>JAOXJM010000033.1:847522-867687 GCA_026413425.1 Tringa solitaria | reverse complement strand
CAGAGAAGCTGTGGCTGCCCCATCCCTGGAGGGGTTCAAGGCCAGGTTGAACCTGAACCATTCTATGATTCTATGATTTCTGTCCCCATTAGGGTGGCTTTTCCATCACACCAGCAACCCTCTCTCTCTCGCTCCCTCTTGTGCTTTGGACAAAGATCAGGGAAACAAAGGTTTGAAACTGCTTTGCTCTGCACTTGCCTGTGCCCAGGGGAACTGAACATAAGCACTTAGAAGCACATCTTCACCAGCATCCCCTCAGGAAAGGAGTATGGCTTTCCTCTGCTGGCAGAGAGAGCTGGGTGAATGGGTGGCTTCGGCAGAAAGCAGGGATCCTGGTCTCACGTTGACTTAAATCTGCTGCCAGTCCTGTCATCTTCCCAGAGATGGAAATGCGTGCTATGTTGTCGATCCTGTTGCCCTGACACTTCATTTTGGAGATTCTTCAAGGAAACACTGCAGCAAATCTGCAAGTAATAGGTATTTGTAGATAGGTCATTCCTGAAACAGCAGGTACCTGGAAGCAACTGTTTTGACTAATGTCCTGTTGCATACCATGAAGCAACAGGGAAGGGAGAATAACTGTCACGTTATCTGCTCGATCAGAAGTCGGCACAAAGCTCTGATGAAGAGCTGGGAGCGTCACCAGAAGCGTTCAAACAGGAGTTGAAGGATGAAGAAAAATACTGCATAGCCAGCCCCATTGTCAAAGCTACGTTTCAAGGGTAAAAGCAGAAATGGGGGGGAATTTCTCACTTGGTCTTTTCTGCTGTCTGCTGAGGTCAGAGCAGGAGGTTTCCAGAGCAAAGGGCAGATGTGACTCAAGCATATATGAAACTTCACCAGGAAATGGTCTCAAGTAATCACACCAGAGCACTTCACCCACAGCGCCGGGCCCTGCTCAGACACTTGCACGCTCTCTGTGTCTTCAGATGGCCACGGCCACGATTTGTGAGGATGATGCAACCAGCCCAAGATTGCACATCTAGCTTTGGGCAAAGGGCATCTTTGCAAAGTTGTCAGGTATCTGACGTAGCTGCTGTAAGTCCAGCCACCTCTGTGGACTTGCAGAGCACACAATAAGCAAGCTCAGGTTCTGATACTTCTTGTCCTTGGGATAGCCCTTCAAGGCCACCAAACTCAGCCATAGCCAGAAAATTGTGGTTTATCTTCAGAGCACGCCAAAGAAAGAGCTGTCTGCAGTGTATCCAGCTGGAGTTGTGGTGGAGATGCCACCAACACAACCCGCAGGTGAGCAGGGCAGAGCATGGTCTGCCGAGAGCTGGGCATGACAGTCCTGGGGGAAATCGTTTGCCCCGGTCCCCTCTGGACATGCACTCACATGAGAGACAAACAGGCAGCCACGGGGGCTGGAAATCCCAGAGACAAGATGCCTCTAGGTCTGGTCTTGGATTAAGAATAATGTGTTGGAAATATCATCAGGAATAAAGGTATAATCTCCCCGCTGAAAACTTCTAGCCTCTAGATGAAAGGTACTTGTTATCCCTCTCCTACAGCAGGGCAGAAAAGGGGACAGAAGCAGCGGTTCTTCTGCGGTTGCAGGAGGAAGGCAGACGTGCTCGGGATGCCCAGAAGGTGCCAAAACTCCCAGCAAGTCAAGCCCCTCGGACCCCAGTCCAAGCCCCATTAGTTCTGGCACAGCAGCTGGTCCTATGGCCTCAGCTCCGTGGGTTTAGAAATTCTTTGAAAAGCAGGTAAACTGGGCTCTGCCGGTCGTGGGGGTGAGTAATTCCCCCACAGCTGAGCTGCTCGGCGTGGATGCGTGTATCAGTTGCCCAACCATCACCCCCTTCCTTCCCATTGAAGTGCATAGCGTGCAAGATAAAATCAGCCCCAGACAGCTTATGACAAAGGTTGAGTGTAGGTGTCTGAGAGATTTAAAAAAAAAAAATAATAATAGAGAAAGTTTGTTCTTCTCCAAGCGGATTTCCTGGAGTGATGAGTGAGCCTGGCATGTTTCTGCTCTACCTTTGGCATATGCCTGTACCTCTGGGCAGGCTGACACAACCTTGGCCCTTTCTACTGAGAAAGGAGCAGTTGCCCTTTACCTGGGAAAATGTTTTTCCCACCAATGGATGTTTGGGAAAACAGCTTCCCCCAAAAGAAAGCAAAACTCAACCTTCCCTACAAATAAACAACTTGTTGCATTTAAACCTTTCGGACAGTCCATTCCGGTTCCTGGAGTTCATGTGAGCAGAGAGAGACATTGACACAGTTTGCACTGGAAAATGTGGAAGAGAGAAATTGATCTTATTTCCAGATATTTTTTTTTCCATTTTGTGCTTTAAAACAGCTTAGAAATGTTTAACAAGATATCTCAAACACTTTCGCCTGCCACTCACACCCTGTGTGATCTCAAGCGTGCTGATATTTCCGGTCAGATAAAGCTTTTCATTCAACCTGGGTGATTGTTTTACTGACTTCTTGATTTACTGAGACATAAGCAAACAAGCAGCCCTCCAGTCACCCTCCAGTCAACTCAGGAGCAGCAATTTCACAAAGAGGAGAGAATGGGAGGGCAGCACAGCAGGGTCTGCCTTCCCAGCCGCATCTCCCAGGAGCCCCACAGCCAGAGATGTTGGCTCCATATCCACAGACATCTAACATGCATCGCTGAGGTCTGAAAATGCCCAGGAAAGGAACTTTCTTAGAGGTTGAGGCAAATCAAGATGCTCATCTGTGGAGGTCACACAGTGGATCATTGGCAAAACAAGTCTTTTGGCTTGGCCCAGCACTCTCCCTCATAGACCTTGTTGCTTCTCCGTCCAGGATTGGAAAGACAGGCCTTCGGGTTTCCAGGTGTGCCACCACAACACTCAGTAGGAGTTTGGAACAGGAGTTGTGGGGGCAACATGCACCCCGCAGCTCAAACCCAAGCCCCAGATCCATTTTGATCCGTCTTTCACATAAATTTATGTCCTCAAACTGTGCCAGCCACTAAAGCTATTTTAGGTTGAGAATTACTAGACTTAGGGAGCAGGAGAGTGAGTTATATTATGGCTGTTTGCCCTACAGCTTTGTTTAAAACTGGTTTAAAACCATCTAGTTGGCTTGGAAACCCTTCCACTCCTGTCTCCTCCGCGTGGGTTTCCAGCCGTGGCTCAGGGCTGCTCTGGCTGGATTAATTTCTGCTTCATTTCAGAAAGCGTAGTCAGTTAGAAGAGGCTTAACTGAAAAGTAAAATTACTGAAAAGAGAACTGGGCCTGTCGTACCTCAGAGCAGGCCACTGGCCCTGCCTGCGTGTGAGCACCATGACCTCTGGTGGCCACACCGGAGCTGGCGGCAAAGGGCTCCCCAAGGGCCACTGCGGTAGGACCAGATGGCTACAGAGACGTGCCTAAGGATAAAGAAGGTCTAACTAATTACCTCGGCAGCTTTCTCCCGCCCAGCAGAAGTCCACCCCGCAGAGGGAGCCCATAGAGTTTGAGATGTGAGCATGGAGCAACCCAGCCCTTCCTCCATGGAGGCAGCAGAGATCCTACCATTCTGCACCTATTTGGTGTCTTAAGCTGCAAACAGCAGCTCTGTGGACCCTTTGTTCCACTCTGCACTTTATTCTGGAAGAGGAGTAGACAGAACAGGCTAAAACTTGGGGTAAGTCAGATACAGAATGAGTAAGAAAGCTCTTTCAGGTAACATCCCTGGAAACCTGTTCAGGTACAGGCAGCAGATTTATCCCCAGGGGGAGGAGCAGCTGATGGGGAGTCCAAGAAGCAAATTTAGATTCATGCAAGTACTCGCAAGGCTCCTCCTTGGACTTAGTTGGCTCCTGCGCTGTTGGAAATCTGGAGCCAGCGTGATTGAGAAGTGCATAAGCACCAGCTCCCTCCTTGGCTCCAACGCGGCCCGAATGGAGGGCCAAGAAGCCAAAGAGCAAGGCAGTTCCCTGTTGTGGATTCAGAACTCACCTTTCTTGGGCTCCCCACATGGAAGACAGGGTGTTTAGAAATCCCTGCCCTGCACCAGAGAACTCAGGAGCCATCAGGGAAGCTCTGGGAACTCCCCCATTGCTGGTGAAACTTTGATGAGAGCCCTCTGGACTTAGGGCTTCATTTTCTTGGTGACACTCCCAGGGACTTGCGTTAAAGCCAGCCTTCTTGTTCTTCCCCTGCTGAGATGGAGAGGCAGCAACAGAAGAGTCAGAACTGGTTCATCCCAGTAGTGTGAGCTTGATTTTTGTGCCCCGTGTGCTGGGTGTCAGCCCTGTGCGCTGGGCAGCCCCTCTCCCACCCAGCCCGGCACGTAGCCTCAGCACCCCAGGTCAGTAAGGAGATGGACGTGGATCTAGCTGTGTCTGCAGACACGGCTCAGGGGAATCTCACCCACAATCAGGGCTCGTTCATTTTTGAAGGTGCTGAGCTCGGCCATGGCTTGCTCTCACGGGGTTGTGCCGTGGCCCCTCTGTAACACTGACCCCAGACATGCTTTCTCAAGGATCTCCCTGTCCCTAAACCCAACGGCTCTTCTTGACCCCCACCAGTATCTCCCTCCAATCAAGCAGCCTGTCTGCCCTGTGATTTATGATACCGCTTCTGGGGTAACACGTGCTGGCTGCAGGCAACCCTTGGTGGCCACCGACTGTCCCCTCTTCACCCAGCAGTGACATTCTCAGCTTCAAGGCGCGACACTGTGCACCAACGGCACTTTCAGCCTTGGCCTGACCTTCACATTAATTAGCCCCAGGATCCGAGTCCGTTCCATCACAGTTTGCTCCCAGTAGGATGTCCTTGATCAACCACAGTGTCATAAAGTTATTGGTTTCAAGTGGTAGGAAGTGATCACAAGGCTGGCCCAGACCCATTTCTTGTTTCTGAAATGTCATTTCAAATAAGCGACACATTCTGCGCCTGCTTTGTGGAGCAAAGGAGTTGGATATGTACGGAAAAACCCACAGCCTTCACAGCAGGGCTATGCAATTAGCAGAGAGCAGTTTGTAATTACCTATCTAGTGACACAGAGCCACCACTTGCCTCCACAGAGAGAGCCCCTGGTAAGAGAGTCCCACCTTAAACACCAGTTGAGAGGCACGGTGAGCAAACAGACACTGTGTTTCACTTCTCTTTTCACAACAGGGTTGTGCTACAGAAGAAAAGCACAGAACTCGGCCAACAGGGACTTCACCCTTGTTGGATGGAAATTATCCTCTAGCAACCGCTGCCCTTCTGCTCACGAATGGACGAGGCTGGGGTAGCCCAGTCAGCTGTTTATTCAAACGCAGATGCTGTTTGGTGAGCACTTGGGGGCAGGAGAAAAGGTCCTGATTCTCCTCCAGCGTCTCTTGGGGCTGAGGGAGGAACCCCCCTGCGGGACGATGGCAAACCGTGCCGATGGGATGGAGGGGTTCAGCGAGCGAGGCGGCCGGGGCAGTGCAGAAAGGTTAAAAATCCTCTCGATGGGAGGGAGAACGACGCTGCAGGTGGTACGGAGGCATCCAAACCCTCGCAAGAGATGTTTGCCGGCTCTGAATCCTGCTCACAGCTGGCCAGAGGGCATTGGCGAGCAGCCGTGTCGCATCTTCCAATTTCATTTTCTAGGAAGAACTTCACACAAATGAAGAGTTTCGGCAATTTTTGAGCTTGCAGAAGACGGGCGGCAGGCAGAGGCTGCGTAACACAGGTAAGGTGGCTTTTGCTTCCCCAGATTCCATACTTTGCTAACAACTGATCCAGAAAATGGTGCAGCAACCGTTAAGTACAAAGACTTCCCACGTTCGGACCAGGCAGTGCCGGGCCTTTCCTGAAAACCCTCGCGCTGATGGGGTGTCTGTGAAGGGACCCACTCTGCCTGGTCCAGACATGGCACAAACACCAGCTCTGGGCTCCAGGTGGGTTACAGCCTTCTACTGTTAGCATACAATAATTAGAATTACTTGCTTTGCTCCTCACTCTGGCACTCTGCAGCTCAGCCCCTCGGTTGTTTATCAGTGTCAGCACGTGCAACAAGCGGGCTAGAAATACGTGATGGATTTACCTCCTCACTGCTTTGACAAAGACACCACATGGAAAGGATCCAAACCCTGTGCAGAGTGAGGAAAAACACCCCCCATTCACGATGTCCCAGTCATGATGGGACACGAAAAGATTCCAAGGAATTAAGAATAAATCTAATTTTCATGACACAGCCAAGAACGCACAGTCAAGTGAATACCTTCTGGGCAGAGGCCACCCATTTGACAATAATACAGTTATAATCCAGACACATCTGCTACCAGCAGGAAGATACACCACTGAGATGGTGCAATAAAATCATCAACAAAACAGGTTTTCTAATTGGGAAAAGCGCTTTGAACAGGTTTCTTCAAAACCTGTTTGTAACCAGTTTGTCTGTCTCCTGAACTTCCTACCCCGCCTAGTTATCTCTTCCTTATTTTTTTTTGCAATTTCAAACATTCTGAAGTTGCATCCAAAAGGAAGAACTTCCCAAGCATCACACTGCAGAGAAGGGCAACAGAAAAATGCCGTGGCATGCTGTGTTTCAGGAGAGGGTCCGTTGTCCAGGGCAGGTTGCAGGGTGCTCCTGATCAAGATCAGGCCAGACCATCCCTCACGTGCCTGGTGCTTTCACATACCCAGCCTGTCTTTATGCTTATTTTTTCAGGTGGTTCCGTCTCATCAGTGTAAGAAAAAGGTTGTTTATTTTCCCTTATCTTCCCTTCTCTATTCCCCTTCTGTCTGAGGGCATAGGCACATACCAAAGAACAACTTACACAAATATCTCTTTATTTCTGCCCACAGCATTTTTAGAGACCTCGCCAAAAGGCACCCAGAAGACAATAAAACCAGCTGGAGCAACGTGAAAGGTGCGTAGACTAAAAGAGCCTGCAAGGTCACAGATCACCTAGTGGAACAGGGGGAGGGAAGAGCAGAAGGCCCTGCTGGCCCAGCTCTCCGGGCCACCTCAGCTTTCCAGGGTCTCCAAACGTGCCAAAGCCACCAGGTTCCCTGACACCGCTCCCTCTCCATTGCCACCTTACCTCTCCTGAAGGATCCAACCCTTGCAAAGAAAAGCAGGGCTTCACAGCACAGCTGGCAGTGACAGGGGAAGAGGCTCAAGCAGATATAAAGTAGATGTACCTTGTCTAAGCGGGGGTAGGACAAACGGTCACCAACTCCCCAGAGGGGTACCACTGCCACCAGCAAATGGCAGTGCCAGCGCTCACAGGACACCTAGGGATTGAAGCTGTCACCTCTGCCAAGGTTAATGAAAAAAACCCCTTAATTCCATTAAAACTGACTTCCCAAGACATGCAGAGAGGAGCTCCCGTTGCTTCAGGTTGCCCAGCGGCTGAATCACTCAGTGCCAATTTTAACTCCTTAAAAAGTGAGCATGCCCTTCCTTTCCACTCCTCTCTTAAAGTGCCGTTCATAATGGCCCATGGGGACAGTTACAGGCCCAGCAAGCCCAGTTGTAGCCCTGGCTCCATCAAAGCACCTCTCAGTGAGCTCTAGGAACCTGCAAGTTCAGCTCTAGGTTGGAGTAAAAATCTCACTGCAGTTCTAACCAACACCATTGATGTAAGAGACACAGGAATAGCAGGACAGCTCCATCCCCAGGCTAACGACCAGCTAATCTAATTGTGTTCCAACCACACTGGAATAAAGTCCCATGGAAAGAGTTAATAGGCCTCGTCTCTGGTCAGGAGAGAGAGGGGATGGAAGCAAGCACACACAGCAGTAAACAAGACCAGAACTATCTAAGTGCACTGAAAGCAGAAACAGAGGTGCTCATGGCTTCCAACAGCCAATAGTTTAGTTTAAAGCTTGCAGAAGTCATCATGATGTCAAATTCAATTTAGGCAAGTCTAATCTAATGTGAGCGTTAGAGGTCCTGATAGCTAGAATCATCTAGATTAAATATAACCTGGTCTGGTGGGAGGTGTCCCTGCACAGGGCAGGGGGGTTGGAACTCGGTGATCTTTAAGGTCCCTTCCAACTCTAACCATTCTGTGACTGTATATAAAACCCATAGCATAATGTCAAGGATGGAGTGCAAACATGGAGCTTATTTAAACTACTCCTCCCAACAATCTCATGTTAAACACACACTGGGTCTTATGAGGTGACTTCAAAAAAGTCTTTCCTCCCTGATCTTCCTGAAATTATCATTTGATTAAGGAGTGATTTAAAAAAAAAAAAAAGCAGCTACCGAGTTCTATATTGTTGAAAAATGCAAAAACTGTGCCAGCACCCCTGTGTACTCACATGGTGTTATTACTTTCCTCGGCCTGGTTTTAGACAATTTTACATGTGTATTACAATATGGTATTAAAGCAGGACAAGAGAATTAAATGAATGAGTACTAAGTGGAAATACCTATTTTTATTACCAAACAATGAAACTGATGCATTTACTGTATTCATTTTTTTCTTTTAAAATCTTATCTTTTATTCACTAGTCAAGAGCCAATAAGTTATATAAATCATAGTAGTTTTCATTTCCTTACTGAAGTAGTCAACAAGATTTTTTTATGTATTTTAATGCTGACTCGGTAGCACGTTGTATCTTTAGAAAGAGTGTATTGGTCTTGGTCTTTCCACAGAGATTCTTCTTAGGAATGCTACCTTTCTTGCACAGGTTTCCTTGAAACCTCTTCCCTGTTATCCGCGTGGCACTGGGGTTCCCCGGGAGGTTCCGGATGCAGCCGTTCCAGGGGTGAAGGCACTCGAGGCTGGGCAGGTCCATCCGCACCCAGAGAACCAGCCCAGGAGGCTGGCCCAGTGGCCACCGCACGCCACAGCCACCCCAGCCCTTCCACCTCGCCCCTGCTCCTGAAGGAAGCCACGAATGACACTGAAGCTCCGTGCTGAAGGCAGGGGCAATGATTCCATTGGAGAGATGCTAAACCAAATACTTTTGTATTTAATTATGTTAAGAGATCCAGAAGGTTAAAAACATAAGCAAATGCACAGAACTTCTGCCAATGACAATGAGCTGAGGCAGCAACATCGTCATCCCCATGCTTTAAACGGTGTCTAAAGCAACTTCTAAACAAGTACAATTTGGGATACTCATGTAGAACTTAAACAGTGATTTTTTGTTTGCTTCACCTAGTATGAAGGGTTTTCAAACACTTCAGTAACTTACAGCTAGTCCCACGGTTGCCATTTTCCCATCTGCTTCTCTAAGCAGATGTTTTGCTTTGTATACCAGTAATAGATTTTTTTTTCCCCCCAATAACAATGCAATCTAGTTGTCATGGTAACACACAAAAGCATTCTAGTCTTGCTCCTCTTCGTCCCCATCCTCATCTTCATCCCCTTGATCTCCAGATTCAATATCATCTTCATCTTCAACCTGAAATGAAGACAGATCTGCCGTGAGCAGTAACATCCCTTACTCCGATCCAACCTTCTGAAGGCAACACCAGCGCTGAGGGAGTGGAAATCAGCCTGAAGCTAACCTCAAATTATGAAGCTGTATCCATTAGCACTTAATAAAGTCAACTGCTGTCATGTCACACAGTTTCTAACTTGGCTGCTAAGGATGGCTGACTCCAGCACCACCCGTTCTGCCCCGTACATACCAGTAAGGAACTCCACATGCACTTTTGTTTCTCATACGGTTGTGTCAACCAAACCCCACATTCTTCACCAAATAGGCTGAGGAGGAAAATATGTCTGTCCAGGGCTTTGCAAAGCCAGGAGTGAAGCTGCTGGAGTTTCCTAGGGTACTCTCTCCCTGTCCAGGTGATTTGCAAGTCAGGCTGAAAGATTCCTTGGCTAGACTTACCGGATCCGCGCTTTCTACAAATACTTCTCAGTACAAGAGAACCCATCACAGACTCTTTAAAAGCCTATTCCTGCAGCTAAAGCTAAACCAGATGACTGCTAACTACTAAAATCTAATCTTCCTTTACAAAGGATTGCATAAATGACAGAGTGATTGTCTCCTGACAGGAGACGCAGGCTGTAACCTGGAGTTCAGCCACACTAACTGCGGAACCACAGCTGGTTACATCCACCTTAGGTCACACCTCCAGCTGCCAGTCACAAGGACTCTTCAAAGAAACCGCCCAGAAGAGGAGGCTCCCAGACACTGCCCTGACAGTTTGTGGCACTGCTTAAGAAAGAAAAGACGCCCGTGTCAAGCGCTGCCATCCCCATTGCTCAGACCCGTGAACTCACTTGAGCCGTTGTTTTGCTTACCGGGACACCCAGATCCTTCAATTTGATCTTCAGCGCTGATAGTTTCTGATCCTGGTCAGCCAAAAGCACCAGAAGGTCATCCTGTTCTTTCTTTGATTCTGCAACTTCTTGCTGAAGTTTGCTTTTCTCATCTTGCAAGATAGCAACCGTACTGCTGGATGAATCCAGGTGCTGTTTTAGGGATTCTTTTTCCTCAGAAAGGGCTTTGACTTCACTCTGGCAAGAGGAAAAATCCCACTCCAGGTTACACCATAAGCACAGGAACAGCTGAAGCCTTGTTTCCTCCACACACATTCCACAGCTCCCTGTAACAGCTCCAGCCCCACCGAGTGCCCCGTGGCCTTGCTCCCACCCACGTCCGTACCCCCAGTGCCCTTACTGCCAGCAGGAGGAGGGCAGGTGGAAGGGTTTGGTGTTCACCCACTACCAACCTTCAGCTCCTTTATTTCTTGCTCAAGCCGCCCCTCCAGTTCCGAACTGTTCGCTGCCACCGCAGGGCTCCCTCCTAATGCAGGATCTGCACCTGCATTCTGGGGACAGGGAACTCAGCATCAGAGCACTGAACGCCTCCCACACAAAGCCAGCAAGCCAAGATGTTACACAGTCCTTTGTGGAACTTAAAAGCATTATTTTCTTCTTACAGCACAGCCAAGGTGGGGCAGGTGGCTACAGCCTGCACTGCAAGGCATCAGGACACAGACCTGAGCTTCCCGGGGTCTCAATACACACACGTGCACATACGGAGGAGAACACAAGGTGCAGCCCTTATTTCATACAAATTGCACTCCAAAAAGACTGTTTGGTTTTTCCTGGGCAGACCCTATCTATTTCAGGTCACCAGCCTTCGCCCAGATGCTTCTGAAGTGCCAAAGATTCTTTTTTTAATTCAGCTAGATATCCCAATCTTTGGATGTGACAACTAAAAATAGAAACAGTTTAATCTCAGCCAGCCCTACCCAAAGTAGAGACACAGTTTAGTCATGTGGGGGGTTCTTTTGTATGGTTTTCTTTTGGTCTTTTATCAGAGTTAGGTTGATGGTTGGACTAGATGATCTTAAAGGTCCCTTCCAAGCTGGACAATTCTATGATTCTATGATAAAGTTGTTATTTCCCAAAGGTGGCAGCTGCCTTTCAGCCAGAACTGCAACACAGCATAAACTCAGGACAGTTCCTTCTGCAGTTCCCCCTTCCACGGGGAGGCCAGAGCTCTGGGGCAGGTCTGTAGGATGGCGGTGGGGTGGCAGGGGGGAACGTGCCTCTGCCTCACAAGCACCCCTGGCCAACACTTGAGCAGTGGCATCTTCTGCCAGAGCAGCTGGGACTCTGGGAGTGTTAAAAACCTCCTTCTCTCAGACGAGCTGTACGTTAAATTAATCACTCGGTATTTTCCCTGCACAAGTCCCCTTTCTCACAATACTGACATTAGCATTTGGTGCACAAGTCAGACCGCACCAGCCAGAAGCAAGAGTTTAAGTGAGTCCAGTTACCACAGAGCAGCTGCCCCGGTTTTATTTTAGCCGAGTTCCCAGGCAGGAGCTCCCCTCCTGCTGCCTGAGCTCCAGCCATCACACACTGCCACCATTCCAGTTGCTCCTGCAGCGTTAGCTGTTACAGCTCAGCTGTGGAAACATCTCTAACATTTTCACGCAACTCATCATGTAAGTTCTCCAGCTTAAGGTTCACTTTCTAATGCCGTTAGCTAGTTTTGAGGACACAATTGCATTTATTTAGCTATTCTATAAGGTTCTATTAGCTAATCTTTTCCAGACACAGTTAAAAAAAAGCTCTGGGGCATTTGGAGGTCTGCAGAGCCAGATGCACCTACCACTTGCCATTCAACTGTACCTCAACTGTCTAATGAGCATCCTCGACTGTTTGTCAGAATAACGATCCCTCTCAAGTACCTGCTATCATGCAGTTGTGTCTCACGAGATTATTTCCTTTGGTTAGGGTGCAAGCCTAGAACACTGATTAGCTGGTATTCCTTCGTTTAAAAATACCAATGACCAGCAGCCTCACAGGGCACTGGCTGGGCTGGAAGTCCCCTCCTTCCTCAGGAAGGATTTGTTTAGGGAACACACTCTATTTAAAACGCTGCTGGAGTCACTTGTGGATGCGTAGTCTTAAAACATGCTTGGTTTAGGACAACAGCTACCGACAGTATAAGCAGGAGAGCAAAGTCTTCAAGATTTAGTCCCCAAAGAAAAAATAAGGAACTTCTTCACTGGTATCATTACCTGCAGCTTTTGATTCTCCATCTGAAGCTTCGAGATTTCTGCAGCCTGTAGTTGTACCTGAGTCCTGAGCATTTCTAATTCCTTTGGAAAACAAAGACAAACATACTTTTAGGTTAATTTGACAAAGCAAGGTTCACATTACGTTTTTCTTTAATTAAACGCTACCAGACTAACTGCCTCACACTAGCACACGTGAGAGGAAAGCTGTGTGTGTCTCAGAGAGAGCACAGCAACC
This sequence comes from Tringa solitaria, assembly GCA_026413425.1. Taxonomy (NCBI): domain Eukaryota; kingdom Metazoa; phylum Chordata; class Aves; order Charadriiformes; family Scolopacidae; genus Tringa; species Tringa solitaria. Next base: position 855,052 of record JAOXJM010000033.1, on the reverse strand, counting down.
ATTTCTCTAAAAACCAAAACCAGTCAGCAACATGCACTCTTTTCAGCCCTGCTCTGAGGAAATCTTCTCTGTGGAATTGCCCAACCTGTCCCAGCCCCAGTGGTGTTCATGAAGTGTTCCACACACTGGCGTCCCATTAGCATCCTCTACACAGCACCATTCCTGCTGCAGGAGCCCAGTATGACTTAAATTAATCAAGGCAGTAGTTCTCTAATCAAAGAAACTCTGCTAGCTATTTTCTGAGTAACAGCTACCTTAAATTACGGAATCTGCAGGTATTTAAACACTTACTCTATGCTGTACCTCTAACACCTGGAAGCTTTCTTACCAACATTTAAAGATATGTTTTGCAGTGGATAAACAGATAGATTTTGGAAGTCTGAAAAGCCAGCTGAAGGATATCCTCCTGGCTTGAGCCTGCTCAGCAAAAACAACTGATTCATTTTTGGATGCGTGATCTTGATGCTCCAAGATGAGTACCAGCATCCCATAAAGGTACACCATTAAAGACGTCAACGTGCTCAGGAATCAGTGCTCCTCCTGAGGTTGGACAAAGCTCCCATCCCATCCCAAGCTACTGCTGCTCACCACAGCTTTGCTGAAATACCCCAAATTCACCTTCTGTAGTTCATTATTGTGCTCCAAGCTGCCAGATTTGCTGGTCTGTGAAGATTGCTCTGTTCCCATTTCCAACTGTGAAGACTTCTGTAACAGCAACAGGAAAATCAGCCTTAGAACTAGACAGGCTAAATATAGTCACATTGCCAGAACTAGACAGGCTAAATATAGTCACATTGCCAGAACACAGAGCAAACACAAGCACACAAGCACGTGTGCTTGCATGATCAATGGTCCCAGTTGCCTGACTGCCACCGTCCTGAGCACTTACACAGCTTACGGCTCATTACACTGAGAACAGGAACTGGAAGCTGCACCGAGTTCTGCTGAGACAATTAGCACTTACCAATTTTTCAATCACAGAATCCTTTTCCCTTAACTGCCCTTGCAGCACTTCATGCTTGTTTTTCCATTCTTCCAACTCCTCTTTCAGTTTGCTCACTTCTTCCACCTGAATGCCATTCATCTGAAAGGTATCACTGTGGGAATTATGGTGCTGAGTGTCCTTTCCTAAAAGACACAGTTTATAACAACAGTCACAAAAACCCAACATGCATTCTAAAGGAAGCTTCGAACACACCAATTACAGTATTCACTGCCCAGCCTCCTCCGGCCCCACAGGGCAACACGAGCCATTCTAACTCAAGAACCAAAGCAGAGTATTTAAGAATTCTCTGTCAAAAGCTGAATAAAGGGCCCAAGCACAAAGCAAGAACAAATTATACCTCATTCCCATTTTCAGGCTGTCCTCTCAGTTCTCACTGTGCTTTATTCTGTAAGTTTGAAGGCACTTAAAGCAAAACCTCATTTTTAGATAATGAAGCAACATATGATGCTTAATATTGTTTGCAATGCTCAACATCAACTTGAAAAAAAGTGTATTTTATCTCTACAGGAAGTTTTGATGTGCTGTGGAACACACAACAGCATGCTTGGAAGGGAGAAAAGCCTGGCTGCTGGAGCTGTTCTGTAACTCGCCATAAGTCACACAATTTGCACTAGTAAGATTATTTTTTATTGTTCTTTCTGAACCTACCCAGCTGTACTTTAAGGAGATTATATTGGTCCTTATGCTGCTGGATCTGTGACACTTGCTGTGTAACTGTTGCTTGGAGCTGTTCATTTTGAGATGTTAAAGTGTTAACTCGCTGTTTTAATTCTTCAAGCTCCTGGTCCTGTGAGAGGAGGCAAAAAAAAAAGGCACTTAAGTACTACCACTTTTGAACACAATAGTGTCAGGAGGGCAGATAAAGACAGACAGACCAACCTCAACTGCACCATTCCACGGTCCTGGTTAGTGACAGTGTCAGTGCTACCTGTGACAGATGAGCAGAAAAGCCCCACACAAACCTAGACAGCTATTCCTAGGAAACGTGCCCCTTAATTCCACATGTACCCCTATATTCTGTGTCCATTCCAGATCCCTGAACTGGCAACACCTGCTTCAGTTCCCCGTTAGCTGTTTAAGTTAATTAGCTTTGCTCCTCTACTTCTCAATCTGAGCTGTGGCAACAAGTGAACTACCCTTGGGGAAAAAATACCTGAGAGCCCAAGCACAGGAGGTTTGCCCAAACTTCACTGCCCAACCTCATCTCTTCTCTCAGCCACATGTCACCTCTCAGCTCATCAAAGGTGAGAGCACTGAACTCACAATCACACCTCTCTGCCAAGGGCTGAGAGATCTCTCCAGTTACTCATTTGAAAAGAAACACTTGGACACAGGCAAGCACAGACGTACCCCGGGAAAAGAATTAAACTTAACCAGTGTTCTAAACACCAGCATTTCAGTTAAACCAGAACTTGGCTGAAGTGTTTTTAGAAGTGTTTCTCCGTTCCTTGTTACTTGTTTTGGAACAGGGGTATCAAACTGCACTGCAGTGCCTCCGAAAGCCAGAACCAACACCTTCTGGAGACACACACGTAGCCTAACTCCCTCTTACCTGCTCCCTGATGACTTTCTTGTAGTGAGTCACAATGTTGTCATGCTGTTCCAGCGTCTTCTTCACCTCCTCCTCCTTTTTATCTTCCTCACTGGACTTGTAAATAGCTTTACTTATGACACCTGTCAAAAACAGGAAAGCCCAGTTCACACATCTCTTGTCCTCAAAACAGTCTCACAGCCTCTCCGAGTTTAACTTGGTTTGAGGCATTAGAAACTCACCCTGCACTTCAAAAAAAAAAAAAGCAATTGTCACAAACAGCTTTAAAAAAATAGGAAAAAGCAACCTTTTTATAGCAAGGTACTGCTTTACAAAGGTTTAGAAGAGCAAATGGCTGTTTTGAGTCCTCCCCATTAGAAAAGGTGCATTGGACTTGCATTATGGCTCCACTACAACTGATGCCCAAGTGGTCGTGCAGGTAATTGAAAAACACAGGACTACAAGGGCAACCTGCAGATGAAACACAACTGGGCAAAATGCAAATGGGCAAAACCATCCTCACTGGTGGTGCTTCAAGGGGTTTTCCTTCTCCAGACTGATTTAAGTTGGGCGATATTAACAGGACATTAGTTAGATGTGCAGGATGATGACAACCTGTCTCTTTTGTGAAGGACAAAAAGTCCTATAATTTCCTAACAAGCCAGAAAATTCAGCATTCATAATTTTTCTGAATCAGTTAGAAACAGCAACTATCTAGATTGTCCACTTCCACAAATCAAGCTTCTATGACCATCGTAAGTGCTCAGTACTTCAGCCTCAGTGTGAGCACAGGGAAGTGCTCCTCTTGGCCAGTGTGGTAACTCAGAAGAATCATTTCACCTAAAAATATAATCACGTTATCCAGTTCGTAGTATCAGAGTATCTTTACTAAATACTTGAACTGCAAGCTTAGGTATATGATTACCTGCAGATATTACTGTAACATGGTTTTCAGAATACTCCGTTTTGTTATCATCACACCACTTTGAAGAAGGTTACATTCAGCACATTTGGTAGTTCAGTCACCAGTTCATCACAAAAACTAAAGAAATGAAGACAGCATCTCACCTTCCAGCTCCTTCACCAGCTTGGTAAATTCATGATCGAACATCATGTGGTCTGGGCTAGAAAAACTAGGCTGTGGTTTCTGAGCAGCTCTGGAATAGAGTTCATGTTTGCTAATGAAGCCCAGCTTCTCAATGAAGTTCTCCCTGCCAATCCTCTTCTCAATCAGCTGTTTCAGCTTCTCTCTGAAAGGCAGAGACAAATCAATCACAGCACAACACTTGGAAGAGAAATGAACCCATCCTGGGTTCCCATGGTCTGTTCCATCCATCGTACTTACTTCCTGTAATTTTCGAGGGAATTGTCATTGTAGTAGATGGAAATGCCAAGCAAAAGTGCACACAGGCCCTGGACGAGCTGCTCCTCTTCTCCAAGGTTTTCAGCGATCTGCCCTGTGAGCTAGAGCTCTCGTTAAGGATATTTGAGGTTTTCATGGGCACAATACACGTAACATACTTCTCCCTGTATAAACTCCCATTAAAATTATTTTCACATGTAAAACCATGCTGGATTAGGAAGCAGCCAAAATAGCTGATGAAACCCTGGCAAAGCTGGCTCTTATTTTTGAAGGATTTTGGTAAGCAGCGGTTTCCCTGAAATTTCTTTCCTCGGTAACTGCCTGTTCAACCAAAGAGATTTAGTTGTTCCAAAACACACTTTCAGTTTAGATAAGGTGACAGTTTAGCCAGATCTTTTTCCTGAAAAGCAAGTGCAGATACTAGCTTGAGCAGCAGTAGGAGGCATTCTCCCTACCTCTTGGGTATATATTGCTTGTTGCAATAAAAACACACTTTTGCTGGCAGAATGCTGGCTTTCTGCTGTAGTGTAATTTATGGGAGCACCTCGGACAGATCAGTACACACAGCACTGGCAGCACCAGCTGCTCCCACCTCTTGTCCCAAGGCATTTTCTTTAATGTTGTGTGGTGTCCCTGCAAGGTGACCTAGATAAACATTTCACTTGCATGTGAATAATTCAAGAGATTCCCAGGGAAGGGTTCCCCTCCGCAGGCAGGCCAAGGATACGAAAGGTACGTTGGCTGGATTGTGCAGGAAGTGGGTGACGGCGATGGAGCAGTTGCTCAGCCACGTGCAAAGCAGCATCAGGAGCCCGACCCTCGTCTGTACTTTGCTGCCCTGAAAAGGATGACACCCCCCCAATGGTCGTCTTTCCAGAGCGGAGCACTAAAACGCCAAAAAAAGCTGCACCCATTCACAACTCACCCACTTTCACCTCATGGTTTTAAAAACAAGTCACATCTTTCAAAATGCCCATTTGTTAGTTATACTGAACACAGCTTTAGTGCTTTAATGAAAACAGTATTATTAAACCACTCGTATTTAACTGTTTTCAGAGCAAAACAACGAGCAACACAGATGTGAAGAACGACTTAAGGCAAATTAGCACCGATATAAAATCATAACAAATTAGTTCTGCATTTATAACTAATACTAGGGTAACACGAGGGAACACACACACAGAGCCCCTGTAAAGAAGGAACAAGGTGTAAGGTAAGTCAGGCAAGGATTCCCCATGAGAAGAGATGCATCAAGACCTCCCCTGCTGACTGAAAACTGCCACGTCTTCCTAATGCTATTTTCTAAGTAAACAAAGAGAATACTGGAGCGGCTTTTGGTTCAGTACACACGTCAGGCCAGCAAGAGGAACACTAACTGCAGTATTTGTTTTTGTTAATTAGGGAAAATTAGTTTTCATCTGCAAATTGACTGTCTTCTCACTTCTGCCCCTCTTGCCTTTGCTGCAGATCCCGTGGGCACAGGACAGACACACATCACTTCTGACAGCCTGCGTTTGGAAGGCAACCAAAGAAAATGTTCCCTGCACGGAAACCTGAACTTCACACAAGCAGCCATCCCTAATGCTGCACAGGGAGGAGAGGGAGCACCTGGTCCTTCTTCATCGTCATTTCTTCCAGAGTCCCAAGTGAAGTGCTGGAACAGCAGAGGACACGGTGATCACCACCGACTGCACAGCCCCTGCCTGCTGCGTGTCACGGTGAGTACTACACACCCTGCCACCAATCTCTGCTCCGTCTCTGCGACCCTCTCGTGCTGTTGCATTAACACACAGATGATCTGCCGTGCTGCTGCCCTTCCAGCTGGATGCCACAGCTGGTTTCCACCCACCTAGACCTCACTGCAAATGGCCTAGTCCCCACCAAACTCTGTTCTCCTCTTGCCCTCTCCTTTCCTCCAGACCAGCTCATTTAGCTTTCCCCGTTACCATTGTGCATTTCCCCTGCCCACCTTGCACTTGGTAATTAATGATTTGTATGCAACACAGCACGTTCACATCTCTGCTCATGAGGTGACATTCATTTCCAAGACAGTCGAATGACAAGACATGTTTAAGAGCTACTCACTATCCTGTAGAGGGTTTACGTGTTATTCCCCCCTGTGTTCACACTCCAGGCTCCAAGTGGAGCATGAATTGAGACACAAGGTGACAAATCACAGGTCTTAGAAGCTCATATACAATCACCTGCCACACCACACGGGTGCAATGAACTACAAGGGCACGGTCTTGTCAAGCAGCTTGGCTGAAGAACCTGCTGACAGGGGACGTGCTTCCTCGTTGCCACCTCCCAGAACTGCAGGGTCACTTAGGTTGAAAGGAACCCTGAAAATGACATAGGCTGTGCACTGCTTTAGCACGAGAGTGCTGTAAAAGCATCAATCCTGCCCAAATTACTTCCAGATTAGATGCAGCACCAGCCTCATGACCTGCCAACGGGGTGACCTGCCCCAGAAGCCCCTTTGGGGAAATGGGACCCCAACGCAGCAGCGCTGAAGGATGGAGTGTCCTTGCACCTGCGGGATGGATGGAGCATCCACCCTCCACCCTTGCAGTGGTGGATGCACCACTGGGCAAACGACAGGAAAACTGCCCTTTTTCCCCCCCCATTTATTGCTCCTTACACCTCAGACTGCTTCAAAACTGCTGAAAATACCTTCTCCCCCGTCCTTCTATTTAGAGGAGAGCCATGCCTTTCCCCATGCCCACCCTTAGAGTCTCCAGCAAACCTGAGAAGAGGCCCCTTGGCTTCACCACCTCCACCCAGCTCCTGTTTCTACAAACGCCAGACTTTGCTATGCTTAACCAGTTTAATTGCTGACAGTCTGCATTTAATCCCCAGTAACCAACCAGCAACACTGGCTTTCACCCTGCTGGGACAGCCAAAAGTTACATGGAGCGACCAGAATCAGTCCAAGGAAGTCAGAAGGTTCAGAGTGAATAGTTACTGACAGAATGGCCACGGCACCTAATTATCTGTGCAGAGACATCAGTCACACCAAGGTACTAGTTGTCAGGGGATGGACTCAGTTCTCCCCTAACTGCACAAAAAGAAATGCTTCAAGCAGAACAAACAAGCAACGAGAAAACCTTTTCCCCTCTCTTAAGTTTACAAATCCTTGCTCTTATTGCCCCAACACTATTAGCCAGTTGGGAATCACCGCCGTCACTGGGGGCTTGCCCTCCAGCACGGTGCTTCTTAGGAGAACACTGGTAAAAGTGTCCTTTATCTGGTCAGAAATGCAAAGTTACTTCAGCTTGTGTGACCCGGCATTCCCAGCACACGTCATCTGCTGGGAGCAGTCACAAACCACCTTTATCCTCAAGCACTGCACACTATTTTGAGGTCAAATTAACACGTTCTGCCTCAGGATTTGCACACAGTCCAAAACACCCTCTCTGAAGAAGAAGCAGCACAGCGCTATTTCCCCGACACACCAGGGTAACGCCTGCTGCGAGAGATGACAGCTCTGCATGGCTGCTGCCCTACAGCTCAGGGCTGGTACGACACAGCCCCACCCCTCAGGAAAATTGTAAATAAAGGAGACAATTCACAGCATCACAGAATCTTCTAGGTTGGAAGGGACCTTCAAGATCATCTTGTCCAACCGTC
>JAOXJM010000033.1:826778-847479 GCA_026413425.1 Tringa solitaria | reverse complement strand
ACCTCAATGTCTTTTTTATGGTAGGGGGCCCAAAACTGGACACAGTACTCAAGGTTTTTTTCTTGTGGTTCTTTCCACAGCTGCGATAGTTTTGAAGTGGGTTTTTTCTGCCACTGATAACCAACACAGCTGGAAAGTCAAACAGCTCCCTTCGGGGGTCCCTGCTAGTGACGAGACCCCTGCCCTTCACAGCTGGCAGCTCCAAGGTTAAACCCTCTGCTGGGAAGTAGAAGGTACACACACAGTGGCCGCAAGGCAGGTTAAACACAGTTTTTCTTTTAGAATCAGGAAAGCAGCAGCATGTTCCTGCTTCAGATCGTACCAGCCGTGTGCTACAGCCCAGTCTGAGTAAACAGCATTTCCAACGGTTTTATTCATTTTTCTTACAAGGAAGCGCATCTGGCGGGTGAAGAGATGGTGAGTCCGCCCCACTGGAAAGAAAGCACCCGTGCTTCCCAAGATCTCTATCCCACAGTTTTGTGGAGCACCCTCAGAGAACCCCCTGGAGACACAGAAAGGGAAAAACCCAAACCCAACCGCAACACAAAGCTGTGAGTGGAAACACGTCAAAAAGCAGTTAAAGAAAACCTCCCCAGCAAAACCCAAGACAAGAGGAAAAGGCCTGCTTGTGGCAAGAAAACGCCGAAGCAGCACCAAAAAATACATACCCGTCTGTCGATCTTATCACCCTGCAAGTTACACACACGTTACTTGAGAACCTTGAAGTGGAACACATTTCAGAAACACCCCCCCAGGGTCTGAGTCCCTTCTATCACTGAAGGCTGAAGAGCCCCAGGCAGCTTTACCTTCTCACGTTTACCTTAGGCAAAAACGCCGGGAACAGGATAAAAAGGAGTATTGGCTGTTTTCAGGTAAAGCACATTTTAAAAGACAAAAATTCCAGCACTGTGCCATTATTCTCAAGTGCAGGAAAGTCTAATTGCTGCCAGAGTTATCGCTCCTCATTATTACAGGCATTGGGGGAAAAAGTATGCCTAAGGGAAGGGAAGGGGCTGGGAGGTGAAGTGCACTCGCGTGGCATTTGCAAAGCCGGGTGTTTAAATGATGAACAAGTTCAAAAAAGCTTTTAGCTTCAAACAGCCAACCCAAAGACAACCAATACATAACAGCTCAGTCTTTTAAGGGTGTTTCAAGTTAGCAGTTACAGGTTAAACACTAACCAGGCACCTCCTCAGCAACAAAATGTGATTGTGGATCCTACCAGTTTGCCTGGTCTTTTACATCAAGTTTAAGGTCCGGATGCTTTAGGAGCCCTCTGCCTACTGAGAGCAGGCAACTGCTGATGAAGAAGCAACGTTTGCTGCTTTTCTTCTGTCCCTGAACCATGCAGTGCTTCAGGCAAAGCAAAAAGAGCGAGAATCCTCCTCCTCGTGAAGCCAGCCCTCGTGCCTTGCTGCGCCGAGCCTGCACAGGAGCAGCACTCTCCCTGGATGCCCGGATTTTCACCCCAACTGGGCACGTACCTGGGAGAGGATGTTGGTGCACTGCTGCAGCAGCGACACGGGCGGGTTGCCGATGCTGGTGGCCAGCTGGACTCGCAGGAGCTGCTCTTTCAGAGTGGCGTTTTCCTGCAGCGCGTGGGCCAGGGCCACGGCCGCGCACCAGTTTGAGAGGGAATCCGTGGAAAAGAGGCCCCCGCAGAGCAGCTGCCCGGCCGAGACGGAGTTACCTGTAGCTACCGGAATGGCCAAGAGGTACCGGTCAGGTTAAAACAAAAACCCGCAAAATTAAGACATCAACATACACTTAAAAGCCAGAAAAATTAAACTAGTGAAGTTTTAGAGAAATCATAAGCCAAATCATCTCGCTTGGATCAGACACTTAATGGCAGGTAAATAATTTTGCAAAAAGAATTGATGTCTTAAACATTAATTAGTGCCGTTTCACAGCTCTCCGCAGGATCATTAGCCGCGCGTACCGTCAATGGTAGATGGCAGGAGCGTTGAAACGATTTCTCCTTGTCCTTTTTGGTTTTTGTACAGAAAGCACTGGAAGCAGTAGAGAACAGCACAGCGTAGCACAAAAGGCTGCCTTTCGTTGACCATGGACATGAGCAGCACTACGATGGCAGGCCTGTTGGGACAGGGAAGAGAAAACCATTAGGACAAAGTTGTGAATGAAGACAACCAGAGACACACAATTAGTGTATCCCCCAGGTAAGAAAAGAGGCTTTTGCCCACTCCATCTATTACCATTTCACACACCGGAGTAAAACCTTTGATTTTAATACTAGTTAGTTAGAACACAGACCGGTAGATTCATTGTATGTGACTGCAATGAGCTAGAGATCCTCCGCAATATTCTCATCTCCCAGCGAGTCCCAGCTGTGCCCTGCCAGCTTCGGTAACACTGCAGAGAGAAGGTGCCTCCCTAAGGCCACTAGGAACTTGGAATGCCCTTGTTCTGCCCTCACATTCAAATGCTGGGATAAAAATCTCATTCTGCTAACACTTGCTGGTCCCCAGTCTGAGTAAATGTCCATTACCTGCCTATTTTCCCAGCCTCTTCACCCTCTGACTTACAGGGGCAGCTCGTCCCGATCTAGGAATTTCTCAACTATTGCTCATACACTTTTTCAGGCTCCACAGAACAAATAAAATCAGTTCTAGGCCTCATCTCTGTGGAAACCCACCCGACACCTTCATGCTGTATCTAACACACCCAACATGAACTTGAAGCTGTCGCTGTGCATCGTAATTCCAAACTCTGGATTAGGCTGCCGTTGCCCAGACCAATACATCATACACCAATCATAGACCAATACACACACCCAACACAGTTAAACACTTTTCTTCCTCTACCTTGGTGGATTAGAAGGTGCGTTAACAGAGGCAAAGTAGTCTTGATTCATCTGGCATCCTCGAATGACCTCTGATACAGTATTTATGGTCTACAGAAAGGGCAGAGAAAAACATTAAATGGATAGTTATAACCTACTACCTGCATCACTCAAAACGATTCAAGAGTACTTTCTGCTTGCAGAATACGATGTAAAATAGTCTCTTACGTTTACATTGCCCACACAGGAAGCTGGCATCTCTGGCATCTGAAATACTTTCTTAGCAAATACTATAATTTCAGTTTGTCTCTGCAGTTATCCCCGATGACTCCTGCTTCCCCCCATCCAGCTGCCCCCATCCCTCGGCTGCCTCTTACTTCTGTCAGGATGTCAGCGGGAACTCCAGTTGCCATCAGGATGGTGCAGAGCTGCTGTAACAGCCCGCAGTGGAACATCGCTTTCTGGCAGCTGCTGGTGGCACCAGGGGGGTTCGTGGGAGACACCAGAACCCGCACAAGCTGGGGGGGAAAAGACAGTTTCTGTGTGAAGAGCCTGAGACCTTCAGAAACGCAGCACAAACCAAATTTACCCATTTGAAGTTTGGACATGAAATAGAATTGTTCCTAAAAACAGGCGCAGAAGACAAGAATTAAACAGCACGTGCATCTCCTTACTACATTGGATTTTCACAGCCATTTGGTTTTGAGTTCAGTGAAACCCTCCAAAATCTCCAAATATCTGACTCCATTGCAAATGTTGCAACAAAGTGATGAGAAATCAAGCTGTAACTGTTCTCTCATTTGGCTCACCGTTTATCAGAGCCACATTTCAGAAAGGGAGAAATGACCTTCAGCTTCCACGCAAAGTGCCACAGAAGAGGAAAACCTCGTGTCATTTTTGGAGGGGGGAGCAGAAGGGAAGGTGCCCAACAATCAATGACTATGAACCCAGAGCGAAGGCCGCTACTGGAACTCGATTAATGCCTCGAAACCATCCAGGAATTCATACAGGAGGATTCTTTATACAGAACACCCCGAATTAAGTATTTAACTAAAACGACCGTTACATCTGAAGTTAGGAGAAATGAAGTTATGCGATTTGCCAGCATTACAAATTCACAATTCGTGCTGGAAGCAGTACATCTCATCAATGTTGGTCACTAATTCTGAGCTAAACACCGCATGGATTTCACAGTTAACTGTTACATTACACTCACTCCTCACTGCAGTAGAGCTGAAGAAGTGCTGACATCAGCACTAAGGAGTTAGAGGAAGTGATTTACCTGCAGCATGAGGTGAAGATTAGTTACTTTCTGTGCAGACCACCCACAGTTGTCATCTCCAACTTCAAACCAAGGCTTCATACGCTGAATGTATGAACCTTCTTTGAAGAAATTCTGATTGGAATTATTATTCTTCAACAAGTTTTGTAATAGGAGGAGACAATCTTCCACTACTATTCCTGGTGGGACAAAAAACCAAAAGCTTAATCAAAAGATGACCCATGGAAAACTAACCAGCTTCTCCATGCACCGAGTATGTTCTAGATGGAACAGAGCACACACTTCTGAACTCTTCGTTCTTAACGAACGTTAGATTTGGATCAAAACCTGTAAACCTCATGCATGAAAAAATAATCAAATGTCACTCTAAATTTAATACATCAATGTTCATCCAGTGTATTTCCATGGAAACCATAATTGTGTTTCTTCCACAAGTCTGAAGGAAAAGCGTTATTTCCAAAGAATACATAGTTTGTCTGAATTAACTGGGTAAGAACGGGAAAAACTTCAAACAAAGCCTCACAACCCCTTTGTGTCTTGAAGCGTCCCTACTTCAGAGCCAGGCTACCCTCTCTCTTTGCATCCCGAGCGCTAAAATGAGGTTTCTCTTGAACTGCATCATGATTCAAACACAGCAATTCCCACTGGATTGCACATTCATTCTCTTTAACCGCTGGCTGCATCATCAACTCATTTCAAAGCTACTTTTTGGGTTAGTTTGGTGGAGAAGCAATTTAACTGTGTAGTCTGTGGAGAGAAAAATCCTTAGCCAAGTCTGCCCAGAAGCCAGCAGGAATGAGGGCAGGCTGGCTCTGGTGCTGCTGGGAGGGCTCCGAATCCGGACTCGGCAGGAAGGATAAAGACTCACTCCTTGCACTTCTGCACACACACACTTGGGAGTGGGGGAGCAGAGCCCAGCTGGCACATTCCCCCTTCCCACCCCTGCTGCAGATGAGGAATGGACATGTAGGAGGGAAGCAGGGAACTCTTAGCGCTTAGGAATTTACATACCAAGTCTCCTACAATTATTAGCTGCCTAAAAATAGTAGCTTTGAATCAAGGGTTTGGTTAATCCTTCTGTGCCAACATACCTGGAATAATTCAGCTGGGAGAGAAGCATTAACTGCTCCTGCTGCCCACAGAAAGGTCATGGGACAGCAGCCTATCTTGTTACTGGAACAGATCTGTAGCAAACTACAACTGGGGGTAAACTCATAATGTGTTGCTAATTTAAAAAAAAAAAAAAAGAGCACTTCAGTGCTGCATCATTTATGCTCATCTCTTTTATCCTTTCCCACTCCCCAACAGGTAAATGACTTGGCGAGGAGCTGACAGAAGCGTGGAGTTACCAGGGAGGCTGAGGAAGCTCAGGAAGCTGTTACTCCAGCCACCCCAAGCACGCAGGGGTCTTGCAGGAGGAATGCAGATGCTGAACGCGGTAAGTGACAGATGCAGCACACACACACACCCCACACTCCATTCAGAGCACATCCATTCACAGCCCTAAGCCAAACAGGAACACGCCAACTCATGCACACGTGCTCAGAGGAAATTAATGTTTTAACCAAATATGTCAAGATTAGTTCTCAAAGGATGCTGAAACCCTGCCAACTTGCTCAATCTGGTTTTGCTCGGATTGTTACAACCAGGATGTGCTTTGATCCTTCTACTCACCAACCTGGCTCCAATTCCATACCAACGTCAGCCTGTACACATCAACACCTAAGAGTCTGTGCAGAAGCACAAGACTATGGGTAGATCTTAGACATTTCCATACCTCCATCGCTGTTTCCTTCTTCTGTGATGATATCCAGAAGTCTCTCAAAGGCATTTTCGAAGGCAACGATCTTCTGTATGGCTGCGTTACTTTTTGTCAATTGCTGTAACAACAAGACTCCCTTGACAGGTGGGGGAGAGAAGAAATTAAACTTAGTTTTACTGGAACTACATGGCTTTTCACAAGTCACAGCTCTTAGAAGAATGCTCAATCAGCAGCATAACCCTTGGCCAGAATCACAGAAGAGAACTGCACACCCTGCAACTCGGCACATCTAACAAAACCCACCACAGACGAGTTCCCTCGTGAAGTACAGTACTATTAAGAAGGACACTAAGTGGCTATACAGAAGAGGGAACTTGGAAAGTATTCTTCTGCAGTCAGTAATTAGAGCACTTTGGCACCTGATGAGTGAAGAGGAAGAACTGCAGTGAACCTGCCAGAAGCCCAAGAGAAAGATGAGCTAACCTACTAGGAAAACCCTACACCAGGGTCAATGTGGGCATTAAAACACACAGTAAGTTTGACTTTGTGATGTGAAGGGTGGCGAGGCATCCAAAAGCCACCCAACTCAACTAAGGAACAAAATATTCCCAATTAGCAACCACAATCATTTCTTCACATGCATTTGCTAATCCTAATAATCCTAATTCTGCACAAGTACCAAGCAGTTCAACTGACACTTACTGCTTATAAAGAGGACAAACTGCCTTTGTTCTGTACTTACATCATTTCGTATAACCTCCCTAGAGTCTGCTAGTAAATCCATAAGTCTGGAAACACCTGCAAGAAACATATTTTTAAAAGAGCATTAAAAAGGTGCAGCTTTTTCATGCTGAAGGTCTTTAAAACACCTTGCTTTAGACTCCTCTAGCCCTCTGCCATGCTATCTGCTGAGCTTCCAGCTTCCAAGTTTATCAGCAATAACTCAAACACTTACCCATAGGGCTGACAAGGATTATCTGCTGCACCTGAGGTCCTTGCTGCTTTAAGAGAGATGTAAGTAGTTTCACTCCAGGCCAACGAACGTGGAAATCAAATTCCTGCAGAGATGGAGAGGAGTACATCAAGAAGTTAATTCCTCAGCATTCAGGCTTCTCATCTAGACACCAGCTATGAACAGGCACCAGACAGACAAGGAATTTCATCTCCTCTCAATTTCTTTTTCCATCCATCCTCTTACAGCACATGACCAACAAGTCAAAACGCTACCCTGTCCTGTGGTTATTTTACTATCAGCAACATGAACTCCCCGCAGTTTCCTTTCCTCTCTCTCTTCTGGAATACCTTCCTAGCTACTTCTTTCTAAAAACCAGTCAAGTCCAATATTGCCCAGACATCCAAGAGGGAAAGAAAAGCAAGCCCTTTTGTATCTTCTTCCTATTCCCAAAGAGCAACAGCAGCTTCTCTGTTAAAATTGGGTCTTGTCAGCAAGAGAAAGCTCAAGAACCAGTGAGTCCACAGACACACTTGACCAACCACAACAAACCTTTGGGCTCCCCAGGTCAGCTCTAACTCATTCAGCAGCTGGTGTCTGGGCCCTGTGTTCCCTCACAGAGCTTTCCATACTTCTCATCCTGTTGGTTTTAAAGCAGGAAGCCAGTAGATTGCTAATTTGGACCAGCAGTCTTATTTAACTCAGTTTTCACTTATAACTAGGAACAAAGTGTGTGCTATCCTTTCCTCAGCACCCAACCCACCTCAGGCACTGGCCAACATAAGTATCTCCACTCTACTTGCTGCAGGGAGGTGGTAGCTAATCAATTTTCTAGCCAAACAGGCTAGAGGGTTTATAAAACTTCTTCTAAAACGGGCTCTAGCATGGGAGAAACCCTGAATGGCACGATATTGCCAGCAAAGAGCATGCTGAACTAAGGCATCTGCAGAGAAAAAGAATGGAATATGTACAGAATGTACAAAATGCAATGTACAAAACACATTGCAAGGTTCCAGCTCTGCACAACACTATAGACATTTTTATCAGATGACACTTGTGTGCAATTCAGCAGCCACGCAGCTCCACCTATAGGTTTCACCTATCTTTAGGAGAGATGCTTACTGTTTTAAACTTGCAGATCTCAGATTTGGACCAATAAAATCCTGCTGCAGAGTAAAGCCCTGGTCTGACTTGGAACAGATACATCAATCAAGTATATCCTGGATTTTCCTACAATACATATTGCATTTATGCATCTCAGGAATGTATTTATAAGCCAACTTTTTCCACTCCCTAAGTAGTTTTATAGGACTGTCAGCCACAAGCAGAAGTTTCAGAAAGATAATTTTACCGACTCACTACCTGTAGTCTACAAAACTGTGCTCCTGACTGGCATTTCCATCTACTGAGGCCAACACCTGGCACTTGGGGATTAAGCCTCAGATCTACTGACAAATGTTTAATGCTGCTGAAAGCGTGAGAGAAGTTCCATATGGGAAGAGTAGAACATCGTCTTTTTACTAAAGATGGACTATGAAGGAAGCACATCATATTCTTAGCTTGGAAACAAGATTTTTAACAGTTGAAAAAAGAGGCAGTCCTTGGGGATAAAGCCATTGGAAAACGAGTTAAACACATCATGCTGATGGAAAGCAGTCAGCCTTTCTGCTTGAACTGCATCTCAACAGCCATTACTATCTCATCATCATTTAATGATCATCTGAAAAATTATCCTTGCATGAGTGACAACAGTTGCTGTTTGTGGGGAAGTAATTTTTACTGTTTCTAATCAAATATCTAAACCCCTTTCAGTGTTACGCTGCTTTAAAAGCTGCACTAACAGCATTCATCCAGGTCATGGTCTTCACTCACCTCCAACCCCACATTCACTATGTCTAAGAACACCTCACATTTGACATGGGCTTCACTAGAAGGACAAAACCAGTTTATCCATTAAGAGAACCTCCCTGTACAGCACCACGTCTCTCTCAGTATTCCGAGAAGAGACTCTGTTACTCACCTCCACAAGAGTCAACAAGAGCGTGACATTTTCTTGCTGCTTAATGAAAATCTCCGTGAACTGACTTCCCAAATCATCAACTTGCTTTGGTGAGTTTTCTTCTGTAATAGTGAAAAAACCCAGTGTATTACACAATTGGAAGAACTTGTGGTAGCTGTGTTTTTTATTGTTACTGAAATAGGGCCATGGGTGACACTAAGGCTTAGAGTCACTGCTATACTGTTAATCGAATTATTTTCAAAACAAACACTGACACAAGCTTTGCCGAAAAGAGAAAACCTACGTGGCTCTAAACGTAACTTTTCTTGGGAGGTATTTTGTTGTAAAAATGTGAGTGAACCAAGAATCTACTAAACAAACTCATTACAAGAAAAAAATCCTATTTTCATTGATCATATCTAACCAGACCGAGTTCTCACCCCCACGTTGCCTGTTACATATATCACCGAGCAGAGAATTCCAGGAGGGAAAGAGAAGCCTCCCAGCAGAGGAGGAGCAGAAGCCCCAAAGCGGCTGCGTTCACCTGCAGCTGAACTGGGCCAGTCGAGAAGCTCCCCATAAGGAACGTGCTAAAGCAAAGCACGTTTCAGAGCAAGAGCCCTGAAAGGAGAGGTGGATGGAATATAAACCATCTCAAGCTAAATGGCTCAAACACCTCATTTCTGTTGGTTTAGCAACAGAAGAGACCTAAACATCAGGAGAGTAAGCATGAAACAGACAAGCAGCAAAACCTCTCAGTCTTGGAATGTGAATTAATTTCAGGAGGGAAATGAAATGCCACTCTTCAGTTGTGTAGCACTGGGGTAGCACATGAATTTCCTTTTACACTGTTATTTCTGCATCGTTGTCGCACAAACAAAAACCAGCAGAAAACGTGCAAAAAGCATCTCTGCCCCGCTGCTGTTTTCCCTCGGCTAAGCAGCAACGTACAAAGCTATTTCACAAACCAAGCCTGTGTAAGGACTACTGCTTGGCATAGCTAAGGAATTTCAGCTGAAAAATTAGAAGAGCGGTTCCAATTCAAAGGGAGTTGCTTTTATTATACTTTCATTTTAGCCAGGAAGAGAAGATGTTTCATTCAAGTCCAGTGCAGTCCCCGAGACCTCAGCAGTGGTTCAAATCCTGGGCTGCCCGGGACCCCAGCAGCCACCCACTGTGAAGCGAGTCTCTCCTCCAGTTTGAAAAACAGGTTGGTGCTTTGCCTGGTCGTGTCTACACGAGGCTTCTCAGGACAGCACAGAAAGCCAGCGAGCACAGACTAACCACTCACACCCAGCTCCAGCCAAGCACCCTTCTCCCTACAAAGCTGCTTCTCCCCACACCGCCCCAAACACCTTCTGCTTTCCTGCTTTCTCCCCAAAACCTCCCATTTCGGGCAGCTCGAAGCCCGAGGCTTTGCTGAGGAGCTGCTGGAAAGGCACCGCTGCTCCTCTTGGGGATGGGGCTGCCCCACAATCACACAGAGGGACACCCAGCATCGTGACACCATCCCACAGCAGCTGAGGAAACCACAGAAGATGGGGGGGTAAAGCCACGGAATTCATCCAAAGGTCTGATTTGCTTAAGCAAAGGCAAAACAAGGATTTTTACCTCCTGCCTAAACTGTGGGACCCACTGCCTTATCGAGGAGCCACTAACAAACCATTAACGACCGAGCGGCTATAAACAGGGTCAAAGACCACACACAGTCTGCAACCGCCGTACCTCCCCAGGGCTACGGCAGAACGGAGGATGCAAAGGACTCTACCATAAAAATCCAGGGCCAGGAAAAGTTTTCCTTCAAGCAGCCCAATTCAAACCATTGGCAGCGGTGACTCACTGCAAGGTGTCAGTTCATAAGACCTAATTTTTAAGGATTTCCTATCCAGGAAGGAGGTTTTAGCTTTGCCTTTCAGACATCAGAGCGGCTGCCGTGTCCCTCCTGGAGGATAGCTGTACTTCTCCCCTGAAGCCAGCTTATCCGTAGGTCGCTTACAAGAGGGAGAGAGAAGCAGCACCAGCCTGCTCTACATTTTTAGCTGCAGAGGTTATGAAATACTAACAAAAGCTGACAAAAGGGAGGGCAGAGTGTGTGCAAAAATAACTCTAGCCCAGGCACGTGGCGCTTGCAGCGTACAAGTCCCACAGCGAGCTCTCTGAAGCGAGGGGCTTATCAACTCTGGGGCACTCCTGGTTTACACAAATAAACAAAACCCCAGGTACAGCAACTCCACAGGAGCCCAGGTGCTCACTCCCTGCTGCAGAGTAAGAGGCGGCTCCGCTGAGAACCGTACAGGGATCACACACACCAAGGAAAGCCACAGACCTAAGCGTTTTTCCTTTTAAATAGGTGCTTAGGTCAAAATCTTTCACTTTGAATTTTCCCTGAGCTGCCACTGAACATCTTGTCCTTTGCCCAAACTCAGCTACAAATGGCAAGTGTCTGAACTATGGATTCCTCCCAGGCCAACTCTGTCCTTGCACAAGTCCCAGGTGCTGAGGCAGAACCTGAGCTGCACACACAGCTCACACAGCAGGGCACACAACTTATTCCAGAAGCTTGGCTCTAGTTCAGGTTGTTTAAGATTCTTCTATAAAAAGGCCAAATTAAAGTTGTCTTTTTCTTTTTCCTTTTCTCAACTCTTCCTTTTTCCCATCAGTATTTCTTCCACTAAATTTGAAAAAAGAAAGAAACAGACAAAGTGAAACTGTATCTTCTCCTTGCGTGGATACACCAGGGATCCTGGAACCAGACTCCTGCCAGTAACCGCTCTTTAAATCTACACATTCACAGGGCTCAAAGAGAATGACTTCCATCTATTAAGATTAACTCCGAGTGATTTACTAACAAGCAGCACTGCAAGCTAGAATTTAATCTTAAAAAAAAAAACAGATACAGTGCATTTTTGTAAAACCAGTTTAAAGGAGGAGAACATACAAAGCGTTAGTGGTAACAGGGCAGAAGCACACACTGTATTTAACATGCATTGCTTAAAAGAGACACTGTGAAGGTGCTCTCCTGCAGCGCTGACCACAGAAACTCTGCTCACAAACCTTTGCCCATTGAAATCCTACCAGTGCTGAAGCTGCACGCTTTGATGGCCTCCTAAACCAGAACAATCTCTGGAGGATCTGCTGGCATTCACCGTGCCCAAATCACATGAGAAATAAAATTGGGAAGACAGTCCAGCTCCAAAGCAAACGCGTAGAGCGGAACGCAGAGCTTTCACTGGGCCCCAAAGCAAGTCTTTACAGTGTCCTTTTTAAACAGCAGCAAGAGTTACGGGTGTGAGTAGCAACTAGGCCTAAAACAAAGAGCCGTATTTGTATAAGTAAAGGTTCTTTTACCTTCAGAATCATCTGTCAGTGCAGATAAAAGAAAAAGAAACAAGAGAAAGGTTTACAAGTTGAACAGCTTTCCAAACAGCACAAGCTCAGGTTTTCAAAGCAGCCACTCTGGCTTTCTATGGCAGCAATCACTCCTTCACGTAGTTCTTGTGGAAGCGGCCAAACCAAACAACCCCAGAACTCTTAAAACACTGGTGATTGCACACACATAACTCAAGTTTGTCAATTCTTAGGTCTCCATAAGAGACTGCTAATAACATCCCTATCAAGGGTACTACAGGGATTCACCAGCGCTGTAAAACTCTGATCTTGTTCAAAACCTCCTTCATCGAGATGAGGCAACTGGATGGCCAAGGGAAAGAAGGGCAAGTAAGGAAAGTGACAATTTGAGAGGTGGTTAACAATAACATCACAGGCTGCTTTCAGCCTGCAAGTCTCTGGCAGCTACCTGAGATGAGACAGTTCATTGTAGAAGGCACTGTGAAAGGACACACAACCTGGATGCCAACATACTGGCAGACATTTATTCATTCTGGAGAGCCCTCACCTACTCTCCATTAGGCTATTTATCACTTAAGGAGCCTCTGAAGAATTATCTTGGGGTAAATACTGTGGACAAGAGACTTCAGCTGAACCAGCAGTATCACCTCGTATTTTGCCCATTCTCAGGAGCACTGGCACCCCACTACACGTAATGGAGACTGAAAAGTGAGGTACGAGCGCTGTCAGGAACTAGAGAGACTCTTGAGGTCCACGGCAAATGCAGGATGTTATGGACCCACAGGTATTCACTCATCTTAAATTTATCCTTCTGCTCACACTGTACTGGTGTTTGCCTGAGACCTCTGATTTTTTTCAGACAAGCAGCATGATGGATTTTCACGTCCACTCACCCCAAAGCAGAATGGATATCCTACAAGAGTGTCACCTACCTGGCAGTTGGCTGCGTGAGCGTAACTGGTACCTGGGCTCCACTCTGCCCAGTGATGGTGATGGGGGCAAGGCCACCCTGCCTGTGTCTGACAAATGGTGCTGATCGAGCCCTCCTCCCAAACTACGCTGGCACGGCCCTCAGCCAGACCCCATCCCCTTTCCCTAGGCCTGTCCTTGATGCTAAAGCCAGGGGCACTCGGACTGTCCTGCCTGGAATGGTTAGAACCCACAGCTGGGTTACTTCGCAAAAACATCTGGCTCTTCTTCAGCCTGGGCACTCACGGCTCCAGTTCATGGATTTAGTTTTAAGAACGTTCCTCTTGCCCAAACCTACTGCTGCCCTTTTCTTCTGCGCACTCATGTCTCTGTGAAATACGGGGTTATTTTTAACAGCTCCAACCACCAGCCTTTGAGACCAGTTTTTATGGCCTATCAAGAAAGGCCTTCAAAAAATACAATAAAGGCAGGAGGGCGAGGGGGTTTCAGAGCCCGGCTGTGCAGTGTCTGCTTCTACACCCAACGACCCTGGGGAGGACAGGCAGAGTCTCTTTCTAAAGCGTCCCAGTAGGGCTGGAAAAGGAGGTTTTCACACTTAATTACAGCCACCTATTCCTCTCAATATGCTTGGTAAATCAGATAGCAGTGCCCCATTTGACAGCGACAGCCAGCACTGTCCATTCCCATTTACAAACTAGAAAAAACAATTAATTATCCCATTCCAACCTGGCTGCTGTTCACAGAATGTAGTTTTTATAATACATAAATAAGTCATTCGTTATTAGTTTAATGCAAGTTGCATACAACAAGATTTTTAGCATTGTCGTAAGAGCTACACAATCACAAAGCACTATTAAGTCAGAGTATTACATCTCAAACGTGAACAAAACCACCGAGGAAAGCACCCCACAGTTAGAATGACTATTACTACCAAGGGCTTACCTTGCTCCTCCTCTTCTAGGTCATTCGATATTACATTGTAGAGTGTGTCCAAGGCATAGCCAATTATTTCAGAATCTGAACTGCAAACGAAAGAACCACTTTTCTTTAATAACTTATTTCCAACTACTCTTACAACATTGTTTTTCTGCAGAAGCAGCTCCCTTTGCAGCGTTAGAGTGAGTGAGAGGGGCTGATGCTGACAGACGTTTTGTGATACCACGTAACCATGAGTTGTCCTGGCCCTAAGTGGAGCCAAACTCCTTTTCCCAGTTCCATTCCCTCAGGTGGCCACATCTAGAACGTCTGGTGACACCAGATGATCACAGGAAGCTTCACTGTAAGTGTGTCTTCCATTTCCCGAGTCACTCCTTCCAACCTGCTCCTCGAGGAAACCAGGAGCAACCTCCAGGAGGGATCTGGTCACCCAAGGAAGCTGCAGAGGAGCTCCAGCCCCGTCCCAGGGAAGACCCTCCCCACTGCCCCGACCCCCAGAACCAGGGGCCAGGCCTTGTGCTCCACGTGAACCCAATGACAACAACTATGGTTTGTCCCAAACGGGCCAGCCCCCCTGTCACCAACTGGGACTACACCCAGTTATTAAGGGTTTCTGAACTCCAAGCATCCCCAGGAAGCCGATGGGCAGCCAACCCAACCCCAAAGCATTAGGTCACCTGCTTACACCAAGACTCTGCCCTTAATGAACCCTGCTTTAAGAGAAACCTGTTTCTTCTGCATTACAAAGCCTAAACAATCCATAAACCCTACGCTAATACAAAGACCCAACGCAAGACTTTTTTGGGGGGAATGTAACCATTTTTGCTGCTTGCTTCGTTGCCCATAAAGCAGAAAAATGTGAAAGCGCGGCTGGTTAAAAACCAAAGGAACAGGAAACCCAATGTCCCAAAGGCAGGCACCTCAGGCTGCAAAGGACACACCGTGGCTATTGTCACAGCTTGCCCAGCAGCCAAAGAGCACCCTGGCGAAACGGGACCCCTCGTTCAAACTCCTCAGTACCTGCTGTCACTGATCCTTAAAGCATGCAAAGTAAGGTCTCCACGCCAAGGATAAATTTGCATTTTAAGAAGCTACTAGGCCAGTTCAGATGCCTAAAAAACAACCTGTCCAACCAGCAAACTTAAAAGCCAAGCCTTAATTGAGGGCAACTATCTCTGCTAGACCACTAATTAAAGATGACAGACCTAGAGAAGCAACCAAGAAAACTAGAGGTGTCTCGAGGTGAGCCACCACCTTAGAGAGGACAGAGTGGAGCAATCGGTCCCTACGTTCCCTGGATCACCACAGCAAGGCTTTAGCGAGCTGTCACGGCGGCACCTCCCTTCCCTCGCCTCGCACGCTACACCTAAAGGGAGGAGTAATCAGGTGTCAGCAGAGTTTGTTCTTTCATGTCGGGTTTTGAATTGAATCCTGGCCCTGCTGATGTCCTCCCTCTCCTCAGCGTGTCACTCGGCTCATACCGCCCGCTTTTAAGCTGGGCTGCAATGGAAACAAAAGGGAAAAAAATAAAAATTATCTCCTCCTCCGCCAAACTGTTAGTCAAAAGCCAGTAAAGGAAGCCTTTAGTCCGTGTAAATGGTCTCAGCCAGCAGGTATGCTGAGATTTCCAGCCTCCTTACGTCTCCCCTTTATCGTAATTTTAGTTCTCCAACACAACCCTACAGAGCCTATGGTTTCCCTTCTCGTGGAACTGAAACAATTCCACATCTGAAAAACACATAGAAATTACTTCCTGGAGACTTAAAAAAAAAACAAAACAAAACCCAAGCTGCGTCCTTGCTTTTGCTTTCCCTCCCTTGGGAAATGACAGCAGCTACAGAAGAGCAAGCAGATTTTCTGTAGATGTGGCCAAGGCAGGCCTTGTCTCTCCCGAGGAGAGAGGAACACGTCCCAGAACGAGGACAGCAGCGTCCCATCTTTGCTGTTTGCTGCCCCACTACCATCTGCTCCTCACCACACGCACCATTTTATTGATTATTCTGCTCGGACTGAACCTCTGCAGCTTTTGCTCTGTAGTGAAAACCCAGTCAAGAAAGAGCCTTCCAGTCCCTCAAACATCCAGCCTTTACGCAATGCAACAATCCAGCATAAGCCCCCTCGGGCACCTTCCCTCTGCCTTGGGCTTTTACGCGCCGCTCGACCAAGATGCCAGCGCACAAAAAAGAGCAGAAAATACTCTGACGGACACGAAGGACTGTGTTGTCCTGCCCAGGTAGGGTGCCCCAAAAATGCTTTTACCTATTCTTCTAAAACTACAGCGTTTTGCTGTCAGAACAGAGACAAGCACCATCCACGCTGTCAGGAAAAGCAGAGGGTTTCTGTCACATCATCAATCACAGCCCACCTGGGAAGGAGAGCATTTTGTTACCCCGGAAAACTCAACTCATGGAAAAGCTATCAAAGGGGTAACAACTTTTATATTACCTCTTACAGAGATTTTAATGAGAAACATATGACAATTCAAAAATTTGGAACTAAGAGTACATAAATGAGGTCTGTGCCTTAAGAGAAAAAAAAAAAAGAATTCTTTCTCTTTGGTTCATATTAGGTTTCAGACTACGAGAATTGTCACGCTGACGTTTAAAAACCTTGTTATAGAAGTTGAACCAAAGAAGGTAAAGATGAGGGTGACTCCTCGCTGTGGTGCCTTCTCCCACACCAACAGTTAAACAGCACTGGCCTGTTCTAGCAACGCCCAATTAGTTTTCAAAATAATCCCTGGTGGGATGTGGCAACATCTAGACAGCAGGTCGGGGAAAGTCCTCTAGAAGATCACAGTTCCTACTTCATATTACAAAATAAACATATGGCATAAGAACACTGGTGTGTGTAAGGGTCTGAGACATGTAAAGGCTGGCTCAGAAGCGTTATCAGGCCCAGGATGGCTGATGACCTTCGCTGAAAAACTAGTGAAAGAAGTCAGTTTATTCTAGAGAAGAAGCTTTAAGTTCTCAGGCAGGAGACAGAGCTTAAGGCAATCTGCAAGAAACCCACGTAATGGCCGTGTTCATCTCGAGAGAGCAGCGGTGCGTCCGTGTTCCAGGAGGAAGGCTGCACGCAGCCCCAGGCAGCAGCCTGAGAGCTGGGGACAGAGAGGAGAACAGGACAAAGCACCACTCACCATTTCAGGGCGGCCGTGCAGACCTGGCCTCCTCCCTGCTGAAGTTATGGATGAAGCTATAAATGCCTCTCGCCTCGCACTAACAAATTCAGAATTAAGAAAATATCAGCATGCCCTTGTAACACCAAGAGCTACAGAAAAGCGTGATTCCCTACAAGGGAAGTAAATGATTAGCAGAGCAACGAGGCTGCACGTGGAAGGAAGGAGAGAACTACTACTGCAGAGCTGGTCCCCTCACTTGCGCTTCATTCCAGATTCCAAGGGAAGGCACAACTGATCCACCAAAATCAGGAGATGCTTCGGAAATGAGAGACAGCTACATTTTTACTCCAGGGCTACATGAATAATAGTTAACGTAGTTCTCAGAAAAGATAAGAGCTGTGCTATTGTACCTGGCTGAGAAGGTCTTAAAACCAAATGACTTTTCGATTAGATACTGATTTCACAATGAGCTTATTTGCATTAGGATATAATCATCTCTTACCAGCAAAGTTGCTGCACTTTTTCATATTGCTATCGCATATTCCAGCGAGACAGATGCTGCTGCAGATCAAACACTTGTGCATCTTGAGCTATTCCATTAATTTTTGGTAAATACATAGCAGGAAAGCATGCTTGCAGTTGTCACTCTTCTCACGTTACAGTCTCTGTGCACAGCTATGAATTCCACCCAGGCGCTGCGAATTCAGAGAGCCCGTGCCTGCTGCTGGCTCCTCCTCTGTAATTCTTTCCACCCCAGCCCTGCAAAAAAGGCTGGAGACGAGATGAAGCCTCACCTGGTACAACCCAACCAAGCCCTGCTTCTACTCAACTGGGAACTAAGAGGGGAATCTCGGGGATTACATTCATGATGCACACCAACCACAGCACCTACAGGCAGACAGCATCTCCCATCAGTAAGGTAACAACCATCCGCAGCTTCATGGCCAAAAAGCTTCACCTCAGGAGCTCCACCACCCACCCTCAGGCCAACCTGAAATTGGCCATCCTCAGGCCCATAACTGAAAAGGCACATTTACCTAAAGCTAAGCTACAGAGCAAAACACAAGCCCCTGCTCTGACCTCAGCATACTGTTTTCCTGGTCCTTTCATATTTCTAAGCAAATCAGACCTCCCGTAATCTTCAACTTGGCAACACCACAGTCACCATATAGGACCAGCGCGTGGGAGTCACTCCCATGAAAGGGTCACATGTGAGGAGACAACTTGAGTCAATCATTGACTTCTCTTTTCTCTGAAGTTGCTCTGCTGCTCCTTAAACATAAACAGCTGCAATGCCAAAAAAAAATAAAAATAATAGAGGAGGACAAGGGGAGAAAATGAGCATATTCTGCTTCTGCAGAAAGCTTCAGGGCGCCCGAGGTGTGCACAGGAAAGGTCCATCTCTACAGTCATTGACACCAAACGGTGTGGTCACACCACCTGTAACACACACCTGAACTTGTCAGACACGGGGGATACAAGCAGAGCTCTCAAGTGAACCCCAGTGTAGGACAGGTTGCCCAGCTGAGCTGCTGCTCCACCACACAACACACCATGGGACACCTGCCAACCAATGCTTTGTGGAAGACAGCATTTTTTTCAGCTGAAAACCCAAAACCCAGAAAGATGTTCAGCCTGAGTCACACAAGACATCTACACAGAGCCCCAGCACACACAAATCCCAAAGGGATGACTGGAGCCCAAAAAGCACAGCAAAGCTCTCAAGTTCCTGCCCCGAAGGGTTCGGGTTGGCACCTCAAAGGAAAGGAGATCAGCAGAGCCCCGCCTCCCTTCGCAAAGTTCAAATCTGGCCTCAAGAGCAGATAAGTGGATGAAGGCAGGCTCCTTGACCTCCTTTTTTGAAGGGCTTCCCCTTCATGTCAGGGACAGCTACTCCTATAACCTTCCCTCTTACTGTTTGCATCATTCAAGTTACACACAGGCCAGACGTTCGTTTTTAACTTCCCAGCCGAGGGAACAGAAATAACATGGGCTCATCCAGCCACCAGCCCCTGGCAGAACTGGCCAGGCAAGGAAGGCCACCACCTGCCTCCAGCTGAGCACTGAAGGGCTCCTTGTCATTCCTGTCCCGTAGAGGTAAGCGGAGCAAGATGCCTCCTTCTAGAGACTGAGCTGCTGCTGTCCGCATTCTCCTTTGCCTCGATGCTAGAAGACACACTCCTGCCCCCCGTGTACCCACATGTGCCCCCATGACTGGTTTTTTTATCTATATTTACCAACTTCACTTTTCAAATCCAGAGTGAAAGCCTGTCAGGATACACTTGCCTACCTAAGCACTAATTGGGAGGGCTGCAAAGAGGCACCAAGTTCCAACACGTGGGCAGGGCCAGGGACAGCAACACCATCCTTTGCAGGAGGAGATGGGTACCAAAGGTACCTTAAGATACTACGTTCTAGTCTACATCAAGTATTTAAGCTTCACAGCAGCCACGGAGTCTAGTTCTCCCGTGAACTTGAACCCTTCCATATAAACACCTGCCCTACTCCCTGGGACAGAATCATTCTCCCCATTCGCTTGGTGACACACATCTGAGAAAACACACATTTGCTGACTTCATTCGTTCCCTCCTAATTCTGCCTGGTTCAGCTCTGGCCCAGTAACAGGTTGATGTGGGTTATTCCAAGTACTCTACGTAATTAACGTTGTCATTTCGGATCTACCTCTCCACAGCAGTGGAAAGCCACCAGGAGAAGCACCAAGATGCACTTTGGCACCGTCTTGACTCTAGAACTGGTCTTTCTGTCCCTCATCCAAGTTCCTGGAATGCTGTTCTTTTCACCTCTGCGATTAAAGCTTGCGATGACAAGAAGGCCCCGTGCCAGCAGAGCTGTGAGGAACCCAGCTCCCCCCCCCCCCCAGGCTCCGTGGGGACACGGAACTGCCTCAGCGTTGGTCGGCTCCCACCAGGGAGAGGGGCCTGGCTCTCCGCTGGAGGTGGGTGCCAGGAGCCAGCACCCTGCTTACCGGTCTGTCTGCAGAACGTGGATGAGGTGCTCCATCGCCTGTATGCCCACCTCCAGCCGGTACTTCTGTAGGGGGGGGGAAACCAGAGAGTTAACGGTCTGGCTCAAAGTCCAAACAAAGCTTTTTTAAGAAATACATCAGGAAAGCGTTAAAAAGCCACGCGGCTCTTCTGGCAGTCGGGTACTTACCTTGGATAACGATTTAAGGGCGCGTACGGCATCCCTCCGGTCATCCAACAGGGTGGAAGAAGCCACTCGGTCACAGAGCTTCTGGATCTGGGGACACACCGGGCGGCAGTCAGCACCGACCGGGGCCACCGAAAGCCGCCGGGCCTCGGGAGCGCCGGGGAGAGCTGCCAGAACATCGTTTCCCCCCTCGGACTGCCCGGACAACCCCCGGCCCGACACAGCCCCCGCCGCACCGGGGAGGGCGCAGCGACCGCGCCGCCGCTGCCGGCCCTGCCCCCGCTCCGCAGGGAAAAGACGTTCCCCGCCGCTGCGCAGCAACCGGGCCTGCCCCCGGGACGAGCTGTCACCGCCCGGCGCGGGGGCGGCGGCCGGCAACCGGGGACGGCGCTCCCTT
>JAOXJM010000033.1:796644-813926 GCA_026413425.1 Tringa solitaria | reverse complement strand
AGTTCCCACTTGTTAAGTTTTCTGCCTCTCAAAGAGTTTGAACAGTTACTTAAAAGCGAGTTACAACTCCTGGATCCCCTGTGAAAGCACTTAGTAAGATATGCTGACTGTCAGAGGGCTTACTTTGGCATTTAGAGCATGAAGAGATGTTTCTTTCTGCTTGTGCACTGCTTCCACTGAACTTCGGGTTTTCCTTGCTGCTAGGAAGTGCTGGACCATGCTCAAAAACATCTTTACCCAGTTGGTACCAAAGAAAATAATCTAATATTTCCTAGAGTTTTTTATGGACATAGTCATGGGAGTTAAAACCTTGGGTTGGTATTTTCAGTAGAAACAGAAGAGGAAAGTAGAACTGGAAAGAGTTTGTAGGTTTAGTAGGATCTTAGGGTTTAGGTTTTTTGGAGTGGTCAAGAGATTTCTGCTGTTGACAAGACCAAAACTACAGTTGACCCTTTCTTGACCCAGCTTCTGGACTGGACTTAAAAAGCTCATGTTTTTTATATGTAATGTAAGTATATTTGCTTCCAATATTTTAGAGTTCTTTTGCACCTTCATTCCACTTTCCAGTTTTGAGCCTAGAACAGTCGAAGTTCTGTTTTAGATTTCTACTGCCAGCTTATTGAGCATGTGACAAATGCTTGAAGGAAGCAAGTGGAAGGCTGAGGTTGATTTAGGAGCTTGCTGCGTATCTTGGGCAAACTGGAATACTGAATAATAAGCTTGTTTGTTCCTGTATTCTTGGAGTCTGGGAAGTGGAAAATATACCTTGACTTCCTGTTTGTGCTGAAATTCCTCAACTTTTGGTTCAAATACTTGTTGGGTTTGGTTCTGTTTTTTCACGGCTCTGACCTTTACGTTTACATCTCTTCACTTGCAGGTTTTATGGAAGGAATTCCTCTTACGTCCATGGAGGACTGGACGCCAGTGGGAAACCGCAAGAAGCAGTGTATGGTCAAGCTGTGCGTATCAAAATTGGTCCTGTAGTCCTCATTGATATCCAGAATTTACTGTATAAATCAGTCTTTTTCTTTACCAACTACTTTGACTTTCTTATCTGGTAAATAACGTATTGTGGTACTGCCTCCTGCTCAGAGACAGATAGGAATTTGTTGGGTTAAGTGTTTTTTATTTGATTGTTGCTGCTTTTAGTGGGAGTTGGGTTTGATACATCAGCTTTGCATCCGGACTGCAGAAAATATTTCACTTTTGACAAAGCGAAGCCCAGGAAACACAAGTTTTCGCTTTGGTTATAGCTCTTTATCGGAATAATGCCTGTCACCTAGGGGCATCTGTTCATGTGGCAGCCGCATCTTTGAGCAATGTGGCTTTTAGCAGGTTTGGTTTCTTCCCCTTTCACCAGCAGAATTTGGTTTGATAGTTACCCAGTCCTGTGACGTTTGGGTGCTTCGTGGATGCGTAGAGGGTTGGGGTTTTTTGTTTGAGGGGGGCAATGTTTGGGTTTCTTTTAAAATACAAGGTAAACCCCGTCCTTCTCACAGGCACTTTAAAAAAATAGGTCATATGTTGTAACACAGCTGGAAAAATTGGATAGCAAGTTGATCGCTATTTGACTACTCTGAGAAGTACTAGAATCCTGGGGGAAATCTTCAGCATAAAAGCTAGATGAGCTCAGGCAGACTGTTCTCAGTGAAAGACACTGGTTGTTCCTGTATTTGCCTTTTGAGCTTCAGTGGTGTGGGTTTTGGGGTCAGTTCAGACTTGGGTATTTCAAAGGTGTGAAGCTCTGTACAGAACTCCGTGTAACTCTTTTATTTCCAGGAGATACACAAGAAAGTGATGTCATTGCAATTCAGCGAGTGCCACACCAAGATCCGTCACGTCGATGCTCACGCGACCCTGAGCGATGGGGTGGTTGTGCAAGTCATGGGAGAGCTGTCAAACAACGGGCAGCCAATGAGGAAGTTCATGCAGACCTTTGTGCTTGCTCCAGAAGTAAGTATATGGAAGACTCTGTTTAGCTTCAAGTAACGGTGATGGAAACCTGACTTGTAGCTACAATTTGTCCTACTGGGGTAAAAGATACGATCTGGCTTTTAGAGCCGGGCCCGGGGACTATCATCAAATGTGTCACACTGTGTGGGTGCAGAGAAACGAGTGTATTGGACCCGTCCTGAGCTGTTTGATGTTCTTAGACTTCAAGTATTGCAGCAGCAATCCAAAGCAAACCGGAGCTTGCATTTGGGAGCTGCCACTGACACAAATAAATAAATAAAATGTTGAGCTCTGCAGTTCCAAGTCCTTAGTGTAGTTCTGTGCTTTCTGTAAGTCTGCTGGCAAATTTGAGTATGGCTGATGCTGCACAAGTTACTGCTCAAATTTAGCTCTTAGTGAGAGCAGTGTAAGGGTAAAGGGTGTCTCGTGTCCTTTCTACTTCTTCCCCCTCACTTCATCACAAACTGTGGTGTGGTTGACGATTAATGTTTTAGAGTCGTGTTGAATTTCTTTGTTGTTTCCCTATGCAGTGGTACAGGCATACAGTCACCCTGTCAAAGTTCATTCTGTTTTTTAAAGTAAAGCTTTTGTAATAAGGAAAATTCAAATTCTGTGGTGAACCTGAGGCACTTTATGTTTAGTTAGGACCTATGATTGCCATGACTTTTTTCTGCTTTAAACTTTTTCATTTGGGCAGAAGCTACTGTGCAAGTGTTTGCTTAGAGAAGAGGTACCACTTGGAAAATAGCTTAATGAAATGGTGCTGTTGCAAAATGTTGCTGTGTAGCCCAAAGCTTATATCTAATCCATCCTTCTTGTTGACTGCTAATACCTCGTATATGCAAAAAAATGCACGTTGCTCTTTTACAGGGTTCTGTTCCAAACAAGTTCTATGTCCATAATGATATCTTCAGATATGAAGATGAAGTATTTGGGGATTCAGAAGGAGAACTTGATGAAGGTGAGAAGAACTGTACGTTTGAGTTTGTCTTGTTCCCCTAGGGTGTGCGCAGAGCTTTCAGAAGTGTCTAGAGGGGATGGAAAGACAGGAATTGTGTTGCATTCACAAGGAGCAGAGTAACTGGGGAGGGGGGAGGCAGGGAGTATACGTTTTGTTGCTGGAACTATCTGCTGGTCCAAAACATTCTGTAAAATGAAGATCCTGTAGAAGTACCTTACTCCTTGAAGGGCTGAGCTGGCTCAGCGTGGGTGAGGCTTAGCAGAGAATGGAAATAATGGGCAGAAGTGCTTTTGCTGCCACTAGTTGCATCCACCATGACGTGGGTGGGTTTTTCCCCTCTATTTGCTGAGGCAAAGCAAATCATACCTCTAGAATGTATGTACCTGTGTTCACTGGATAATATCTGGAATTTTTTCAACTCAGTTCTATGGAACAAAGCATCTTAGGCAATCATCCACGTATTTGAGGTTAATCTTCTCAGTTTTAGGTACTGAGATTTATGAGCTAATAATGCGATCTTTTTCTTTTACTGCCACCTTATGAAAAGCATCTGCTGCTTGAAAAGTCCCTCAGACCCTCTTCCCAGAACTTTCTAGCAGCAATATGTCTCTAGTTTCTCCCTTTGTGAAAACAGTAAGCAACAAAGCCTCTTAACAAGTGGGAGGGTCTTCTGCCTTTTCTTGCAGCTAATTTTGCCTTAGTTTGTTGATGAAGCTTTATTTTGATTACTACTTGTTTAATATGCTTTTATTTTAATGCGGCTTGTGTACGCTTGCAGAGATGTTTAAGGAAGGTTTTCTTTTTGTATCAGAGTCTGAGGAAGAGGTGGAAGAGGAGCAGGAGGAAAGACAACCATCACCTGAACCTGTGCAAGAGAATGCAAGCAGTACTTACTATGAAAACCATCCTGTAACGTAAGAAGTCCGTTTTATTATATAAAGTTGCTTTTTTAATAAAAATGACAGAATTCCTTTGGCTTTGGATTCTGGACATGATTTAACAGGTAGTTTAGGAAACTAAACTTAATATGGATCTGTTATGTGAATGTTGTCTTATTTTGAAACCTTTCTTGGAGAGAGAAAAGAAGGGACGGTTGTTCTTACGTTATTGTCACTTCTGGTTTCAAAAGTGAGCTGAAAAGGTGGCAACCATCTTTACGTACACACTTAATGGAGTGAAGACCCTCAGATCCCTTACATTTCGAACGCACAGAGTAGAGAGGAAGTTGTATGTGATTATCGGTAATTGAGACTCATGACTCCTTTGGTAAGGAACTTGTATGGCAGATTTTTAAATAAGCTGCAGGTTTCATTACAAAATTGGCTTCGTTTATGTGTATAAGGTTAATCTTCCATCAGTCTCTCACTGTGCTTCTATTCTGTTCGGAGCAGCAGGTCTTGAGTTTAACACTTGTTCCTTAAAGGGTTTATACGTCTGTGGGATTTTTAGATTCTCTGCAGAGAATTGCAAAAAAAGTCTTTGCTTCAGCAGAAGTAAAATCTGGCTTTGTATGCAACTTAAGGGTACGGCCGAACTTCTCACTGTCTTCTGGATGTAGGTACCATATGGCAGCAACTGGCAACAGAATGATCTTGTCAATACCAGCCGTTACCATGACGTAGCTTATAGAAAGTCATAAAATACAAAGCAATTGATAAACCGCATTTGATTATTGTAGCAATGGGATAGAGGAGGCGCTAGAGGAATCGTCTCATGAGCCTGAGCCGGAATTGGAATCTGAAACAAAACCCGAGGAGCTGAAAGCTGAAGTAGAAGAAAAGACCCTTGAGGAGCTGGAGGAGAAGTCTCCATCTCCACCTCCTGTAGAACCTGTTTCACTACCACAAGAACCACCAAAGGTTAGTTAAAAGTTGTATCTGTGCTTTTAGGTGCAGGTGGAAAACCAGAAGATTCAGTTTGAACTTAGCCTTTTTGAGCAGCCAAACTGGTACCTCTCTTTGGAGTTTTGGTGTATGAACAGCTAGACTTAAATTGTGAAAATGCAAAGTTTCGCTAAAAACGGAAAGAATGTTATTTTTAAGTGCTGCTCAAGTCAGTATTGTAAATTTCGTGTTCTATTTATAAAGCGTGTGTGTGTGGTTTCATGCATGTATAAACCTTTTTAAATGTGGAGTTAACATATGTTGAGAAAACACCTCGAACTACCACCAACAAAAATCTCATACAATGGGAACCACTGCTCTTCCTCCAAAAAAAGATCATAATGCATTGAGACTTGCAAAATTGCTGGCAGTATAGGTCCACCATCAGTGGGGGGGCATTGACTGTCTCCCTTAGAGGCAGGATGCCTGGCCAAAAACCAGCCTGCACACCCTGCGTCATCTGGTACGGTGCCAGTCAGGTAGTCTGAGAGGTGGGAGGAACCGGTGAAGGCTGGAGAGAGGCCATTTTCTAGCTCCGGTGTGTCTCCCCTATTTTTATTTTTTCGATCCTTTTTCTCTTTTTCGTTTTTACTTCTAATTTCTGGCATCCACTTTCTTTCTTTGTGCAGAAGAGACTCCACACTAGAGTGTGCTCAGTCCTAGGTTTGGTTACCGCAGGGCAGGCGGTGATCTGGGGGTGCTGAGGGAGCTGGGCTCACTCCCGTGGTGACAGTGGGCACGGCACACGCTCGCTCCACGCTGTGGAGTCCACGGAGGGCTAGGACTGCAGATCCTCCTGGATCTTCGTTGTAATGCTTGCACGACAGTTATTTATTAGTCAGATACGAACCGAAAGTGTATTTTCAGCAGGCGAGTTTCCCTGTAGGAATGTCAGTGGTTTGCCATGATTAGTAGCCTAGGTTTGTTGCATTTCCTGCAGGCTTTCTCTTGGGCTTCAGTGACCAGTAAAAACCTGCCTCCTAGTGGTACTGTTTCTTCCTCTGGAATTCCACCCCATGTTAAAGCACCAGTCTCACAGGTAACCCATCTGTGAACACCTTGGATTGTCTCATTACTTCTGCAAACTGCTTCAGTTTTTTAAATTAACCGATCAATTTGTTTGACTTGATTTGCACAAATTAATTGTGTCTTAAATGTTAATGCGCTCACCTTCTTGTCGCAAGCGAGGGCACGTACACGTTACAGGTGTAACTTTGGGTGATGGTGACGTTAAAATCTGTTTGTGTGGAAACAGAAAATCACTACTGAAATTTTTTTGACCTATCTTAATGGGATATGGTTTGGTTTACAAGGGAGGGGGGAGAAAAACCAAGCAAAAAACCAACTCCTCGCAAACACGGTAGTTTTCTAAAGCACGTTTGAAAGGGGTATTTCATTGGTGGAAGTGCCTCAGCGGTAAAAAGTGCCAGCACCGTTCCTGAGAAGGTGCAAGATGGCCTTGCAAGGCTAATATCCACAGAATTGTGCTGGATTTCATTATCCACTTACAATTGACTTGTCACAGAACCCTGTACCAACTTATGACTGTGTGAGGAATGGAAGGATTCACATGTCCTTGCCAGGATGATGCTGTCTTCCCATTCCTAGGCTGGCTGGGTGAGGAGGGAGAGAGGAAAGCAAGTTTGACCAGGTGGTAGCTCACGTCCTGCACATGCCAAGCTGGTGTGAGACAGTCTGAGACGCAATTCAGCTGCCTCCGTCTGTACAAAACCCCTCCAAATAGAAAATGTGTGCTTTAACCTCCTCTGCTGACACTGTACCAAGGCGCTGTATGTCGGGGTAGCTCACGTCTGACCTTTTTAAAAGGCTGCAATTTTCAGTAGAGCTGCTGGGTTACTGCAGCCGCTGGTTTTGCACTGGATTTTTCTCCAGTTTTTACTGACGGAGAGGAACCTGTCTAGGATTGCCCTTCAGCCAAACACATGTTAAAAAAGAAAACAGAAAAAACCCCAAAACAACCCATCAAAAAACCAACCCCTTGTATGGCGTTGCTTCTGGTGTGACAGGGCTGTCATGGAAATCAGGTACTGGCTGTGTAATGGGCTGGGAAGCCTGTCTGTCTTCATCAGCTTCAACAGGGCTTTGAGCACCGAGGTGGTATTTGAGCAGGAAAACTGTAGGTTTTCTAGTACAGAATAGATTTGCCTGATGTGAAACCAACATTGGGTTTAATTTACTTGCCGTAGAGCAGGTGGATTTTTGTAATATGACTGCAAAAAATCTTCTTGAATTATCTGTACAAGAGAGTAGAGTAGAGCTTATAAATGTCCTCTTAAACTCTTCTGTGTTGCTCTGCAGTTTGTCATGCTTTCTGCCTTTTAGATTACTTTTGCTGTGACTTCACATTTAAGTAATTGTGTGGGGAAGTTTGTTAACAATACTGGAGTGGCAAGAATTTCAACTCCCAGCTCTTCTGGAGGCAGAATTAGTTAGTCCTGAGCTCCTCTTCTTGCACACTTTTCACACCTGGTATACAGGAAGCTGGTAGAAAAGACACCTGAATGATTTCTGCCGGGGGTTACAGATCAGTTGCAGCTTTTTCCCGTTCTCTTGGATCGGTTAATTCCAGCCACCGTGCCGGTAAAGGAGGGCAGTAGGTTGCAGTAGCGGCACCAGGGTGTTACACAGCAGCTGTAACTGCCCTTCTCCTGCCTTTCTCTGCATCACTTCAGTTTTCCCCCACCTTTTCTCGCGTTAAAGATACAGCCTCTGTAGTGTTATCTCAGAGCCCCTCGGAGGATGGCACACGTGCTGTTTGGGATATAAACCAGTTCAGTTCCTGTTTATTTACAGCTGTGGAGTTAGACGGGTCAGCATTTCTTGCTCTTTTTCTTCTTGTGGATGATGAGAAATCAGCCTGCCTACACCGATAACTGGCAATATACCGGTTTCCTGTGAAGTGTGGTTAGTTGTTTGTTTGTGTGGTTCAGTTCTTTGCATGCACGTGTTTTGATTTTGGCAGGCATCTCGCTCTAGAGAAACTTTTAAGCCTTGTTAAGATCTCAAAAATAGAATTGTACCAGCCTTTGGAGCCACCTCTTCTCTTGCACTTTCTGCCCCATCCTCCTCTGTTTCAGAGGGGTGTTCAGTTCCGAAGCTGGTGAGCTTTTGCTGTCATTGCCAGTAGCATTGCTGTAGCAGAAAGAGGTCCCTTTCCCTCCCCATGTGAGCTCCTGAAGAGAAGAGACAATGTCACCTTTTCCTTAATTGTTCTCAAAGCTCCCTTAGGCTTATGTTTGTGGCATACTTGGCTCCTGGGCTGAGTGCTCCTTTAGTCATTTTCTGTTGAAATCCTTATTCTGTGCCTTTCAGTCCACTTTGTGGGCTCCCTGTGAAATGAGAGTTGCAATTAGCTGCTGCTTGGGCTGTAAATGGCAGCCCTTAGTAGGCATCTTGTGATGCTGCTGGTAATTGCAGTGTTTTGGGGAGCACAGTTGGCTCAAGTGAGAGCACGGAGGCAGTCTGCTCTGCAAAACGGGATGGGGCTGATTAGAAAGCAGCTAATGAGATTAGCTGTTTATTGTTTGGGTAGACAGGGAGTATTTGCGTGACAGAAGTTCAGTGAAATGCAAAGGAAGCCAGTAAAAGTTAACTGTGACTTGGGATTTAACAGAAGGACACCAGTGACTTGGCAGGTTTTTGCTGGGGTTGAGGGAAGGACTGAGTGTTTCATCCCGACAGTCATAAGTACCTAAGAAATGGGGGTCTCAGTGTATTGAGTTTTGCTTTTGAGGTGTAATTTGTAATGCAGTGAAGATGGACGAGTAAAGGTGGCAGGGGAGCTGTGGTCACCCATGAGGAGGAAGGATGAAAAAGGATTGAACAGGAAGGCTCATTTTTCTAGCTTATTCTTGGAATTGAATAAATGGCCCTGGAAATGTTGGAAGGACAAGCTAATGCCTAGCTGGGCAGAGCACGAGCAATAGGAGGGCTGAAACATGAATTTGGTGCATAACACCTGCATGTTTTGTGTAAAACACAGTCTTTTCACCCCTGTGAGGTACTCTCTGGGTGGAACCGTCAGTTGTCTTGAGTCCTCAAAGGAAAATAAGGGAGGTGTTTAACATAAACTACTTCTCCGCAGCAGTCCAGGCCTATAGCTGTTGTCCTTGTGTTTAATCTTGCTCAGAAGCTCGTGTTCCTCTCTACGCTCCTAAGGATAATTTTGTCTTTCTAAGATAAGAACCCCACACAGCAGCAGCTGCTGGAGTGTTGTACAGAAAATGGAATGTAAAAAATGCTGGAAATTGCTGCAGTAACCAACAGGCTGCAGAGAAATATTTTTTTTTATTGTTCTGTCTCTTTTTCTCAAATTATCTTTAAAAGCGTTTGTTGCTTGCAAAAAAATGGAATAGGTGTTCTAGTCTCTAAAAATAGGAAGGGTGTACTTTGAGCATCATGGCCTTGCAACCAGGAAAGCCGCAGAATATCCTCAGTGGGTAGTCTGTAGAAATTGTCGTTTCAGGTGGCTTTATTGTATCAGAAATACTTACTGTGCTTCTGAAGGCTTTTGGTTTGTTCTCCTCTCCTTTTCTTCTAAGTTTCCTTATAGTTGTTCTGCACTCGAGGAAAAGAATCCCTCGGGGACTCAGACAGAAGAGGTGGTTTGCCCATCTCTTTGTGTCCATCTCAGAGTGCCTCCTAACCCGTGAAGTTTGAGCTTGGCGTGAGGAAGCTTTATGTGATCTCTGTGGGGTTTTCAGTCAGGCTGAGGAACTCTGGAGTAACGGAGCACTGGGGTCTCGATGCCTGGTCAAACATGGAAAATTCACTTTAGCCACGTTTTGGGGAGACGCTCTGATTGAGGGGTGTTTGCTTTGCACCTTTGAGCAGAGATACTGAACACTGCAGTCCTGGATTGGTACAGAGGGATTTATAGAGGTGAAAAACACGTATTCCCAAACACATTGCCATGGATGTGTACCTCCTGGAGTTCGTTTTGTGCATGCCACTTACCTATGTCTCGTGTTGTGGGGCTTTTTGGTTTGGTGAGTTTTGGTTGTTGGTGGTTTTTTACTGGGTCGGTGTTCAATAATGCACGTTCTCCTCCTGTTTTAGCCAAGGGTTGAAACTAAACCTGAAGCTCAGTCTCAGCCTCCTCGTGTACGTGAGCAGCGTCCCAGGGAAAGACCGGGTTTTCCACCCCGAGGACCTCGACCAGGTAACGTGGATCATCAGCTTGTGTGTCTGCTTGGGACTAATTAATGAGAGGTGTCTCCTTGACGAGTCTTGTCTGTACCTGTGTTGTCTTTGGCTGATGGTGACCTGTCTGTCCCTACTGCCTTCACCTAGAAACGGGGGAATATGATTTGGAGTCCAAGCTGGTGCTGAGGTGTTGCAAAGATCAGGCATTATTTCCAAGCATCTGTTTTGTTGAAATGTTTTTTAATAGTCAGCTCACTCGCTTTTATGCTCGAGTACTTTTCACGTGGCTTGGTGCAGCTCTGAAAAGCGGGTATGGAAATCCCAATGGTTTCTTCCACATCCTCTAATTTTGCTAAGCTGTGGGAGCGAGAGCTCATAAATACCTGTTGTTGTTCTTTCTTTTGGAAGAAATCCTTCCCGGTATGTCAGCATCAGTCAGTTAATAATTTATACATATTTTTCCATCTTGTGTAATTGTCTAAAATACCGTTCTTGGTTTGGCTGCCTCCTGTTGGTCCCAGTTTATGAGCTGCCAGTTTTCTGGCTGCATCCAGACGTTCAGGATGGTCTGGGTAGAAAACATGGACGTTACTCAGCCGTCGCCAGGAGTGGTGCCGAGAGGTGAGAGCCTCGAGATGGATCCATCAGTCCAGCCCGGTCGCCTGGCAAACCTCGGCAAAGGTGGCTGGTGACAGGGCCAGGGTTACGGGGCGCTCATCAGTCCGTCGTTTTCCCTGGGTGTGAAAATAAGTCAGGAGTTCTAAGGGGCGGTATTTGCGATTGTCCTGCAGGGGTGGTGCAAAGCTGGCAGAGCACTGCCTGCAGGAGGGGTGAAGTCTCACAGAACGTAAGCGTCTCCACCAGCTCCAGCTAAAACTGGTTCTAAGGCAGGTGCTCAGTAAGTGCGTGCCAAGCTGTGGTACCGACTGGGCTTAAAAGTGCTCTTGGCTTTGGTCACTGCAAGTGCATCTTCCCTTGGGACAACACTGACACTGAAAGGATTTAAGGCACCGAGAAAGAACCCCGACATCTGTTACCCGTTAACATTTCTGGGGTTTTTAACGTGACATCTGCAGCAAAAGCAAGAGCTGCAGCTTCTGGCTAAATCCAGTTCCAAATCTGCATTTCTGCTACCTTGAATGTAACACAAGTCATACAGAAAACGTGTGACAGAGCTGGTCTGACACCGGGGGTAGCACAGGCAGGGGAGGAAAAACTGAATCTCACTTGACCAAACGGTAGAGCTGCAGCTGTTATTTTCAAAGGAGGTCAGGGACCCTTTATCTGCTTAATGAAACCTTCCAAACGAGCTAGGAAGCTGGGTGTGATTGGGCTTGTAGGGGAAGCTGGGGGGAGAAAGGGGTTCATACCCACACTGTAATCCTAGAGGTACAACAGTGTGCTGCTGTCACACGGTGAGGCAGGTGATGGTTTGGTAGGGAGATACCGGGAAAGATTTCATCGGGCGAGCTGCTAAGTGGGCTTTGGTTGAGCTGGAGAGAACATGAGGAACTCTCACTAGTATTTGGGACAAAAAGGTGTAAGATGAAAGCTGGAAGAGGTGATTGGCCAACACTCTTTTTAATCTGAGTGCCAGAGTATACTCTTGTTGTGCTAAGGAACCGATGAAAAGGTGACTTAAACCCAAATCTTTTTAAAAGTGTGTTTTAATGGGCAGTGAGCTCCTCTTCAGTGTGACGATTTGAGATATAACAACCACCTGTTAAACAAAGGTGCCCGGTATGCCAGATGTCTTAGTTAACACCGATTTATTTAGCCTAAGCAGGGAAACCAGACAAAACTGCTTTGTGGTATCACCACAAAATTGTCAGCACTATGTAAAGAGGAAGATAGTGTCCTCCCCACGGTGTCACCCGCTCGGGAGCTGAAGGTGTTAAGAGTGTGAATTGTTAAGAGTGAACGTGCTTGGTGCTGTTTGTAGATGTCTTCTTCTGACTCCACATACATCTTCTAACCTGGGTGGCTCTGCCGCCTTCTTTCTCTCGACGGCAGGGCGAGGGGACATGGAACAGAATGAGTCGGATAATCGTCGAATAATTCGCTATCCTGACAGCCACCAGCTCTTTGTTGGGAACTTGCCGCATGATATCGATGAGAGTGAGCTGAAAGAGTTCTTCATGAGTAAGTAGCCGTTTCAGCTGCGGAGACCAAGAAGAAAAACCGTGTTGAAAAGTCACGTAACGTTCACTTAGGGCCAGGCAGGGGGACTTTCACGAGATGTAACACTAGAGGTGGTGTCTGGAACAAGCAGAGGGGTGGCAGAGCTGGCCCTGTGGTGTTTGATAACGTGGCTTTTCCCCTGTGTTTCCCCAGGCTTCGGAAACGTGGTAGAACTTCGCATAAATACTAAAGGAGTGGGAGGAAAACTGCCTAATTTTGGTTTCGTGGTATTTGACGATTCTGAGCCGGTCCAGCGAATTTTAGTTGCAAAAGTAAGTACTGGGATTGGGTGCCTTAAACCCCGAGTAGCATGGGTCGGCCCAGTTTGCCTTGCTGGTGTTTCCAGCATTCATTCCTAAACAGCAGTGCAAGAAAAGCCTGGGTTTGGCACAGTCATTCTGTCAGGAGCGTTCTGTAGCCTACAAAAGCCGTGCCAGTGTTCCTCAAGCCACGTCCTACCAAATTCAGGTTTTTTACCTCTGCACGTGGAGCTTAACGCTTGCTCGTAGAGATCCTTGTAACCTGAAGTTGAGTACGTAACGTTTTGAAGAGCATGGCCTGGATCTCTGAGGTCTGCATCCTGGGGCTGAGAAACGGGAGCAAGGTTAGCCAGCAGTGAGGGGGCTAAAGACAGCCCTGCCCTTGCTTGAGAAACACGTTTTAGTTCCTGCATGCCAAACGAATTTAAAGATGCTGTTCCACGTACCATGGGCCTCTGGGGCTGCAGCTGTGTGCTGTGGGGAGCCGGTGGCAGTCCCATGTCTTTGGCGTGTAAGCGAAAGCAGGCCGAGGCGTGCAGCGCTGCCGGCTTTTCGTGTGCCTTGTGTGAACACTCTTTGTGAGGCGGTGACTAACGTGTGCCTTGAAAACTTTTCCCTGTAAGCCTATAATGTTCCGGGGCGAGGTGCGCTTGAACGTAGAAGAGAAAAAAACAAGAGCCGCCCGTGAAAGAGAGACCCGAGGCGGAGGCGACGACCGTAGGGATGTCCGTCGCAATGAGAGAGGCCCCGGGGGTCCCCGCGGAATAGTGGGTGGTGGCATGATGCGAGACCGCGACGGAAGAGGACCCCCTCCGAGAGGTGGCATGGCACAGAAACTGGGCTCTGGACGAGGAACCGGGCAGATGGAAGGCCGTTTCACTGGACAACGTCGCTGAGATCTCCACTGTGGGCAGACGGTCTTGGCAGTGGTACATTATCCATCGTGTTTGCATTCTTGTTAATTTTTTTTTTTGGCTTTGGAATGTGACACAGCCCTTCTGATCATTTCTTTGATGTGAAAGCATCCTTTGGTTTCCAGTTTAAATTGAGGTGGACGTTCTTTCCCCAGTTTCACAACAGGAGTCACACTGTTAATTTATAAATGTAGACTTGGAGAATTGAGGACTGGAAAAAAAAAAAAAAAAAAAAAAAAAAAAAATAAAAGAAAACCAGACCGGTTACTTATCTGCAACAAAAGTGAACTAAGGACATGCCCAATAGAATTCAGGTCCTTTCAGTCAAAAACCCTCTGCTGCACATTTTGTGTGAGTGTTACTGTTTCTGCCTATTACTGTGGGAAACACAAATAGTGCAATTTGTGCAATTGGAGAAGCTTTGCCTTTTCTGTTGTTCCTTCTTAGAACACTTGGCTCCAAACAAACTCGTGTTTACGCACTCATCAGAATGCACTAATGGGTACTCTGAACTCACTTCTATTGACATCTGCAGGAGGCATCGGAGGAAAAAAAACCCTTCATCCTCTTACTCAGACAGAATAGCTTGTGAAACGATGCGGGCATCTGATCTGCTTGCTGTGACCAACACCTGTACACACCCAAACCTTACTGAGACTACGAGTTTATTCCAGAAGGAATCCATTTAGCTGTAAACTAAACAGGACCCAGAGTTTCAAAGTCGTAGCCCTGAGTACGCAACCAGTTTGATAGCTCCCGCCAGGTTTTTCTATCCGCCCCTCTTCAGTACAGGGATGGCTGCTCCACACACTCCTCCTTCCCCTTCCCCCTCGGAAACGCATTGTACAGTGGAATTTGTCTTGACTGTATTTGAGTTCTCTGGTAATGTAATAAGCATGATGGTGCCTTCTATGAATACATCATTCCAGTCTCGCTGGTGATTTTGTACAGTATAGTGTATGAATTACTGTGCTGCAAAGCCGGTCGGCTGCAAAGCATTTAAAAGGAAATCATTGAAAAATTGTATTAAAAAAAAAAAAATTGCAGTATCTTTCAATCAGTAAACGTTGCTCAAACGATCATCCACCTTGCTCTTCAATTAACAAGTTTGCCTGTTTTTTTGTAGGGGGGGGAAGGGAGGAAGAAGGCATCCAAGTAGTCTCCAGGTTGTCTCTTCTCTTTAATCAGTGTCAGAGCTGAAGGAAACGGAGTTGAACTCTCTCTTGGGCATGAATCTCAGAAGTCAGTCAGGAACGGTGAACGCCTCTGGCCATCGGTAGAACTGAGCATCCTTTGGGAGGGTGAGCTTAGCGAACGAGGATACTGCAATTTTCAGAGAACAAATCAGCAGCTCTTAAGTATTTGCATTTTCCAGTTGCACTTTTTTAAAATACTCGTACTCATTTTGCACATAACTCTCAGCTGAAGTTGGCACTTGCGTGGCTCTGGGCAGGAGGATGGTGAGGAGACATCCCCCTCCTGGCTCTGACGGGGGTTCCGCTGGAGAGCTGTGTCTCCGGGTGACGTTCCGGACCATCAGCTGGACGCCGGGGGCCTGGGAGTAGACGGGGAGGGTGTTTGCTGCTGTGTGAAACAACAGCAACACAGAAACAGCGTGTGTCTGTGTGAAAGTGTGAGCACTTAAAGCCGCTTCTAGGCACGGAAGAGCTGAAGCAGAGCAGGTGCCATCTGAAGCGAGAGCAGAGGGGCCAGAGCAATCCCTCTGGCTTGTGCGGCCACTGGCTGCTTCGGACTCACCTGGAAAACTTTGCACGTACTTTTCCCATACGTTTGGCAAAGTGCAGTGGCCTCTGCTTTCTCCCAGACTCCAGGGCTTCTGTGTTCCATGGTAAGTCTTGCACTATTTTCATACACTTGTGGGTTGTTTTTTTTTTTTTTCTGGGCCACATTTCTTCCAGTTTCCATTTTTGTATTTCAGTTTTTCGTTGACAGTCTTGCGTTTCCAGCTGTTACCTGGAAATCTGTAGTACTTGAACAGCTCCACACAACACCACTATTAGGTTTGAAGCCTTGGGACAAATTGCTGGCGTCGGTGAGCAGTTTGTTTGCCACCAGTGTGTTTTGTGTAGCCTTTTTGGGTTTGGTTTTTTTTTTTTCCTTTTGTAGTGCTGTGGTGTTTTGCTGCCACCTAATCCATTTCCGTGGCAAATGGCACTGGGAATAATCTCAGCAGCAAAACCCAGAGTATTAAAAAGAGCTACTGAGCCATTCTGCTTTCTGGCTGCTTGTCTGAGTGTCATGAACGACCGTTGGAGCGTCATCCCGGGAAGCGTGCAGGGTGAGAGCTCACCCGCCGTACTGTGGACAGTTCGTGTTCTCCACCCTCTGGACAGTCACTGCACCGCGTAGAGCGGAGGAAGGGATTCACTGACCATTGCTGTTAGTCGCTGATTCGTGGATGGTGGGAGTGTTTTGTCATTGCGGTTCTCTTTCAACAGAGGTGGCTGACCATCCTGGCTTTCGTAGGTATCCCAGCCCGTGGATTTCCATCTTCATTGCTGTAACGTGTCAAGCATTATATGCTCGTAGATTCTAGTTTAATTGTTGCAGGTGGAAAGTATTCTTACTTTTAAGTTTCCATTCTGAATGTGTTTTGACTAAACATACCAATAAACTACTGATGTCTGCAGCATTTATCCCTGTCCCTAATTCTCTTGAGCGCAGGTCGCTGTAGGGCACTGCTCGTCTCTTGCTGTACAGAAAACGCTTTGTTTTCCAGAGAATTGTTGCCGGTGTGTGAGGAGGCCGTAGTAGCACAGTGTCACCTACTTCGGTTGAAGTGTTTTGCTGGGGTAGCGGATGAGCTCTGGTTTGCCGTGGCTGTATGAACTCCTCTTGGGACCTTGGCTGAAGAGGACACACGGTCAGAAACCCTTCGGGGCCCTGAGAAGCCGTGAAAGGCGAGGACACGACTGGTTTGGTCATGGCACCTGCAGCCGGGGAGGCGCTGCCCTGGGGGCAGGCCGGTCCCCTCGGGGCTCCCGGGAGGGATTGATTCCCTGCGCCCCAACGGGCTGTGGTGCCCGGCTTTGGGGGCACAGCTGGAGTGGACGCTGTGGTGGTGCTGGGAAAAACAAGTCTTGCTCTCAACT
Organism: Tringa solitaria; assembly: GCA_026413425.1. NCBI lineage: Eukaryota > Metazoa > Chordata > Aves > Charadriiformes > Scolopacidae > Tringa > Tringa solitaria. The sequence goes on along the minus strand of JAOXJM010000033.1, from coordinate 797,495 downwards.
TGAATGTCACTAATTCCTGAAGCTGCGGAAGGGATTGCCGTGCTGCAAGATAATCCCTGGTTTTTTCCCTTCTCGTGGTGGGTGGCATTGCCCGTGCCAGCGTTCACCCAAAAAGGTGGGTAAGAGGGTTATCCATACACTGCTTGAAGCTAAATTGCATCCGAGTTGTGGGATCGATGTGGAGTTGGGCTCCTCTGGCTGGAGTAGCTGCTGTCTCCTGGGTCTGAGGTCCTCGGCCGAGCCCACGTCGTGGCTGTAAGATTTTTCTGCTAAATGGCCGTTGGGAAGTGGCTGAAAAGTTGCACAGTTCTGTGAGCTGAAACGCTGGGATGAAAACCCAGGACCCTGTAGAAGACCCCTAAGCCCAGATCCCCAGAACCTCCTCCCGGGAGCAGCCTCAACAGCTGCAAGATCTGCTGGAGCTGAAGATGCCTGAAGGAAGGCGATCGCCTCGGTGCCTGGGGGAGGGCCCGGAGCGTTGGGAGCCTCGCATCAAACCGAAACGCTTTGTTTTATGGCTGGTGGAGGCCTGTGGACGCCGGTCAGGTGGGGCTGGGGGAGGAGACGGCGGGGAGAATGGAGTCCGCAACCAGAGGAGGTCATTAGAACCGGAGTCGCTCATAACCAGAGTCATTAATCAATGACTGGCCCCCCCACCCCAACCCGCAGTGTCGCGCCGGGGCCGCCAGGGGGCGCTGCGGTACCGCTGCAGCGATGGGCGGCGGCCGCCAGGGGGCGCTACCGCGGGGCCGGGAGCAGCGGGAACGGGACCGCACGGTGAGCGCACGGTAGGGGGGGGGGACGGACGGACGGACGGACGGACGGACCCGGGGTGTGTTGGGGGGAGAACC
>JAOXJM010000033.1:752367-796544 GCA_026413425.1 Tringa solitaria | reverse complement strand
GGGCGGCGGCCGCCAGGGGGGGCTACCGCGGGGCCGGGAGCAGCGGGAACGGGACCGCACGGTGTGCGCACGGTTGGGGGGGGGGACGGACGGACGGACGGACGGACGGACGGACCCGGGGTGTGTTGGGGGGAGAACCGGGCCGGGGGGGGGATGAGGGGGTCGGCGACCCGGTGTTCTCTCCCAGCCTGGGCAATACCGTGCCTCCGGGCACTCGCGGGGGGCGGACGCCCCCCGCGAGTGCCCGGAGGCGCGGTATTGCCCCGGGCTTGTCTCTGAGCGGTCCTGGAGCTAATACTTAACAATAAACACCAAAATCCAACCAGAGGGACAGGCCCGAAACGCGAAATTTAAGGGAAAACCCCTAAATCTCCCCCGGCGGGCACAGGGGGATGTCCCCTTCCACGGGCAGCCCCCGGCTTTCCCGGTGGCGGGGGTCCCAGGTTGTCCCGAGGGATGATGCTTCAGCCCGCAGCGAAGCCCCTTGCCTTGTGCTGCTTCCAGTTTTCCCAGATCAAACCCGAGCGGAGAGGGTGAGATGGGTGAGAGGAGGAGGAGGAAGCGCATGGGACAGAGGGACGGCTCGTTGGCTCAGGCTGCAGCTCCCGGACAGATGGACGGACGGACAGACCCTCTCCAGCATCCACCTGCCCTCCGCTTCCCAGCTGCACCACAGAGCGAGCCTTCCTCAGATCCTAAGGGAACCCATCCCACCAGGAAGCACGGCTCCTGGAAAAACCGCCCTGCTTCTGCTAAAGGCTTGGCCTCGGGTGAAACAGCAGACTGGGAAAACCGGCCCTTTGTGCCACAGGTAACGGTTGCTGGGAGCTCTTATCGCCTCTTCCCACTGTACTGTGCAAGTTTGCCCTTTCTTGGTTGGGTTTTCCTGTTACTGAAACGAGTTTTGTTACCACTTCATCTCTGCGGTGTTAGGTCCTGTTGATTAAGGTCAGGTTGGCAGTTACTAGAGAGCAGCAACCTCCCCCCCCTCCAAATTCTTTGCAACCAACGTCTGCAGAGAGAGACCTCAAATGAAGCAGGCGTGAAAATGAAATGGCTGTGCCTTTATGCAAGGAAGCAGTTTCTGCATCAGGACCGCAGTTTAGACAAAGGAGGGAAAAGCTGTGCTGCTGCCGGCACCTCCTCTGTGACTAAGCGGAGCATTTAGACATCCAAAGCTGTCAAACAGTAATAAAAGTCTCTCCGCATGCGCTAGAAGCCTTTCAGTGCTAAATGCATATTAAATCAGCCCACTTGTCATGTTTCTTCTAATGAAGAATTAGCATTAGTGTCAAAGCTTGTTAATGTGACATAAAAATGATCCTGTGAATGTATACGTTACAAGCTCAGTTTCGGTATGTTGCTATACCCAACAATGTAGGAGGGAGCAGTGACTTGCAATTATCCTCACACTGCTATTAAACACAGTCGTTGCAGTGCCGTGGTTGGCCTACATACCTGGGAGAACTCTGGAGGGGAAGACAGAGAACGTTTAAAATAATGAAATCCTGGCATCGTAATTATTATTTCTAAGTATTTCTTACCGATCGCTTTTGTTGCGGTAATTACTCTGGATAGTGTTTTTGACCTCAGGCAGTCACTTACACGTATCAGCGTGCTCCTAAAGGGAGCGTGTTTGCTTTTGTCGAGCAGGAGGTGCTCACGCAGTAATGCCCCAGCTCCGCTGCCAAGCCCTGCTCGGGAGGTGCCAGGCGCAGACACCGAAACTTGCAGCTTTAGCTTTCCAGCGCCTTCGGATCTGACTCCGAATTAACCCTGACTTTTCTGATCTTCAGATCTGTACCTATACCCAGCAGTAACAACGGCAGGCCGTGGTCCAGACAAACAGCCAGAAGGACAGACCTTTTGGACGGAGCTCATGGCTTGCTGCCCGGTGCTCCAGCCGACCGGTGGCACCAGCATCTCCCCAGCCCTGCCGGGGACCGGGGTGCCGCAGGGCCCTCGCAGCGTGGGCAGGGTGTGCAGATGCACCTTTCTGCTCACCCTCACGTCCTTCCCCCCCCGGGGTCCCAGTCAGACACAACTTTGGCAGGACCCAAGCATAATTGTAACGGTGGCAGGATTGGGTGCTCAGAGAGCAAAGAGCAGCTGGGGCTCCCCCGGGGCTGTCTGGACCTATAGCTGCTCACTACTACTTTAAAACATCCAGCGCTGACAACCGCCCAGAACTCGGGTACAGCCAGAGGCAGATGTCACACTTGTTTCTGTAGTTGATGCTGGTGCCACCCCTATCAGCTCACATCCTTTTTGCCACACGTCTTTCCATTAATAATCACTTGTATGACTTTTGTCTATATAAGAAGTGTGTGAACGCGACTCAACCATGTAGAAATTTTTTTCCTATAACCTTGATATTCAGCATTCGATCCACAGGCCCCCAAACTGAGTTCACTAACCACTGCTGTATCTAATTGCTTTCCCTTCTTAACCCCCCACCCAGCTGCGCTCACTCTCTGATAGCCATTCACCCTCCCCTGCGGGTCACTGGCGATGGGGAGATCAGTTAAGTGACAGGTAGGTTGAAACCATTCTCCATCAGCACCAATTTATCTCTTCTAGTTATTGGAAATTTTGTATGCCAGCTACGACATGCCTTCAGTCCGGCTAAGTAAGACTCAAGGAGGTTTATTCTAGTTTTCACAGCACCAACCTTCTACAGTGATCTTCTTCCTCTATGTTAGGACCAAACCAAAACAGTCTTCTGTCAGTCTAAACCAGAAAATATTAGGCTGAGACAAACCTTAAAAAAGAAAGAGTGCAGGACGTTTTTCCATCATTAGCACTTGATGCAGATTTAAACAAATCCAAAGTTTGTAAAAACCAAATACCCCCTGGCCCCAGGGAGATGGTTTGGTACCACCTCTGCTGATGCACGTGATGATACAATTTTTTTTCTTATAAAAGCACCTTATAAGAACCACTAAGGCATCATACTTCAATCACAAAGGCCCAACGGTGGGTGTAAGGGTTTGAGAAATTATTAGCTTTGCTGAGTTGATTGAGGTTATTTCGGTAATTAATTTTTGTCTCAGTTTCCACAAAAATAAAAAAGCCTTTCCTACAGCCAGGCAGAAATTTGAAGTCAGGGGAACTAGGGATATCCAGCCTTATATGCCTGTACCCAACCTGCCACGCTTGTTAATCTTCTTTCTGTTTGGGGGGGTGTGTGTGAAATGCTGGCCAAAGGCACTGCTTGTACCTGTAAAAACCCCACCTGCTCTCTTAGTTTCATTGGAAGCACCTTTGTCAGAGAGCAGAATAGGCAAACCTCTAAAAGTGCATGAACATCTCGCAGAGGAGGATGCACAAGTGCAGTTCAGTGAAACAGTCCCTGAGCAGGAAGAACTTTTGCCATGAGATACAACGACTTATCTTTGGAAACAGGCCTTATGTGATAAAATTTGACATTTGAGCAACTTCAAAACAAAACAAGAGTATAGAACCAGAGGATATTTTTTTCTTCTTGCTAGAAGATAATCAATTAAAAGCTAAAAAAAAAAAATAATCTATAAGGTCACATTATTGCTTTCTCAAAACATATGTGGCAGTACTTTTACTTCACAGTTTCCACTACCTATTAAGACCCATGTGCTTTTCCAAGTTTAAAAGCTGAGTAGCGCAAACTAACATTTTTAAATGGGTGAGAGGGAAGCTGTCATTACACTGCACCTTCCCTTTGCAAAACAATGCAGTGAGGCTGTTCACATATATATGTATCTATACCTATACACAGCTATTATCTTACCTACATATATTCTCCAGTGGAACTCTCCATCATAACCTTGGATCTTCACAAGGAAGTTGCCTCTGCTAAAATAATGAAGCTGAAGTCAGGTGACCCAGGGCAAACCTTTCTGCACACACCTGTTTTCATTTCTGTAGTTTAAATGAGAATCCTTTCAAGGTAATCTAAAATATCCCTGGACCTGAATTCCTTAGAAAAGAAATTGCCGTTGGATATCTTAATGAACTTAGGAAACAAAGCCTTCATTTAAACTTAAAAGCATCAGCTACAATTAAAGCAAAGCTTTGTTTTGATAGGATCTGTTTAAACCACTGCCAGTCAAATCATAACAGGGGCCACCGACCTTCCATTTCTAACAAGCAATTAACTCTAGCAGGCTTTCTAAAGTTGTAGTTCTTTAGTAAATTAGGGAAGAAAAAAAAAAAAAGATAACATTTCTAACAGGTGAGCCTGACCAGTTTTATTTCTCTAGAGCACACTTTTCATTGTTAAGTTGTGAATTCTGTTGAAATAATTAGTCATCTTCTACCCCACCCCCAAGCCCAAGAACTCAGCAGCTGATTTTTAAAGGAGAATGAAATGCCTGTACCTCCACATATCAGCATCTAGGTCAGAAATCCAACAAGCAGGCGAACACAGGCTAGCAACAGCAGAGACGGGTTTTTAGAAAAGCAGCTGATTTTCCAGTACCAGCCAGAAATCCCCCACAAGCATTACTATCTTGTGGTTCAGCCTGTTTGTTCTCTCGGGCAGTCTCACACCTGAGTCTACACAGCCCCGCTGCTGGCAATCTGAAGAGGACGGAACTGAAGGTAAATTCTAAACAAACACAATACTATTACATTTCTCCTGTTTTACTTCGCAAAGCTCTTAAATGTTTAAGTAAGTGTAAAATTGCAGCACACTAACTGCTTTCTCATTAAGCATCAGAATAAACAGATGCTTATTTTAAGGTGTTTCTCCAGGCAGTGGCTGATATCATCTTGCCACATGCTGTGGTCTGGGTAAACTCTGCTTAACAATTATCAGAGGCTGATCCTGCCAAACAGAGGGAGCGTGGCTGCCTGCAAGGTAAAGGCATGTCTGAAGGAACTAACAGCCCTTCGGCAGCTGCACAGCACTAAGACAACGGGATGTCACTGCGCAGCAGTGGAAACAATCAAACCTCCTCCAATCCCAAGTTTCTAGCAGTGTTTTGGCAGCCAACCACCTAAACCCTGCATTCTTTTCCAATAATCCACTGAAAAAATCCACTGAAATTTGAGTATGACGTCCTGTGTTTGATACCAACTTCTTGCTGGTAAGTGCCAGTCACAGATTTCACCAGTCCTGGAGGAGGAAGTTAGAAGATTTAAAGACAAGTTCCAGGATGGTCTCGATATCTATAATCATAGCAAAAAGAGATGGTGACCCTTACAAAGAGATTTTGGCCACAGTTTTGAAGCTGAACGTAGAAGTGACAACAAACTGGCAAGCACATGGCAATATTCTGGCCAGCATAAATCAATAAATATAGAGATTAAGTAAAAGCGGACTGCAGTTCTGCCCCTGCGACGCAGAGCAGCTTCTCAGCAGTTGGTGGGGTTTTGTTTCTCACATGTGGGGCCAAGTTGCACGACCAGCCTTCCCACGGCTGCGATTCTGCATGGTCACTGCCACTTCAGCTTGGGTATTTCTGCTCACACAAATCCTCCAGAAATAATAATCCTTTCCGGGAGCTTCTTTGTCGTCTGTTTGTTTTTATTGCATGAGTGTGCGTTTCCGATCTTAAGCCTCTCTTATTTCAGTTGCTGCTAATCTGATCGTTATCTTGGGCAGTTAAGGTTGTAGGCTCTAAAGGAGCTTTTCAACAGTCTGTTCTAGGAACCCCTTAAATCTAACAGGCAATCACAGAAGGGAAATATCTGATATTTACTGTGGTGGGAGAAGTCATGCCGGTTTTTGGGTTGTTTGTGTTTGGTTTTTTCATTGTCACAGCTATAATGGAAAGTCACAAAGGCTTCTACGCCTTTGCATGTTCTCCCAGGGCTGGTATTATTCTATATCTCTGCAGGAGGGTTTGGAGACAGTCATCTCCTATTTTCTGGTGATATTATGACCTTCTACAAAATAGTAGAGCAGGAGCAGACAAGATGAGTTCTTGCTTTTTCATTTCCTGATTGCCAAAATCAGTCAGGATTTCATGAATGCATTCAGCACATCTATTTAAATCTATAACCCATGTGCAACCCTGCCACCAGGATGTGCGAATACATTTAAGAGAAAACTAAGTCGGTGATGCCTGGTCTGAATTTCCCTGCCTGAGCTTTGGTGTGTCATCAGCAGGGACTCTTGGCAGGTGGCCGTAGTGGCCAGGGACAGCAAGCAGCAGCTTTGCAGGCTGGCAGCAGGTGGTGTCACCTCACTAGAAGAGACATGCTGGAAAGGGAACATAAGGCAATGCCTCAAACTGGGAGAAACAGCCATCTGGCAAGCTGCACCACGCTCCCAGGTCCAGGCTCCGGTTTCTCTCCTGAGAAAGCTGCTACCAAGAACGTGTGCCCATCCTTGGTCACAGCAAGGCAGTTACAGGGCTCACGCGTGTCACACTTCACATAAGTAAAGGGATCAGCACTGTTGTGACTCCTAAACTGTCATAAAAGCAAAGCAATTACTTAGAAACCAGGGCAGGAGAAGCTTATCTTGTCATTATCTCAACAAAAGGCTGCTTAAGAAACTTCTGTCATCTCAAGCCAAACAATTTTAAAATAAGAACTAGTTCAACTCTTAATCTTATTACTGTAACAGGAGGAACCAAACCCACAGGAGTCCAGCTCACCTCCTCCTTTGCTACTTCCTTAACCATTATTTGGAATAACAGCTTTTTGCCCCAAGAGACTTTGCCGGGAAGCCAGGGAATGATTTTCTAGCTCTCCAGCTAGCCCACGGTAACCTGCAGAAGGCACCACAGGGTTCTGCACAAGTTTGTAGCCTGTAATGTGCTTTGCTAGTGCTGACTATGCTGCTGAGCTGCCCGCAAGTCACTCCGGGCTCTTCTGTACCCTCACTCAGTAGTTATAGCAGTGCCAGAGCCCTCACCAAGCCTGCCCGGTCCCTCGAGGGCAGCCAGGCATCTCCCCACTCCACACAGCTTTTCCTGGGCCCATGGTTGGGCAGCAGAGCCAGGACACTCGGTCCAGCGTTGCCCTGCAAAGCCACCCTGATGGGACCTCGGGGTACTGCTGTCAGCTCCTGCAGGCACCTCTTGGACACAGCAGGAGAGCCCAGCAAAGCACTACCCAGCCCTATGGCTCATCTCACAGCCTGGAAGCCCCTCACAGCGGCCAAGAAACATTCTCAGGGGGAGCAGGGAAAGACTTGCTGGTGCAGGTATTTTGAAATACTTCACCGCTATGGTGCCAGATAATTGCATTAGAGGGAAACTTCTTCATGGCCATACTGGAAGTTGCAGGGCTTAATCCACACCCTCCTGCTTTAGCAAGTGCCTTGCTCAGTGTGGTGGCCTCTGAATTAAATCATGGAATTGTTGCAGGTGCTTTTTAATAAAAGCCATCTCCACTAAGTTCCCTATAGACCAGCTCTGTAAAATAATTACCTTCCCTTGTACCAAGGGCTGCTGTATTTAATTCAGCACAAGATTTAATAAAACAAAATAAACTATTTGAAAAATTATCAGCAGGTTTCTTCTCATGGGTCTGGCTTCCACCTTGACAAAAATCCTTCCGTGCAGGGAATAGATTAAAAGAAACAAGTGAGTGGGAACTGGCTGAAGTCTCTAGAGAGCAGGTGGGGAAGACAGGTTAACATTCTCTGCCTGTGTTTTCCTGCTGCAGGACTATGACTCCCTATGACTTGAGTGTGACTTGTATTTCTCCCTACATTTACTCCCTCTTGGGGCAACAGCTTTGGCTATCAGTATTGTCAATTAACTTCAATTTGCAGAACTGAAGACATGATCATTATGCTCAGAAAAGAGCCAGGAAGGGGAGGTTTGCACTAAGCTGCACAGAAAACAAAAGGTCATTTGAAGACTCTACAGCAAGTTTCAGACTACTTTAAAAATATTCCGCTCCTGCTCCTTTATCTCCTACCCCCCCGGCATGTCCATTAACAGGTTTAGCAGTGTTTTCCAGCAACACGGGTGGCTATACTTGCATATTTTCTGCAGCAAACTCCACTTTCAACCAGTTGCAAAGCAAGGTCAAGGAAGCAGTTACCTGAATTATCAGGGCAACAGGATACAGCTTCCAGTGTCGTTCCCGATTCGATGGAGTAAGTGTTACAGCATCCGACAACTGTGTAAACATCACCAGAGCGCACCCCGGGGATGACCTAGAGCAAAAGCACATTTCTGGAGGGAACTTACAGGTGCAAAATCACGCTAGCCAGCAAACTTCCGGGAGAAAGCAGCTTTCCTTAACAATTGGACTTGATACTCTCCAAGTAAATAAATCCCAAAGCTTCCCCACACCCCTTAAGCACTTGACTGCTGACGGACTGCATGACCTTTCATAGTAAATCACCCCAGCTCGCATCCTGCTTAGTGAATACACCAGATTGCAGGAAGCTTTAGTCTGGAAGGTAAAATGAGTCCCAATTCCCCCTTTCCCACACCATGAATACTTGGCAAAAACAAAGCTTGATGTCATTATTGGGTGGGTGTCAGCAACTTGTTTAAGTGAGCCATTTGATAAGATGTAGAGCTTCCTGCAAAGTTGCTACTGTTCTGAGTAGAGCGCTCCTTTCTCACAAGATGGGGATCTGGTGAATTTATCACCGAGAAAACCAGGGATTTATTCTGCCTAGTAAATACTTTAGCTCCTTGTAGGCCAACATCTGGATTGAGTTATCACTGAAGCCAAACCACTTCACAGGTTCTGCCTAGAAAAACATCAAGGAGTTACAGGACTGATGTGTTTTGCAACCCTCAACTATTGTGTGAGCTTCAGAGTTTGTCCAAATCATTTTCTCTAAATATTATAGAAAACCTTCACATAGATAATATCAGTGATCTCTCGCAAATTTTCTTTCAGTAAGTGATCTGTTGTCTATACCTCCTGCTGAGGAAAATACAGCCTATCAATAAACAGGACAACCCATCAGCACATAACTCATTCCTCTGATTCTCACCATGTTTCTCAAGCAGATGACTCACCAAGCTCATGTACACAGATCTAAAATGAGAAAAACCAAGGCACTACCAGAAAAAAAAAATGTTGCACCAAGCAAACCCATACATTAAAAAGCTTTCAATATATAAGCAATAATGGGATAGCGAAGCTCTCTAAAGTCATTATAGACTCCTGTTGGATAACCAGCCAACAAAACATGATGACAATCTACAGAGCAATCAAATCCTCACTTACAGCTGCACTCAAAGCTTAAAGCTTGTTTATAAGTACAGTGGTACCTTACACATCCTAGCATGCAGGGATCCATTTCTCAGGTATTTTACTGAAGCCCTTTTCTTCCTACCTTCTGTCAGTACTGGGCGATAGGCTGAAGCTTAGCATGCCTCTACGAAGGAGCGGCAAAAGCAGGGTACTTGAAAGAAAGCAAGCCAGGATCTCTGGCTACCAGCCTCAGCAACACGGGCACAGTCCCACACTACTTAAATAAAGCAGACACAGCAGGTCTGATGAAGGGAACCGCAGCAAGCCACAACCTAAGCTTTACGAGACCACCCCACAGCAGTAGGACAACCCTGAAATGCACCCAAAGCCGCGGGCCAACAAGACAGAGCCCGCAGGACTCTGACAGCTCTCAAATCAGTTCTCTAGTGAAAATTACTCTTATGCTTATGTACAGGGATGGAAATACGAAGGTGTGAGCTTGACCCAAGCCACCTGGCCTGGATGAACACCTCCTGTATCTGCAGTTGCTGTGATCCACACCATTCTCTGTGGTGCCTGTGGAAAGGGAGGCCCAAAATGCAGCGGATTGACTGCCCCCACCATATAATTCAGTCATAGTTCAGGAAAGAAACATCAGGGCTACTAACTGGAGTATAGTCCAGAAGAATGGAATAAGATTTGCCTCTGTGGGAATTAGTGATATTCTTTAATGCCTGTCAAGTTTCCACTGTGTGGAAGTAACCCTTGATTTTTCAGGAAAAAGAAAAGGATGAAAATGTCTTTATGTATCTTTAGATCTTCATTAAGCTGCTGCATTTAGTGAGAGATTTTTTCCAAAGCACCTCAGAGGACTGGGACATTCAATTTCTCTTGGTTTAATTGAGTAGTCATATCCCCAGCCACCTTTGAAAATTGTGTCTTTAAAGCCTTATTCATGCATAGGTCACTCTCAGCTACAAAAATGGTAACACTTTCTCAATTTATGAAAAGAAGTGACTCTATTCAAAACTCCCAGGCAATCCCCTGGGGTGGGAGAGGAAGCGCAACCTGGTCTAAGTATGAGAAGAGAAAAGGTCTGGGTAAAGACTAGCAAAAGCTACAAGTGTCAGAGCACAGCAACTATGGATTTTTGTTTAAAGTCTACAAGAGTAATGCATTTCTGTAAAACTCAGATCTCATTCATGATTGTCCTCTTCTGGCACACAGATTCTGTCACAAAGACAGAGCAGAATCATTTATGGAGCTTCTCTTTTATCTTCTTGCTTTAGATATGCAGAGGATGGTTTTGCTCTTTCATCAGAGAAAGGAAGGTTTGCCTAATACCTGAAAGCAAGAATGGGATAATAACATCAACGATAAAAATAAATAAAAGAGACACATCTGTTCCAAGATTTACAGGTGCTTTGAAAGGAGCGTGTGTCCTTCCCTCTGCTGTTGTAAAAGCAGAGCGAAAGTGATGGGGGGCGAGACTCCTCTGTAGATGAGACAAAGTGCCAGGAAGTTTGTCTAGCGGAAAGGTGAGTGAATGGAGATTTGAACCCCTTGACTTTTCAGGCTGTGAGATCTCTCCCCCCTGAAGCAGCTGGCAGACCGTGGAGGCATGTCCTTTTAACTCCTAGGCTTATCTGCACATAACACACATCACAACCTCAAGCTTCACACATCCTGACTTGTTAGCAAGGGGACATGAATGTCCCCTTCAGCACAGAAAAACTGCCCAGGGAATTCCAGAAACTGTCCCTGGAGGTGGAGCAGGGCGCTGGGGCACTGCTGAGATGCACTCTCCCTACAGAAGCGAAGAGCCGTCTGAAGGTTAAATGCCCCGTGCTGGTGTCAATGGATAGATCAACATGCCCCTTCTGTACCTGCTGGTCTCACTGGCTCCCAGAAATCCCCCTGCAGCTCTGTTTTTACACGGGGGAAGTTTTCTGTGATTCATAATATCCTTTCGGTTCCTTTTTTTTAAAAGGAAAATTCTTACTCTCAGTATTTAAGCAGTTTGATAGTGCCCTGCTTTGCCCAGGCGAGCTTGAAACTTCACAACATAGCATTTTACTCATTGCAAAATGCAGGTAAATGGAATGAAAACTTTCTGCGGGAGGGTTTCTGGAACAGAAGAAAGAAGAATTTGATCTTCACGGGAAGAAAATGTTTCAATCTCATATTTGGGAACACTTTGTATTAGCAAAGCAGAACCTGGACAGGATATTTCAGTGTTAGCAAAACATGACATTTTAGTAGTCCCCAAAGTGCTTTTCATCTCCTGCCCTAAGCCAGCCTCTAGAGAAGCCGGTTGTGCACTAACTGGTCTGCTCACCTGACTGCCCTCCTTGCACACTGCGAGTACCCTTTCCTCATTATCTCTGTGCTCTCTTCCACGTGACAGAATGCAGTCACCCGGCTGCACGCTGAGCTGCTCTGAACAGGGAGACAAGTCCCTTGGATGTGTGTGTATCGCTTCCTCTTCTCCAAAACTGATGTGTATGTGGAAACAAGCAAACAAAAAAATGCACAGAGCATAAATGCAATACAGCCTCATCCACCAATTTACTGTCTCTTGCTCAGCTCTGTAGAGTCTGCCTAGGTCTCTTCTGGCTGCATTTTGTGCCATTTTGTGTCTAATTTCACCTGGACACAGTTTCTTTCTTTCAGTGCCAAATTACTGCCCCCAGACTTCGTAAAATAGATCTGTTTGGTATTTTACCCTTCCTAAAGGTTTAGAAGATGCTAGCAATGTAGCACATGGGAAGAATTTTTTTGCAGAGAATCCTGTTCTGCCGGTGCAGAGTCACTTGTCAAGGACAATAGCTGTTGGCAGAGCATTAATATGACAGAATCGGGCGTGCTGCCAAGGAAAGCAAACTCTTTTGTGGTTTATGCAATGTTTTCCTGGCTTGTCAGCTTGAGATCACCATTGACGGCGAACTGAAAACTGCCTTTCACCATTAGTAGCAAAAAAAAAAAAAAAAAGACTAGTCAGCAAAATGGATAACGGACTTTACTGAAGCCCTAGTGCAACAAAAGCAGGTTGGGTAGATCACGTGTGTGTGTGTGTCTCACAACAACAGCTACTCTCTGTGTTAGAGGAGCCCTGCACGTTAGGCAACAAAGGTTCACCCTCTGCAAAAAGGAGGTTGGCGTGAGGTCCTCTTTACAGTGGCTTCTAAGAAAACTTGGAGATGATGCTGATTGCATGAAACAAGGGGTCTTTCAACTTCAGAGACTCTGACTACAGGGCCATCTTTGTACTTGGAAATTCTGCCTGCTTGTTGTTCCAGGGATCATGGGATTATCTAAATTGGCTTTAAAAAGCTGACTTGCTTTTGCACAAGAGATCTCCTGGCATTTAACAAACTAAATGGACAGTTGCAAGCGAGGTCCATGAAGTTTCAATTATTTCTTGAGATGTCTGAGTTAGGAAGAACAGTACTTATTGATTCTCATCCTGTCATTCATTCATGGGAAGTACCCATGAATGCTTGGAGAAAGGCTCTGTCAGAAAGGCTAAATGCCTGTAAAGATTTTAATTCACAGAAGGAACAAGCTGTGACCATGCCAGGCCGTTAGTGATATCTGTGACTTACCTCATCCAACATCACAACCTGATTGCTCTTATCTCTAGACACTTGTCTAGACACTTGTCACGTCTAACGTTATTGCTCATTTTTGGTCTCCTAACCCTTACAAGAGTCTGCTTCCTCTCCACTTAAACATGCACTAAAATAAGGTAAGACCAATGAATGGTACTTTATTTCTACATGGGAATGTCCACACTGATTCCTTGTGTGTGTGTACACACTGATTCATTCCAATGAATCCATTTTATCTTAGCACCCTTACATCAGAAGGCTCTTTCAGAGTGTCCTGGGGAAACCAATCCGCTGGTATCAGCTGAGGCTTTTGAGGCTGCCCCCCATACAGTATGTCCTGACAGCCAGAGACTGGAAAGGAAGCTGCCTGACCTAGCCAATCTCATCATTGGGCAACCTGCTTCCAAATCCATGGAAGAGCATGTGCCACCAAAGGATCATGACCTGAAATGCCACATGAAGCCTACGCATGTGGAATGAAAGCGTGTGTCTTCAGAACTTGTAGCCAGGAGGCCAGTTCCTTGCTCTGGCCACTTGTACAGCGCTGGCACAAGCTGCTGTAAGCTGCAGCCCTCTCTTCGGGGAAAGGCCGTATGCTGCAGAACGTGAGCTTTAGATTGCTGAATCAGCAGAAACCTGGTTTTCCTCTACCTCTCTCTAGCTGCCTGGAGTCTCATAGAAAATGTTTTTCAGACAGCACCGAAGCATTTCCTCCTCAGCCGGAGGTTCCTGTTTTGCCCACGTGGTTTGTCTCCATGCTTCATGTTGCCCCCTCCTTCCCCTTCCCTGTCTGGAACGGCTCTTACCTCTGGTGTCAATGTGTTCAGTGTGTGAAGAGAATTGCAACTTCCCCTCTGTCACCCCAAAAATAACCCTCTCAAACACTGAATTCTCTGCAAAGCTGAATATCAAGGTGGTTTCATAGGATAAAAATAAAATTTTTCTGAGCCTTCCAGCAGATTTTATAATTTCATTGCCAAGTCTTTATCTCCAGACACTTCATTTAATAAGGGAAATGTACTGTTATAACAAGGACTTGCTGGGACTAGCAGGTGTTTGTGTCTCTTGGGTGCAGGTGTATAGAGCGACTTTGAGTTCAGAAAGCATGAAAGACCCTTCACCCTGGCTTAAGGCATTGTTCTTAATTGGGTGACTCGACTTTACGAATAACAAGGTTTGCACAGCACTGGATGACACATAACGTGCTAACCTGTGCGACCAGGAGACTGCCAGCAGCTCTGCTACCTGAGGTTGGGCAGATCATTTAGTTTAGCCATGTCCTGTCCAGAAAGCATATCAAGAGCTTAGAAGGGAAGATTATGTTATAGTTACAAAGTGACTCCACTGCTTTGATTGATTCTGTGGCTACCTATGGCATGGAGCCCCAGCTCTGGGGCTACAGCTGCCTGTGTTTTAGCCCAAAAACCCTGCCCAAGACTTTGTAACCTGTATAAAATACCACACAGGACATCCAACAAGCCGATATGAAGGGATAAAAGAACATGATTTTGTGCTAAGAGCCAAGAGCTTCAGAACAAGAGAAGCTGGGACTACCACTCACAGGTGTGCTGCACTAAGGGGGCTCAGTGATGTGATTCAGTCCACATCTGTTTTACATTATTAAATAAATGCTTTTCACCAAAGATGGAGTCTGTGAGGAACAGACTATGGAAATAGCACTATTTGGTTTTAGTGTCTGAATGGGATATGTAAGGGTTTCTGCTCGTTTTCACATTGCTGTAACTCCCAGTGTAATTGTGTGAGTGCCTCTTTAAATGCCTGTCTGCCTCCAGAGCAAGGATCAGTCAGGGCCCTGCATCTGACCCATGAACAATATAAAGGGGCAAAGGAAGCAAGCAGCTTTCTTGCTCTTTGTTTGTGGTGAGTCTGCTCATGGGAGATAATGTTTCTTCGCAACTTTATTTTCTTCTCCTGTAAGGTATTTGTGTAACTTCTTGTTGTATATAGGTGCAAGCTTCTGCAGTGCCTTCAGACTCTGCATCGTAGCACTGATGCTTACTGCAGTTGGTTCTCAACAGTATGTTCACTGGCCTGTATTTTCATTATATTTCTAACTGAAAATTGCTCTATTGAAACCTTAAATCGTGTAAGCAAGAGCGCTTCAGTGCCATAATCCTAAGGATCTTGTGTTCATTTTAGGGGCAAATCCAATTAGGGCTACTGGTTTCATTACTGCTGGTGCCTGCTATCCCTTCAGCAGAGCCTGCAGGAGGCATCCGTGTTTATTCCTGAACTGGAGAGATTTTGCTTAACTGACCTGTACTGAGTACTTGGGAAGGGCTGGACTTGGCACTGAAGCAGCTGAAGGTTGTGTATAGTGTTCTGTTGTTCCTGAAGGGATGAGGATGGTGGCCTTCAGCAGAGGTTATAAACTAATTAATTGAAAACCCTAGAGAGCATGTGTGCTAACACAGATGTAGGCTCAGGCTTTACTACGGCCCTGAATTAGACAGTGACTCTCCTGTGGGGAGCACTGCACCATGAGATTAGCGAGGTGACACCCAAGCCATGAGGTGACTGCTGCCTCCAGCAGGGTGGCTGTTAGTGCTGATAAGCGGCTATGGCATGCTGTTCCCTCCAGGGCTCCAGGTAGGGCTTGTGCTGTAACTTATCTCTGGCAGTGGGACAACTAGACTGCACTTAAAGCAAAGCAGAGATTTCCCTGGAGGACTTATGTAAGTAAGGAGCAAATGACTTGTACTTCAAAGTAACAGTGCTGCAGGGACAAAGCTAAAGGAGCTCAGAGTGGCAATTGGGGAGTTAATCACACCTTTGATGTATCCTTATCTTATCAGGATATGCAGATAGAAGGCCTCTGTACAGGCTGGCCAAGCAGCAAGCTGTTGGTTGAGTAAAAACTGAGTTGATAGGTCTTGGTTCCTTAAGGTGAGCGAGTCCTGGAGGACTTTAATCCTAGAGCATTAAAAAAATAAAGTGATGTTGCAATCTCTGAACTGTAACTCTCCCCCATAAAGCAGCAGACGCAAGTGGATGGGGCAAAGGCCTGGGCTGGGATACACGCAGCACGTTGCACCCTTAAGGATGTTGCAGGTCATCCCAGCTTCTGAAGTTCGAGGTCACCATCTCCAAACTCAGGTGGCTGCTCTTTGTAAACAAGATCCCCTTGCTTCAGTTATTCCAGAAGAGCCAGCTCGTTGGCCGCCTGCCAGCCAAGGGACTGGGTTGTGCTATGCTGGAATTGAGCAACCCACTCTTCAGCTTTCAGGACAGGGAGACATGTCTTTAGGCTTCACGAGGCACTTGCTCTTGCATCTGTTTGCTTGTTTCAGCTCTCCAGAGGAGAAGTGGTTAATGGGATAACCACCGGAAGGCTTTACTTTTTGTTTTCCAGTTTTGTTTGGGCTTTTTCCCCCATGTTATCTGCTTAGCAGCTGAACCAGGGAGGTTCCGTCTACCTTTGTGATGTTGCCACCCTTACTCCTGTAAAGGCTGTGTCTGTGCTGTCTCTGGGGATTGCTGGTTTTTTGTGAGACAAAATGGGCCTTGGAGCAGCATCACTTGTAGACACATGTTACAGTGCTCTTCTTTAAGTATCCTAAGCTTGTCGTGGTTTATTTCCATGATGTCAGGAATTGCCTCATTATGTTTGTTATAGGTCTGTTTTTTCTTCATCTATAGACTATCAATATTCTCATCTCATGCTTGTATAATAGCAACAGCAACTTTGGTAATGCCAGTCCACCCAGAAAGGGAGGTATCTTACTAGTTCTCTACTGAAATTTTTTTTTTTAAGGAATAGCAGTGGGATCTTAATGATCAAGGAAAAGTAATGTATTGCTGAAATTAATTCACTCAACTTACATGCTCAAGCCAAATTCTCAAATAGAGAAATACGTAATATTGTCCTCTCTTCCCTCAAGAAGGGAAAAGCCCACAAAAAGATGCCTCATCTAGGTTAAACAATTTCCCAGGAAGAGACATGGCATACATCTGAAGCTACCTTCTGAGCAGGTGACTCTGAGCATAAGGATGGGAATTGTGTGGTTTATTGCCACAGAAGCACAGCCTTCTGTCTGCAGTATAATTTTGACAGATACCATTCAGTATTTGGCAGCCTGATATGGGAGGTGCTCTCACTTGCCCTCAGACCTTCCATGTGAGCAAAAAAGGATGATTAAGCAGAGCACTTCTGAAAAGAGAATGTTCTGGTTATCTATGTTCTTTCAGATCAGCTTAATTTTTCAAGTGCCCTCCAAAGATAGCCCAAGTGATCTTGAAACCCCTGTGTAATCGACTCTTGAACTTAACAGTTCTTTCTCTGGTTGCCTTGGCCTTTGACAGCTGAACTGGACCGGCAGTTATCAGTTCTCCTGGGCATTGAGTTCTTGGCTAATCACTGAGCCCAAGCAGCCAAGATTACATGGGGAGTCAAGAGCAGAGGGAAGGGCTTGATACCTGTTGGCAGTGCAAGGCACAGAATGAGGCAGAATCCCTGCCTCAAAGCCTCTAATTTTAAGGCTTCTAATTTCTGTCAGCTCAGGCTGTGAAAGAGAGAGCTTCAACAGTTCACTTTTCTCCCTTTGAATTGTAAGGGAAAAGGCCTTCCCTTCCAGTTTGCTGAATCAGTGAGCCCAGTACAGGCTGAATTAGAGGCATGGCACTCAAGTGGTTAACAGGCTTATATTCCCATCCACATGGGAAAATGACTGTTCCTCTAAAGCTATTGCTCTGTGCCATAGGCTGCTGTCCTTCCTGACTCTACATCCGGCAGTAACTTCCTCCCTTCAGATAAAGTGAAGTTTATCTGTAGAATTCTTAGTAACTGGAAGAACAGGCGAGAGGGGCGGTCACGAGATCTGCTGGTAGGAGCTAGCTGCGCACAAGTGAAGCTGAGCACGCTTTCCCTCACCAGTGCCCAGAAGAACAATTTCCTCTTCTCAAAGGAAAAAATTGATGTTGGGGTCACCCAGCTCTGAGTTCTCGTGCCCAAGGTTGTCATGCAAAAAAGTTTAAAGCAGCATGTTAAATGCGATGCAGCAGAAAGGTTAACACTGCTGTCTCAGACTTGGTTGGTATAGTGACAGTGGGGTCAATAAATGAAGAACTTTGGGGCTCATGTTCTGCTTTCTGGATTTTGTGACGTTTTATAGACCTTAAAATGCACTGCTTTAACCACATGTATAAGCACAAATTATATGTACGTGAACTGTGCGCTTAGCTTCTAGTCCTACTGTTTGGTCAGGAGTCAAAGGTTGGGTTTCTGGATGATGGTACAAGTTCTTCGTGGTTCCAGCTTTAAATTAGTTCTGAAGGACTTCCCTGTGTGTTTGTGCCTATTTGGAGGCATTTCAATACTAGGTAAAGAACATTGGCTTTCCATTACAGAAGGGAAAAAACTGAAAAGGAAAACAGTTTCAAAATGCTATATAACATAAGTAAGATGATTTGGAAAACAATTTTTAGAGTTGCTTTGCTCTGGCAGTGGCATGGGCTGCCTGAACCCTCAGGACTTGGGACCTGCCTTTGGTGACCCAGACAGCTGGAACCAATTTCCTCTAAGGTCTCCACCTCCCATATAGAAAGAAATTATTGTCTCTAGTCATGTTGCATGTCCTCACCAGGAATTTCAGTTTCGTTCTGTATTTCTAGGACCATTGGGTTCTCTTTGCAGATCTTTAACAGATCATATGTCACTTAACACTAGTCTGCTTCTGCCACCTCTTCTCTGTGAAGACTATGAACTCCTTAAGACAGGTGTTTCTTCTGCTGTGATAGAGCCTTAATGTCCCTCTAAAGTAGTAAGTTGGCTTAAAAAAGGTAATTTAATTGATGGAAAGAGGGTGTCAATTGAACAGTGGTGTTCTGGTATTGCTTTTCTGTGTCTGTCTGTCAGAAAATGAGTGGCTTTGTTCTGATGATTGAGTGCTCTTATTTTCTGAGACTGGTATGAAGGGTTACACATGACATCTGGTGTTGTGCAGTGGATGATCAGTACCTGCTGCACCAGGTGCTATACATGGTAAAAAGTAATTAGATAGTAAATAGCTCTGAGGTCCCTGTGGCTGTGCTCCAACACTAACAAATGTCCATTGTTCTCTAGTGTCTGACAAGCTGAGAGCCACTTTAGTGGGGACTATGAAAGGGTCTCTCTCTTCACTGCCCCCAATAATAATGAAAGTGCAGGACCCTTAAGTCTTTGAGACACCTGTGAAGTGTGAATTCATCTTTCCAGCCGCACTTCATAAGGACCTCACCTCTGCTGGCAGTCAAGGTAGGGACTTTGGTTAGGTCAGTGTCAATCCAAAGTGGGAAGGAAGCCAATGGGCAGCTTGTACTTGTTCGTTTTGTCCCTGGGTAGACTGGATTGGTGAGTTACTGAAGAGGGAGGGGGAGGAGGTAAGAAATGAAAACAGCTCTAACCAGCTGGAACTAGATCTCCCCTAGCTGGACAGTTACAATTTGTCACACAGAAACAATGCTGAACTGTTTGCTTTGTGAGTAAACACGATGGGAACAAAGCCTCAGCTGTATGTGTGTGCGCTTGTGAACCTCCTTGCACTTACTTTACTGGCTGTCCACGCGCTGGTCGGTGTGTGGCTTGGATCTTTCATCAAAGACAAAAGGAGAGGGATGAGCAGGCAGCGACAGGCAAACATAACCCTTCCATGCACCGGGAAACCTCCCATTTGTCCATGCTGGGCCTATGTATGTCTGAACTAGATTTCTGCATGTAGTCCCACATGTTAGTAAAAGCAAAGTTGGAAGTAAGTTCAGATGAATTAGGATCAGCTAGAATTACCCCATGGAGCTCTACAAACAAACCAGCTATCCTAGTGAGGCTTATGAGCATAGCTAATTTGGTTACCAACATGGTCATTAGGACTGTATGGTGAGAAAGCACCAAGCTGCTAATTGCACCCTACCTTTATGTGCACTGCAGTGCTGTTCAGCTGCCCACTGTATCCCCTGGCAGGCTGGGGAGTTGCTTTGCTGCCTTCATCTGAAATTCCCCTTTGATTTTGTGCAAGGGAACATCTCAGCTGTTTATCTTCATCTAGTAAGGTGCAGAGCTGGGGCTGGTGATAGAGAATCTGCTCCCCTGCTTCCTTGCTCTTGGCTCACAACACAGATACTCTGTTCTGATTGTGAAAGCTGGAAACAGTGAGGTTGATGCTCTATTTTCCAATCTCATTTTCAACTGTGGAGTCTCAAAACAGTAACAATGTGTAACTCGTTTGTCACTGCTCCTAGTGATGGGAGGGAAGAATGAGGGGAATGTGTCCCATGGTGCCAGACTGAACTGGAAACAGAACAGTGAAGTTCTGGTGAAAAGAAAGAAACTTAATTAGCCTGTCCGCTCTCTTAAAGTTGTTTTTTTTGTGTGTGTGTCAGTTTGTCCAGGTTAAATGACATGAGGGGAAAGAGCTGATGTATGTCTAGCAGCATCTGGAAAATTATGACATTAGGGAGGGAAAAGAGGTGTTCAGGGAGTGGTGAAGTGCAGAATGGGGAACAGGAATGCTGGAATGAGAAAAAGAAGTGATGGAGATTGGACGCTCAGTTTGTTTACTTCCAGACAGTGAAGGATTTCTCATTCAGGGAAAGACAAGATGACTTGATGGTTCAATCAGAATACAGCAGTGAGCACAACATGTAAAGAAGCTGCCCTCCCCCATCGGTGCAGGGACAGGCTGTGTGATTAAGTCCCTGCAAATGGAGCATTAAAATCCTTGCTCGTTTTCTGTCTGCTTTCCAAGATCACCGAGGAAGCTGAAGCACTATGTTCCCTAGTTATGCCTTAGCTATTCTCTTAGAGCCTTTCAGTGCTGAGGTCTCTGCTACAACTGTTGTCTCCTCAGCTGCCACCTTTCAGTCTGTTTTGACCATGAAGACGATGCCAAATGGCAGCATAAAATGATCCTTGGCTTACAGTACTTGGCAAACCAACCCTGGAACTGATTAGCCTTTAACTTCACTTATCTGCTTAACAGCCCAGCTCTCTGAACTAAGATTGGCAGTGGCGCCAGTAGGCTCAGGAAGGTGACACTGTATTGGCTCGTTCCGAGTCTATATCCAAAAGGTTTCCTTTAGGGGTATAAGGAACGCACTTCACCAAGGCTGAAGAATGAATGGCTTATTTCCTGATGTGCATGGGACTAAGCTTGCCAATATCCAAAGGCAAGTGAGGTTTTTGGAGCCCTGTATGATGAAACAAAGGCCTGGGAGCATGGGTATGCTTTAATGGGCTATAAAAAGTTCCATGCACTAATGAGGCTAATGTATGTTGTGTGCACTAACCAGGGCCCAAACTTATCTTAGACTTCAGGAGATGCAGCCACACTGCTCAGGCAGCAAAGGAGTAGTCCTTGATCCATCTGGCACAGGTCCTTCACAGTGCACCTCACTAAGTTCCCCTTAGGTCAGCCCTATCCTTTAAGGCACCTGCATCCCTTTTCCAGCCCCTGTGTTGCAAGGCTGGAGCTGTGCGGGCTGGGCATTTTGCTTGGTTGATCACTGTAGAAGAAGCAAAAAGCTTTTGAAAACTTCCAAATTAAAAGAGGTAATTGTGTCAGGACTGAGAAACAGGGCATTGCCAGGCTCCTGTCATTGAGGGGAGCAAGAGCAGGACAGGGGAGGAGGGGGACATGGAGAGAGAGCACAATGGCAGTTCGTGGCGAGTCCTGGTGTGGAGCAAGGCTGTCTCCTGGCAACGGGTGGCAATCTGTGGATGGAGCGAAAGGAGTCTGAATGAGGCACCAGGGTCCATTTCAAGTGTTTTGGAGAAATTTGCCGTTCACTTATTGCAGACCTGCCTAGTTTATTAATAACGCTTCCTTCTGATGTAATTCTCCCTGCTACAGAAGTGCTGACAAGAAGCATATGTAGGGCACAGATCTGCCTGTGGAAGAGTTGGGCAGTGCTTTTGCTTGGCCCTCTTCTGGACCTGTTCCTTGGCCGTGATGTTTTGTTGCCAAGCGTTTGGTTGCCATGCCAACTTTTCAGCATTAAATCATAATCTAAGCACAGCAGGAGGCCAGAAACCTTTTCAGGTCTAGCTCCTGCCCTCCCCCCCGTTGATCGTATAACTGGTTATGTGAGCAGGACTGGCTGGACGCTTCGATGGCTTGTCACCAACAGCCCAGATGAAAACTTACCAGCAGGGGAATGACAGTTCCCTTTGGGAATAGGTACAGAAGTTAACGGGAGTTGTGGCTGGAAGATTTCTGGCTCCCCAGCTCTGCCACCTGTCTGAAACCAAGCCCTTTCTGTCACTCAGCTCGCAGTGCTCCACTGACACGAGCTGCTTTAGGGTGCCAGGGGAGCACTGTTGCTCAAAGCCTGCTCGGATGCTGCTGAGCTAGGAAAGGATTCCATTTTCCAGGGGCGCTGCCTTCATTAATGCCTCCTTATCTTTAATAGTCCAGTAACAGTCTGTCTTAATGATGTACTTCAGATTGTCAGGATCAAGGTCTTAACGCAAGAAATACTCTGTTGATAATAACGTGTATTAGATCATTAAAATGTTGAAATATGTTGAGTGCACAGTTCATGTGTATTTCCCTTCCATAATGGGCCAACAAAGAGGTATATAGTAATGTTGAAACGGCTCAAAATGAAGAATCTGCTCTGGGAATGAAAGAACTGAAAGGATGGTTAGGAAACCTCTGAGCTCTGTTTTAGCCAGACGGGATTTCATGTTATTCTTATCATATGAAGGTAGCTGAACATATAATATAACTCTGAGCTTGTAAGAGCAGGCTGCTTAGTAAGTGAAGGGGAAATCACTGAGTGGACTCAGAGCAATTCCGATTGAAAAAGCTCTTGGTTTAAATTAAGGCTGTGCTTCGCAGAGAAGAGATGGGACATGAGTTCTTTCACCCAACTACTTTTTTTTTTTTTTTTAACTGTCTTGCAGCAGAAAGCCTTTTGTTTGTTCCTTTAATGAAACTGAATACCCACAGCTTGGAAATTGTCATGTGCATCAAAACACAGGTGAAAAATAGAAAAGGATTATTAGACAAATTTGTCAGGAGAAGCAATTTGACTAGCCCTGTCTAAGCCTTAGGATTTCCATTTGAGGTGTCAGGCATCATTAGGGAGCATTGCATAAGACGTCTCTATTTTTAAAATACTTCAGATCTCACCCTTAATTTTTGGGGTTTGTTTTTGTTTTTTTTTTCATTTCAAAAATGAATGGAAGATTTCTGTTTGCTTTCCTCTGGTATGACAACATTGGTGTGAAGAGCATCCCAGCAACACAATTGCATTAGGTTTTTAACTTTGCTGTAGAGAAATCATCAAACATGACTTGGGCTGTTCTTTCCTTGCAGTGTAGAGTGGAAGCAGCGCTATTTTCCTGTTTACTGTGATGTTGATCAATAATGATCAACATGATTTCCATGTCAATCTGCCCTAGATTTTACCTGATTTTCTACTTAACTTACTTTGCTAAATCTGTATTTGGAACTAAGGACAGTGTTGGGTAATGCCTGTGCAAGAAAGAGCAACAGCTGTCCTGGCATTCCAGAGACTTCCTTCTTGGTTGCAAGGGAGATGGGCTCCTGGGTAGCTGAGGGAGCTTGCTAATGCTGTTGAACCGAACAGAAAAAGGTGATGCTGTATCTAAGTCTGTGAAGGACTGAGGGAAACCTGTATCCTATAGGTGAGGGGTCCTGAGTAAGCTTTTGTGTGCTTACTGAGTTTTTCTGCTGCTTCATATGCAGAGAGCACCTGTACGTGTTGCAGTCAGTTGATGGTATTTGTTTCCATCTTAGATTGTGTGCCATACCTCCACTACCCCTTATGCTGTCATTTCAACCTGCTCGAAGAGGGGGCACAAAGCACTCAGGCCACTTTATGCTCCCCCTGTGCTACAGTGAAGCCAAATACATTTCACTGGCATGGTATGGCATGGTGGAAAGCACTGGAGAATCTGGCCCTTGTGCTGCAGGGAATAATGATCTTTTTCTTTTGCTCTCTTGTCTTAACTGTCATCTTAGATGTAAACAGAATGAGAGAAAGAAAAGAACTGGTGAATATGCAGGACAGAAGGGTTAGTGAGTGTGTGTCAGATGTTACCACTCTGATCCAGATAAATTTTGATGCCTCTTTGCTGGTATAAATGACTATACAAAGAATAAGATGCATGACTAGAGGATGAACCTGTTAAATACCAATACTCACAGAAGCCTAATATTTAAGATAAAACGCAAACTGCTAACTTTTGGACCTGGCCTGCTGCCTTGGGTCACTGAATTCATGCCACATTTATAATGAATACTGTACTTAACTTGCTCTCACTCTCTGTTCAAGAATATGCTAGTAACTGCTGCATTGAAATACCAAACTGTTCTGAAGGCATCAGGTGAAAGGGAGCCTAACACTGCACCTTTACCAAATGGCACCTTTTATTTAAAGTATTGGTAAATGAAAGGGCTCCATTTGTCCCTAAAAAGGAAATGAGAGTCATGCAAAATACAAGAATCTCTAAAGGACATAATTCCCACACTGGTAGATGACACTGGGAGAGTTTTTTTAAAAACAAATACTGTGGCAGTTTACAAGAGCTCTGCTTGTGAACCAAGACCCATTGTACTGGCTGCTACACCAACACAGAACAAAGACAGTGCTTTGAGTGTCCAAACTGTTTGTTTTTGAAGCTAAAAATACCTACTCAAAGGTTCCAAAGATGCTCCCACTTAAAAACACATGTTCTTAAAGAAAGTACTAATTATGTGGTGGATGTTAACTGTAAAGGCACATGTTGGGAAGCTCTGATTTCATGCTCTCTAGTTAAGTATAGTTCAGTAGCTTGGACATGTTTTGTTCCCTTCAAAAACAGAAGCAGTCTAGTGAAGCATAAGTTGCAAAAGGATTTGGTAGTTTGATCATAATTGCAAGTGAAAGCTTGCATACTAGTTGTATGTATATTTTTATCTCCCTCAGCTTTCATCTATGATCTACAAAGGGTTTCAAGCAAAATAGTAATTTCTGTTTGACTCTGTATTCCACCTGTGCTTTTATACTGTTAATCTTGACATATTTCAATGAATATTGAATTATTAACATATTTAATATATTTTAATGCACTACATAGAATTTTTTATTACATGAATTAAGGGGGATTTTGACTTCAAATGCTTGAAGTCATAATTGCCAGCCCTTGCATATCATTGTGTAGTTCTCCAGTGCTTGTCTTAAAGTGTAACTTTCTGTGTTAATACACTGTTAAGAAAATCATAGCTACTGTGTTAAAAAGAACAAGGCAAAAAGGTTCAGAAATGTGGCTGACTCTTACTTTTCAGGGCTCCAAAATCAGAAGAGTGCTAGAAGGGAAAAATCCCTGAATTTTTATTAATGTTGTTTAATTGATGTCTTCAGTGACTGTTCTGAAAGGTTGATATTGGCAGTACATGAATGTGAGAAGAGACTGCTTGGAGTTTTGCCACAGCTTTTGGCACAGCAGAATCAGGCTTTGGACACGGCCAACTCTTCAGGACAAGGTTTCCTACTTGACTTTTTTAATTACTGTTCAGCTCTTGTGCTGAAGAGGGGTACTGAAAATACAGTGAGAAATTGGAGGAAATACCTGCACTGCAGCATGGAGGAATCCCTGTCTGGACTCGTGCATGTACATTGGAGGTCACGTATCACAACTGGTCTGCACTCTTCTTTATTTTCCTGGTGTCCGGGAGATGGTCTGTGCAGCCCCTAAAGCCAGAGAGCAATCTGGGTTACTCAGCCCTGGTTTGCTTCAGGGGAGCATTTCTAGGCAATGTGCTAGGCAAACGCGCAGCAACCAGCTGTGATTGAGTAGAGGTCTCAAGCAGCACAAGGGAAATGCTCAATTTCTCAGTTTCAAAGCTGGCTGGAGGCATGGCTGGCAGTGTGAGGGTCTTCTCACTTGCAGATCAGTGTCCCATCTCCCAGTCAGCCCCTACTTCTCTTCTACTTTGAGTCAGGGTTCCCATGAACTTAAACAGGCATGTTGCAATAAAAAGGCAGACACTGTGGAGAGGGAGGTGTGGGGGGTTTCTTACTGTATAAAATAAATAAAAAAAAATGTCACCAAGCAAAAACTCCACCAGAGCAAAAAAGGAAGTGAGAAGGAGATTGCCTTTATGTAGCAGCTCTGTTGCTCTGTTTTGCAGAGATGTTGGCATGATTACAGAAGTGTAAGGAGGATCAAAGAGGCAGTCTTGCAGATGACAGCAGCTCTTGCCAAATCCTACTTCTTTATAGCCTTTGCTTCAGGGAACTCTGACAGCAGCTAAAGCTCTCTACTTATCAGGTGGTAGGTTAAAGGAGAACTTGTCTTGCAGGCTTCACACTGTGAATGCAAGTGCTTTCTTTGCCTGTGGAGTGTGGTGTCTGCCTTAAAGGTTAAAGACTTCTATATACTTAATTACAGGGACAACTTAGATAAATTTTCCTGGAGGACTAGGGCTCCTGGACATGGGACCTTCAGGAGAAACAGGAAAAGAACTGCCACAAGCTTTAGCTAGAAGTTATCATAACCCTTGGTGTGAAAATGGAACAGATCTGTCAACAGAAATGCCATATCAGTAAGGAACCATGGGTAACCTGGATGTCAGTTAGTATCTCGGTGGGTGCAGGAGATGACTGCAACTGGTTAGACACCCATCCTGAAATGGGTAGGAATGCCTTGACCAAAGAGGCCCCAGGACTCAGCAGCAGGGCTACACCTCACATCACTAAGAGGGTCCAGTACCAGTTGGAGGGAGGTATTTTTGCTGCAGCATCATCTGTAATGAAACAGTTGAGCTACATGGAGATGGGACGATTCTTGTTCTGTCAGGCAACATAGTTGAAAAAGGACTGTCTCTAGCTGGATACAGACTGCTCGCTGTATGTTAGGTTCTAGAAGGCTTTTTTGGACAGCAGCTGTTGGAAATGTGTACCCATTCTGTTGGTAAGTGCTTCCCTCTGTCTCTGCAGCAGCTGTCTGTGAGGCAGTTAGCAGGCAGCAGACACAGCCTGACCACAGAATGCTACAGAGGGGCAACTTCCAGAGCAGGAACAGAAACACCGAAAACCACCAACGGATTCTCAGTGACACTCGCTTAGCAAAGAGGAAGCCATCCTTGGGCAAGGCTCTGTACTCTGTCAGCCAAGCCAGGAAACAAGTCCGTTTTTCAGCCCTTGCAAAATGCTGTGCAGCACTGGACCTGACTGGTTCAGGTGGGAGTGGGAGGACAGCACGTAGGCCTGACAGCATTGCTGGCCTAGGTTCTACCTGAGGCACACAGTGAGTAGGTTGCATCTTAATTGTGCAAACTAGTATCAGTGGACATGTAATATCTCAATGGTAAGGCACACAAGGCTTTATTCCAGTCTGACACAGAAGCGGTAAATGGCAAAACCAAGCAGGTTGCCAAGGAGTGTACAGGACATGTAGCCTGTCAGACCCTCGGAAGTTAGCTGGTGCTGGTGGGATAGGTGGGGTGGTGATGAAGTACTTAAATCCTCAGGGAAGGAGCGAGGGAGCACTGGGAAAATGCAAAATTCATCTGGAGAATGTAAAATAACCTAAAACTAATATGCTTGCTCTTGAGCTAGGGAAAGGAGGAGGAAGGGAGAGGCTGGACTAGCCAGGTAAAGGGGGAGTATATGGCTGGTCAAGGACTGCATTCTAAAAACATACTTGCACCCTTGTTTTCACTTGTAGAGGAAAGGAGGAATTGAAGCTGCTCACCGTTCTCAGTGTTTCCTCTAGACTATAAGTCCCAATGGGATCTCACAAGCTCATCCTGTTTCTTCTACCCCAGAGCAGGATTAACTACACCCGTTTGTCTAACCTGTTACGAAAACCTCCCTGTGCTGGAAACATCACCATCTCCCCAGGCAACTCATTTAATACTTAATTATCCTTGCAGCTACAAAATTTGTCCATGATGTTTAACCTAAATTTCATTTGGTATAGTTTAGGTACACCTTTATCTGCCCTTATTAAAGGGACCATGGCTGCACAGACTTGCTATTTTTGTAAATAATAGGCTACGTACTGGCTCTGTCCTCTCTGTTCTGGGCTGAACCACGCCTTCCACTTGATATTTACTCACAGGCCCTGTGGTTTGCAGACTCCTGATGGTTCTCACTGACATCCTCTGGAGTTGATCCTGTTTGTCCACACCGCCTGTTGAAGTGCTACTTGGACACAGCACTCCTGTGGATACAGAATAGAGGGGAAGGGTCACGTCACACCTCTTGCACACTCTATTCTTGTTTAACAAGTGCTTGCCGCATGTCAAAACCACACAATACAGCTGACTTGGGTCCCGTCTGATCTGCTGTAACCCCGTGAGCCCTTCCTGCAGAACAGAACGCTGAGGGACCCGTTGCCTCCCTTCCCCTGCTCCACTGCAGTGAGCACTTTACTCCTGTCTGTTCCTACTGGCCCTCTTGTTTTTCTAGTCACACTTAAATCTAGTTCTTTTTTTCTTTCTGTGGTAGGCCTCCTGGCTCAGCGTCAGGTTTTATGGGCATGATCTGTTTGGGGTTTTTTTTTTAACGTTAAAAGTATTACCCAGATTTTTTTGTGGAAATATATAACAGCACTGGGGTAGGAAAATGCCGTTCTGGAAACTTGCAAAATACATTCTTTGATCGGGACAGTGGATTATTAACAACTAGAGTTTTGTAGCAGTTTTTGCACTTCCATTAAGATATTTTCCCATATACTGTTTCTTTTGCTTGTTTAGAACATGAGAGAGCCAGGTCCTAGGCCAGAAAGGGAATGCTGCCCTGCCTTCACTTACATGGACCCTCTCTCTGGAGTTCCCAGGATATGATTCATTGCAGCGGCTGCTTCCCAGGCAGCGCTGTGCTGACCCCCATGTGCCTACAGACTGCAACCCCTCGGGATTCTCCTGAGGGGCAAAAGCAGGAAAGCAGTTGTTTGGGGAGTGGTGGCTCTCTTCGTTATTCATATCCCAACTGAACCCGATGGCAATTTTTGAGGGCTAGGAAAAGGTACTTCTTGGGCCACAGGGTGCACAACCTGACAAATAATTTGGAAATGCTATTGTGCAACAGAAGTATGAGGTCTTCTTTGAAGGTGGATTTGTCATAATGCAGTGTACCAGGCCAGCCTGCTCTTCTGTCTCTAGAGATGTGAGTTAGTCCAGATGTTGTAGCACTTCTTGCTGAACTGTGATACCAGTATTATTATTTCTCCTAAGCTTAAAATAAAAACACTGTGTGGTTGCCCAAACTAAATGAGAAGATGTCACTTTGCAGCATTTCTCAGCAGCTGGATCTGAGAGCAGTTTCTTTTTGTGGTCGCTGAGTAATGGGTTCAGCATTTCACCGAATCCTTGGAGTTTTTCTCAGCCAATGTCTCGGGCTTCTCTAGAAATAAGTTTTCCTCTCCCAGCAGTCTGTCAATGAGGAAGAAGACCTTACGTGACTGGTGAGGTGGAGCCCCATCCCAATCCCCTCAGTCACTGGAGTGGCTCTGGGTAAGAAAAAGGAACATATTGGTTCCGTAAGAAATTCCCTGCAGATCATTTATCACAGAGAGCTGTATTACCAAGGCCAGATCTGTCTATCTAGTGTGGCTGTGTGGGGAAGGAGTTAGGGTTTTTACCCTCTACCCACGCCCATGGAGCAGTAGGGAGGGATTTCATGCTTGTTTTGTCTTGCACAGTAGGAGTGATATTCACACCTGCACCTACAAACCAACCGGTCCCAGGCTCATGGCTGGGAGGCACCCCTCCTCTGGAGACTCCCAAAGCTTTGATCATGGATGGGCTGGGTGGGGGGAAACGTGTAACAAAACTAATCTGTAGTGATGGGCATGTTCCTCAGCTCCACTTTCGTACGCTGCTTCTGGCTGTGTGTTGTCCTGGGTTTCCCTTCTCTCCCTTCCCTTAACGCTGATGCAGAGATGTGGTATTGGACTGGATGGTGCTCACTTGCCAGGTCTTGCCCTGTGGTGTTGGGGTGACAGGCAGCTCTGGCCTGTGTGCAATCCTAGGACTCTCCCCAGGTCCAGGAAAGTTAAAAGGTGGTTATGGGCTTGACTGCCTAGTTTTCTTATAGGGGAGTACCAAAAAAATGCTTCCCTTTGCTTCCCAGTACTAGGAACCCTTCTTCAACCTAACACCGAATGCACGGTAGGTTGGTCTTTGTGCAAATAAAGGTGGCTGTGAGAGAGCTGTGATGCAAGCAGTGCTAAATCTGAGTGTCCATTTAAAAAGCAGCACAACTGAGACCTGGCTTTGCTGAGGGGATGCTTCTGACCTCCCTCTGTAACACGCTGTGGAGGAAACGGCTGCTGAGGAGCTCTGGAGCCGAGGGGGCAGGCTGTATCCTCCCTCCTGCCCCTGCCTTCCCTCCTCTATCTAAAGTGTGCGCTCCCCCAGCCAAATAAACTCCCAGATCAGCCATAAAGGGAAGACAGCTATGAGTTGCTGGCCTTTCGCACCCCACCCAGTTCTCGCTCTGCTTGCTTTTGTTCATTTCCAACTCCAGTGAGTAAGGCTATGGTTGACCTTAAACCTCCTCAGAACTAGGGCTGTGGTTTGGAAATTGCTTTAGGATCTTCTAGAGTACAGAACCCAGAATCCAAATAAAATAGATATTTCTACAGCAACACATGTCACTATCAGTCCTGTAAGAAAGTGGTGATTCGTTATGCCTCTATTTTGTCTTTTCTTTATGTGACACTCCTGGAACTTTCTACCTGTAAGGCTTATAATAATCTTAAAGGTTGTCTATACACCCCCCAGGTAATGCAGGAGGGAGGGTACTAGACGATTTCCATGTCAAAGATAAGAGGTATCTGCCTCCCAGGGAATGGTCCTTTAATTGGCAGGCAGTCAGCTATGTTACCTAGAGTGACTGATATTGCCTTCTCTTTCTGGCAGCAGATGATCTCATGCATCTTCCATTTCTGGAGGATTTTGAGCTTTACAGAGGAAAAAATATCCTTTATGTCAGTTAAAGAATGTGAAGCTACTGAGGGGTGTGGCAGCTTGATGTTGTTGACTCTATCACTGTGAACCACAAATCTCATGTGAGGTCTTCCTTGTTTGAAATAGCAGCTCTGGGAATCTTATAATTAAGGGAGTGTTTTCTGGGCAATTTTGAATAGGCCTCTTTCATGATGGTGAAGAGAAGCTGAAAAAGCAAATCCTAGAAGCACAAAATCTAGTAAGCTAAGAAATATGCCAGCTTGAAAAAAAAAAGAAAAAAACACTATGATTTGGGTGGGAGCTGGGACTCCCTGACTTAACAATTACTTGAATACATGATCTGCCTACTTAAAGCACATTTGAGTCATTGATGTGAGGATGTGGGCATCGTGGAATGGGAGGGACTGGATAATGGTGTAATGCTAACCAAGTCCTCTCATACCATCTGCCATTTGCTATCAGTGTGCAGTCCCGCAAACAGAACACACCCTACTCTTTATATTTAAGGGTTATGGCCTTGAGAACAGGCAGAGACCTGAAAAAATTCTTTTTGCCAAGAGTCACTTCCACTAGGTAGCAGTGAGGATGTAGAAATCTGTGCTTTAAAGCAGAGAGATAATAAACTAGTTAAGATAGTAACACCAAGACTTTTGACGTAGGGTAAATGATTTCTTGGGGTTTTTTTGTTTTTTAA
The DNA here is from genome assembly GCA_026413425.1 of Tringa solitaria. Lineage (NCBI taxonomy): Eukaryota > Metazoa > Chordata > Aves > Charadriiformes > Scolopacidae > Tringa > Tringa solitaria. Next base: position 765,219 of record JAOXJM010000033.1, on the reverse strand, counting down.
TGAAAAGCAGTAGCTCCTGAAGTATTTATATAGCCCTTACTTTAGAAGTCACCAGAGTATAGTGAATTTAACCATCTGTAGGGTTTTAACATTTCTGCTCTGCTACAGCCATCAATGCAGAAAATGTTATCCATCCCTTAGGAACACAAATTGCTCAGTTGAGGCTGGGCTCAGAGCTGAGTTACTGCTCCGTGACACTGCTCCTCTCTCTCCCACAGTTGCTTCCAGCTGTCCCTTGAAAAGAAGGATTTCCATGCCATTTCCAAGCTGATGGGCAGCTGGGGTTGCCAAAGAATGTCTCTGTCAAAACAAGCCAAAGACCCCATCATGTTCATTTTCTTACAGTGGGAATTTTGACTGTGCTTTATTGAATAGTTTCTCAAAAAGCCTATTTTTAGTCAGGCACTTATGTTAGAAGATTTTGAAATGCAGTCTTACTCCTAAAAGAGACTGGTTAAAAAAATGCAGGGGGGAACCCCATGTGGAACCAAAGTGTTGAGCAGTTTCCTGTGTGTCTCCCTGAAGCAAACCCCAGCAGCTGACAAGGAGAAAGTTTTCTTTTGTTTTTTTAACTGTCAATGTTGAAATGTGGGAGCTGACATTTCAGCTCAGTTCTCTTGTGCACGTCCTGAAGGAAAAGAAAAAAAAAATCTTTCTGAATTAATTAGTATTTCTCACAGGTGAGATGCCAGTGGAATAAAATTCTGCATGCTGTGAATGACAGTACTGCAACCCGTTCCTTGACAATGGGAGATGAAAAGAGTCTCACTCCTGCTACTATGTTTGCTCTTCAGCTCCAAGAGGAGTAGAGAAGTAGGAGATTCTCCTTTTGGTTAGTCATTTGGCTCCGGAGGCTCACAGAAAAGAAACAAAAATAAACACATACGGACTCACTCCGCTGGGTGAAGCTTCCACTCCAAATTGCACAGGGAACTTATGAAATGATTTTGTGCAGAAGCAGGTGTTAGACTGAAGCTAAAGTCCATGGCCTAAATAGCTTTTTAATGAGTTATGCACATTACAACATGACATGAACAGCTGACGTGGTTCTGACTGAGGCTGAACCCTTTTGCCTCCCACCCGTTGTAGTTCTGGGAGTTACTTCCGACAAAGTAGTTGTTCTAATGTAAAACTTGCTTCCAAAGCAGTACACCATGTGCGAAGTGCTTTAAGATGCGACTCTGTCCACTCTGGAGTTGTTGTAAAATAAAATTTCCCCATGGAAATGGTGTCTGTTTCATTTTAATGCTTTTATTTTCACCAGTGTGGACTTGATTACTGATGATGGTGAAATGTATTAAGTGTTTATGGAGATGTTTCTTTCTGACAGATCACTAGAAAAAGCCTCAAAGGAAATTAATCTGGCCCTACTTCGTTCGGTGTCTTTACGCTAAGGCAGGAAGCAAATATTTTTTTTCTTGTGAAAAGTTATAAAACAATTGTGAATCCTTGCAGGGAATCAAACACTGGAACCAGAGCATTCTTTACAAAAGAGACTTTAATTGTGCATCATCAGTTTGTCTTCGCAGCACCACTCTAGCAGGCCTTCAGTTTATCTCCTGTCCAAATGTGACACGTTGATGTGTCCTGCCTGGCTGCACATGTACATTTGCACATGTTTTATAGCAATTAGCTGTTCCTTCTCTTTTCTCTCTCCCTTCCCCCTTTCTTTCCTGTCAGTGTTTAAGCTTCTCAAGTCATCTGTTTCCTGTCCAAAACTCAGAGAGCAAACTTTTGCAGAGTACTCTAATAGAAACAGGTATCTAAAATTGCTGTGGATCTGCTGTCTTCCCAACTGTTACAGCTTGGAGCACACAAAACTTCCAAATTAGCAGATCAGATGGAGCGTTGCTATTTTTCGACTGTTTTTGCTGTGTGTCAAATCTTGACACTGAGCCAGTCTGAATTGGCAGCAGATCTCTGGAATAAGCCACAGGGAAAGCAGCAAAACACAGTCATTTATCTTTGAAACAAAAGCACTGAAGATGGAATGTCTGATTCTCTTCTCGTTTAGCATGGTGTAAAGCAGGCACAACTCCTCCGAAATGGAGACCAGAACTGCAGGAGTAAAGAACTGAGCTCTTGCACTGTATCCTTCGGCAAAGGTGAAAGGGCGATTTTGTATGATAGAGAAAGATCTACTGCCTCACTGGGTGGGAGGGGGAATGGTGAAAAACAAAACCTTACATCCTTTAGCAATCTTTTTTAGATTGATTTGGGGTTTTTTAAGATGTATGCTCCCTACACTGCCAGTGTAATTGCATGATCAGTGAGAGCTTCTCTAGATTTCTGATGGTGACAGAGTTCTGTTAGTGCTATTCACTTCTGTCGAGAGCAGGATTTCTTGTCTTAAAAAGTGAGACTTGAATAATTTGCAGAATGGTGTTTATACTTTCTGCCAATGAGTCTGGATCAGCTTTTCATCTCTTCTGTCCTACTAGCAATCCAGAGTAACTATTGAGTTGGTGTTTTGCCGGCTGGGTCCTGGTGTGAGACCATCCCTGGTGCTGAAAAAGTCCCTGTGTTCAGCAGGGTGCTATTTTGGAAGAATCTGATCATGACTGCCAGGACGTACAATGCGGAAGTGAGAAAATGCTGAGGAAGTAAAATGAGCTGTTGAATGACACAGATCTCATCAGATCTTAAAGGGAAACTCCAAGGTTTCAAAAGAGCTGCTTTGAATAGCTGATGACTGGGAATAACACCTGTGAAACGCAAATCATCTAATACAGGCTAATACAGGGATGCATCCTATATTTATTCAACTTGTTATGAAGCGCAGCTCCTACTGAAGGCAGTGAATGGGCTTGGGAGATAGGCGTCACTTTCATTTCACAAAGAGGCAGTCAGGGACTTAGTGCAAGAATGAGGTTTTTTCCAGCATCATCTGGTGAATTAGCAGCAGAGACCAGGCAAACTCAGCCCTGCATCCCACTAACCTCAGTACAGCGTACGCTGCTGCCGGATGTATAGTCCCAGCACAACATGTGGTGTGGTTTGCAGTATTAGTTTGTTTCAGCTTCTGTGGTCACCTTGTTAGGTAAGAAATACAGCTTTTCTCTGCCTGTTTATATACACGTGTGTTTGTATATACACACACCAGGGAAGTGAGTACCAGAGGAAAGGAAAAACCCCAAAGGCAATTCAAGACAAATGAAAGCAGAACCAAATTTTCAGTTCAAATAAGCTGTGTATGTTAGATTAAAAATAGCAAATATTAATGAAGAGTCTTAAAGCAGCTCGACCTTTTTGGGGGCTTTAATGTGATCTTTCTGTCTAGAATAAGTGATAAAGGCGATAGAACTCTGGTGACAATGCTGTATGTCATACTTAGAAAGAGAAGAAGATAAGAATCTCTTTTTATTTTGCATCTTATAGGGAACTGAGCCACAGTTTTTTCCTAGGTGCTGTGAACTGGGCTGAAGCCTGGGCTGTATGATCGTACCATTACTTTCAGCAGGGTTGCTTTGCCCAATAGACGAGAACCCATATGACACAAAGACCAACCACTAACAGGCAGACTATGCTTTCCAGTGGATAATTGTTTTGCTCATCTCCAGCATGAAGAAACTGAGGGGTTATTCCTCCTCTTAACTGCCTTTTTTATAGACATGCAGTTACACTGACTACAAGATAGGCCCTGTGCTAAGTGCCGTACAAACGAGTGGAAACCTTTTGCCCCAAAAAAAACCAAACCCATGGCAAGGTGGGCACAGGAGAAAACAGGGTTTTTTAGAACACAAATTAATCCAGGAAGGTAGCAGCAACACGACTTTTGTTATGTCTTAGTTAAGTCTTCTTTAGCTCCACAATTGGGTGGGAGATGGCTTGACTGAGAGGAGTCTCTGCTACAGAGGAAGAAAAGTGATGTAAGCTGAAGGGAAGCAAGTAGAATGAAAAAGGCAGAGAAGGCAGATGTGGATTATGTTGTGCATCACTATTAGTTTATTTACATTAGGGGATAAGAAAAATGGTTTCTTTAAAAAAAGTAAATTCCAAGATTATTTTTTTCTTTCACAGCATTTCTAGTTTAATTTTAAAGAAATTGTGACTTGTCTACCAAATTAAGAGCTGTGTGGTTCCCTGGGAGAAAAACCTGGTCCTACCAAAGGAAGGAGGAGGTCTGCTTTGTCCTGTCCATGCGGCAGGCGTGTGCATAAGCCTTATCCAGAGGTAGTTAAGCTGCCCCAGCTTCTCCTGTGGAAGTTTTTGTGTTCAGAATGGTGTCAGCTACGTTCAGCAGCTCAGTTCCCAGTGCAACTACCTGGACAGTTGAACTAGGCTAGGTAAAGGAAGGTATTTCACAATGTAAGAATTAAATCTGGGATGTGAAAGCATCAACGGCTATATCTTAGAATGGTATTGCCTTTGGCAATTTTCGTACTGTTAAACTTAAGTCTTTGGAAATGCTTACTGGACCCTGAAGTTTTAAGCACAGACTAAGCTGGGAAATCAGAGCTTGGTTCTCACTCTTTATACTGTCTGCCTCGTGGTACTGAGATCAGACAATACACATGATGAGAATTAAAAAGGAATAAGAAAAAAGATTACGTGCTTTAGACCTTTCATTTCAGACTAAGCAGATGTATATGAGTTGATGTATGTTTGCTTAAGACAGTAATCTACTGGTTTTGGCTTTTGGGGAGGGGAGAAGAGGATGCTCTTTCCCTGAGGAACTGTCTGTGGCTTTTTGCATTTTTCAGTCTTGAACAAATTTTTTATTTACAATATAAAAATAATAACTAAGTTGCACATTTTTCATTTTGACATGTGAAGGCAAAAATAATTGTGCTTTGCATTAGTAGGCCAAGATGGTAATACGCTTCTGTTGTCTGGGTTCATTTTTAGTTCAGGTTAAAGAAATTCCTTTGCACTGTGTCGGGTGGGTTGACAAGCTCTATTACAGACTTATCTCTGTACTGCTCCCAGTACAGTGTCAGTAAAGGCTGAGAGTAATTTTGGCCATGTCTAGACAGTGGTATAAGACATAATGTTGGCATGTGCCATGACAACCTTCCATTTGAAAACAAGGTCAGTGAGTGTTGCTGGCATTGCTACAGATAATTATCTATCTGAAAGTAGATAGCAGTAACAACAGACAGAATTTTTTTAGATTAAGTGTGTTCAATATAAAGATGTAATTTAACCAGCTATTTATTTGGTTTACTTGGTACCCCTTCCAAGAAAAAAAGCAAGAATTGTTCCCCTTACTCTGCAATGTGACTAGAACATAATTTCCATGCCAGTAGCGCAACTGAGTGATAGCACAGACAAGAGAAAATGGAGTATGTTTTCTTTAAGAAATATTTGGCAAGCAAAACAGAAAAACCTCTGTTTGAAAATCTGGCAGCTCACCTTAAGGCATCTTAAAACACACGAGCAAGCACATCAGCAACTTCCTGTTGTTGGCAGTGCTGTTTAAGTGTGTCCTAACAGTATGGAGAGATAATGCAAAGCCCATCTGGAAAGCATACCACAGCCTCTTCAGAAAGCACTTTGCCTTGGAACAAGTTACATCCTATTGCTCTTAAAAAGCAGAGGACTCTGAGAGCAAATTGTCTTGAGAGATTCTGTTCCCGTGGCAAGAGATGGGAGATCACCTCCTCCTACTAAAAACACATGACTCTTCTTTATATTTGCACATTTCATGGTGGTGAAGTAAATTGATGCATAAAATATTTTTTTTCAGGGTAGGAAGCCGGCTCACAGACTTGTTAGTCTCCTGTCACTGCGGGATGTCTGCAGAAGCAGAAGAGAACCCAGGTCTCCTCACTGTGAGTCCCATGCATGGCTTACTACACTATGTGCTTCTCTACCTTAAATTTTCTGGGTTCTGCAAAGTGGGGTAAAATACGTCTTATCTCTGCAGCCTGTATTTTTCACAGAATAGAAGTCTAGTGATCGTGAGCATAAAAGGAGTATAGCCTGAAAAGAGCTTGCAAATAACAGTTTTTTTCCAGTGCAGTTCTGTCAGAGAACTTGTGATCAAGGGAGGAACTGAAAGCAGCACTCCCTAAAGGGACAGAAATGCTGTGACATCTGAAAGATCCTTTCAGGAAGAGTTACCGCATTGTAGATGTGCAGAGCAGCATTCCCTACATTTGACAGCCACTCTGCATTTATAGCCCTACCAAAACACTAATTTTTTTTTTGGTAACTTTATTATCAGAATAAAATGTTTGTTTTAGGCATGAGTGCTGCTTGTTTGGTCCTTCTTGCTGAGACCAAATTCTGAGTTACTTTCAGGGAAGCATGAAGTAAACATGATGAAGCGCTGAGCCTTGGTCAAGCTTCTTTTCTGAGGTCTGTAGTGCTGCTACCATTCTGCAAAACAGCGTTCATGCTGAACTGAACCTTTGGGATAATTTTAATTGGTCTGAGGAGTCATTAACCGATGACAAATGAAAATGGCACCATGCTTGACTGACCCCTGTTAACAGTCTTTGTAGGATCCCTCTTAGCACTGCTTTGGGATCTGATACTGTCCAAGTCCTGTGGCTTCGGCTTCTAAGGTGCACCTCAATTTGCTTTTGCTGCTGCCATCTGCAACAGGAATCCTTTGGGAGAGAGGAGTTATGAGGAGTTAAAGGGGAACTGCAGGCTAGGACCAGAGAAGGAAAAAGGAGAGTCAAGATGAAGGGGTGGAAGCCAAAGGCAGAGTGCAAAATCTAAGCAGGCACTAAGAAAAAAAGAGTAACATGCAAACAGCTGAAGAGAAGGATGACATGGAAAAGGGCTGGATCAAGTGTTATTCAAGAAGGTACAGCTGACAAAGAACAATAGAGGAGGAGAGAGAGATAATTGATGGGTTTTTCTCCTTGGAATGCTTCTGTGATGAGTTATCCTAAATATTCTCTTAAGGGAGACAGGAAGGGAACAAGAGGATGTGGTTTTCTTAGGAAGACGGGAGGTTCACTTTGCTGTCCCCTTTATGCACTTCTGACCTCCTATCTCTTCCCCACTCCCTATTATAAGCATTTTAGTTATTATCAAACTGATTGCCCTACACATCGAGAGATTTCACCCCTCCTCCTTAATGCTACAAGGCCTCTTCCCCTTCTAGGCAAAACCATCCTGTCTGTGCCTGTAATTGTGTCTATGTTGTTATGGACAAGGGTCTTTTCATTCCAAGCCTCAGCGAGCTATTTTGGCCTAGCACACTGAATGAAGCATTTATTGCTTTCCCTCTAATGCAGTTTCCTTTTACAGGACACTCAATTTTTAAAAAGCTGAGATTAAATAACCCAGGAAATGTTGGACAAAAATATTACTGAAGAGATTGCTTGTCATAGCATATAAAATATTCCATGATGCTATCCCATAAGGGACACTGATACTCTTGCTGAGTCTGAAGTAGATGAGGTTCAAGAGACACACACATTAAAACACACCGCTTAAAATAAAACAAATGTGTTGAGATGAAAAGGCGCCATGGAAGGAATCCAGTTCCGGAAAGGACTTTAGAGTGCAGAGAACGGTTTGGTTCATCTCTTTGGGAATAAACAATTCCTATACGTGCATTTATTTTTTTTTAAGCCTTTGAAATTGGGTTATTTTAGGAAGTATCTCTTTAGAGGGAGCTATGCAGGCTAAGTAAACTCACTTCTCAATACTTTTGTAATAGCTTCAATGAGACTCGACCCTGTGGTGTAAAACACGTGCCTTCCTCATGGTCAATTTCTAAGGAAACAGAGGCACTGGAAACTAGTAGGGCAACATAACTCACTGGAAGTTACAGATCAAACTCGAGAGATTTGGTCTCCTGTCTCCTCACGGCCTGCATTATGTCCAGTTGGATACCTCATCTGCATGGGGAACGAGCCAGTTATCGGCTCTGTCCCTTTTTATGTGCCCTGCTGAAAGCTTGCTGCATTCCAGTGCTGTGGGGTCTGCCAGAGGCAACTGCACCAGCCTGCTTTTGGCACAGTGGTGGTCACGGGCTCGAGGAGAGTTAGCTTGAAACCTGCTATTGCTGTCAACTTTTTTTAAGGAAACTGTGTTATGTGAAAATCAACATACTTAAAGAATTTATCTGCGGGCGTGTTTTGTAAGACGGTTGCTAGCTCTCCACCCAACCTGAGCTGGGGGAATCATGTTCAGGCGTGCATCAGCATGCAGTGTCTCAGAAGTACAACTACAGTATTGCTTTCCCAGATGGAGTTCACGGACAAGTCAGGCAGAAAGATGTGCCTCAAGAGTCAGAACTGGAAGCAGGATTTGTATGTTAATATCAAATTTGGAAATAAGCAGGTAGATCTGCTGCTGGTGCAAACATACGTTGCTGTATTCTACGGCCTCATGCTGGCCTATGGCACTGTGTGGATTTAGTTAGCTTCATTAAAGAGAGGTGAGAAATGCCTGTAAAACCCATGCCAGTGGTATTCTGAGGTCTGGAGTAAGTGTGCCATCGCTGGGATGGAAGAGACCTGCCGCAGGGAAGCTACTCAGGTTTTATCTCTGCCTGGTTTAATGCTGTTCTCCCAGGAGGAGGTCAACTGGATTTGTTGCTCGTGACAAAAAGCAGTATCCACTCTACAGTAGGATCTAGGCCTTGGGCTCACCTGGCGAAGGGGAAGATGGGGAAGAGCAGTCCCCATGCGTTTGAGGGTGCTGGAAGTGACAAAGGCAGGCAGGGGAGCCACCTCCCAGCCACAGCTCCTTCTGTTATCATATATTCACTTACAGAATGACTCAAGGAGCTGTGTGTTTCCCCAAAATGAGAAATTATGCTCCTTCTTCAAAGAGTTCACCAAGCAAGGGCAAAGGTTGCCAAATGCAAGTTGGAAAAATAAACAGAGGATGTTGTACAGGTTCACAGTGAACTGGACTCTGGCCCTAAGACTGATTTTAATATGGAAAGGGTAGCGTTCTTGTATGCCCATATAGTGTATTTCATTCCACTTCATCTTTTAAAGGAGGAAAGAAAGGGCAGTTAGTTTTTTTCAGTGTTTCTATTATGGATATTTACTTTGCCATTTACGTTGTGGGGAAAATTTTTTTAAAGATAGAGTCCTCAAGTCTGTAAATAGTAGTGAGTCTCCATATACATATAGTGTCTGTACAAAATTAATTTCTGCAAATTGAAAGCATGAACTTATATAAACACAAACCTTACAGTAGAGTAAAAGGCAAATAAAGCCTTATCTTTTACAACTGGGAACAACTGAAGAAAATCTTTGCCAAGTTTATCCAGCTCTGCCCAATTACTATGCACTAACAAAGGTTTACTTCTCCTTTTGGAAGAGATGTTTGCTGGGGAATGAAGAAAACACTGTTCTGTGGGAAGGATAAACCAAGAGATCTGTTTAAATTGCTTACTGTAGTATTAAGCTGTTCTTTGTACTTTTGTTTTATTGTTTATGCATTTATTTTTCTGTAGTTGCCTAACATTGACTGGTGTATGAGGTTACAAAACAAATGACTGGAATTATAATTGTGAACATGGCTTAATTCTCCACTTGAGCAGGCAGTGGAAGAAGAGAAGTTTGAGATGCGCTGCCTGGTTTAATTATTGTAAGCTTGGCTGGGCAAAGGGAGCTTTGCTTGTTACTAGGATAGCAGTCACAGAAACAAAACCCAGTATAACAGAAGCTAGCTTGTGTGTTGATACTAGCCGAGAGAGACACCAGAGCCATCAATCTTCATTGTTCAAAGTATAAATGGTTCACAGGAGGTCAAGTAGTAATTTCTGTCTTAAAATAATGCTGCACATGTGCCTGCCTTATGCAGCCTTGAAACCTTCTTTCAACTTTCTATCAATTAAAAGCAGACACTTAGACAAGCTATTGTTGAGCTAAAAGATAGAATAAAGGTCACTGAGTTTCAGGGTAAGGATGGCTGAAGCTCAATCTCTCCTGAACAGCCCCTTCCCACCCCCCAAAAAATAAAACTATTCATTACAGATATTTACTTTGGCAATTACGATTGTCAACAGTGAAATTCCCACTGGGTTCTGCAGCAAAAATATAATTAGATATGCCACCGAGGAGGGGAAAGCCTAAGCAATGATAATGCCAAGTTGAGTCTGCCACCTTAAGCCTGTTCCTTTGTGCATTAGTGTGTCTTTAATACTGTGACATATTGTTTCTCATCTAGAATATATCGGGCAATTTATTCTATGCTCTTAGATATGCTGTGTGTTCTGTACTTCAAAGAACATCAAGCCATTCTTTATCTACTTCATCAATGACAGGGCAAGCTTGTATCCTGCTTTTAATGATGCCGCACATGCATTTTTCCAGAGACAAAGCACGTTTGGGGAAGAACTGCAGAGCACAGCTCAGCAGAAGATTCATGCTCCCATCAGATTAGGGTATTGTGGTGGTTGTTCATCAGGCTGGTACTCTTTGTAGCATGTTTTTTAACTTCTCATAGGCTTTAGCTGTAAGATGCTAATATAAAGACCATTTGCTGCTAACTCTGTATTAGATGCTGAGTTTTCCTTCTTCTGTCCCAGGGACACAGGGAGGGTGGGATGGCCATGTGCCGTCTGCCTCGTTGGGATGGATGGGTGTAGTTTGTGCTCTGGCCCTTGGGGTGGAATGGGCCCCCACTGTTGCGTTTGTTTCTCACTCATCACCGTAGTTCTGTCTCCTTTGCTGCCTTTCAGAATGCCCAGGCTCAGCATTTGTGCATCAGAATATTTCAAAAGCTGCAGATCAGAGCTGACTAGACACAGCAGAGGATAACTGCACTTCAGAAAAGGTATAAGCTGATGCTGAAGGATACACTTGCTCTCCTTTCTGAGCCTGAATGATGCTGGTGAACACAAACCCCAGTTTGGTGCTGTGGTAAGAGCCTACAATGAAACTTGTGGGCAAACGCTTCTTTCTGTGCTTTTGCAGCAAGCAGTGCAACCCCCCTGTCATTGGTTAGTGGCATTAGTGTTTCTGAACAGCAAAACCACACTTATGGGTTTGTTTGTCTCCAGGTTATGCAACTTATTTCACTTCAGATGAGCAATGATTTCATTTGATAATAGACTGCAGCTTTGAAACTCAGACCTAGTTGCAGAGAAAAAGAAGAAAACCTGTGCTGCAGTTAACTGTCCTCAACTGTTTTCTGCCATGCAGATTTTTATTGTGTGCTGGTATTGACTTCTATCCTAAACACCTACACGTGTTCACCACGGATATGGAAATGTTTAAATTGATGACTTGTATTATGCTCTCCCCTCTCTCAAAAAGCTGAGTTCGTATCATTGTACAAATGGCAAGTTAGCTCCTCTCACCTAATCTTCTATTACAATGTCAGTTAGATAGCACTAAAAGAAAGAATTTATTTATTCTTCTCTGGGGAAAAAAAAAGAGGCAAATCGCAAATCTCTGTATCAATACCTAAAATGTACAAAGCATCTCACTTGAATTAGTTAGCCTTCATGAATGGGTTCTGCACGAATAAAAGCCTGGATCCCATTTTTGTAGACTACTCAGAAGTCATATCCACATGTGTTACTGCCACACAGTTGTTTAAAAAACTGCTTCATAGTGTGTTTTTCTGGTAGACACAGTGCCTTCAGGAGCAAGCCTAAGCTAAGACAATCTAGGCTGTGTATTCTTCCATGTCCTAAAGCATTTCATGTTTGAAAGCGTTGTGTTCACAAATGGAAGCAGAAGTCATCTTCTCATCAGCCAGCTTGGGTTGACAGAAGCACAAGTAGAGTTTTCCATATCTTACCTAAGATATGCCAACTTAATATATATTAGGAACAGGGAACTTTCACAATGCATTGTACCAAATGCTACATTTGAGTGTCTACTGTTACAGTCCAAACACATAATTCAAGGAGCAAAGATGATGGCAGCAGTAGTGATTCCCTGTACTCTTGCCTGCACTTACAAGCCCTGTGACTAGACATGTTCCATGTAAAATGACCATTACAGCTGAACCATGGTAGCAGAGGCAAAGAGAACCATAATTAAGGCTGATAAGTTGTTCATATCCCAGCTCTGCACAGTTGTCCGTTTTAATAAAGGAGGTGTCAAAGGCACAAGCGCTCAACTGCCCTTTGCCCTTTAGCAACGCCTGCCTTATGATCTTTTACTACTAAACTTCTCCTGGCTTCTGACTGCTTAGGGACCGGTGTGGTTTCTCCAGCTGTTTGGGGAATCTAGACCATAACAGGCAGCATTGACAGGCACTGGAACCTCAAGTTTCTTGCAGCTCACACTGTAAGTGCAGATTTGGTCACGCACAAGGCTGCTGTTGCCTTCTTTTGTAATGTTATTTCTCCACAGACATTTAAGCGTAGATGCTTACCAGTAGGCACCTCTTGGTGATGGAGAAAAGCAGAAGGATACGTGGGAAGGTTCTGCTTTCCTGGGTCACAGCCCATCTTTTTCATTTCCAGATAACTCAAGAGTTATTAACTGAAAAGTAAAGTGCCTGGCTTCATAAGGACAGTGGGGCTTGAAAAGGCTTTTGGAAATGACACTTACTGAGTCAATGAAGCCAAACTAAATGAAGCACAACTGTGACATTTGTTTCTTATTTCTCAAACTGTATCTAATATAACAATGCTAAGAAAACAATAACACTATTTCCCTCAATAGAAAACAAATCCCTGCAACAGGTTTTGCTTTTAAATAAATCGATCATTTTTTTTTTTAAATGTTTTACATCTTATTACTGTTTAAAAATTCTAGCACACACAGATATGTGTTCTGGAGATAGATAAGCCATTCAGGTAAATTAGAATATTTATACAATATTAGAATATATTGTTGTATGAATTATAATTTGGTAACTGACACTGATTCATTTAGACTTTGACAGTGAACCACACCAGATGCTAAACAGGAGAAAGTAAACAATATAAATGGAAATAATGAAGACACTTTTCCCATTACCTGG
>JAOXJM010000033.1:719797-752267 GCA_026413425.1 Tringa solitaria | reverse complement strand
ACTTTTCCCATTAACTGGAATGAAGCACTAAAGTTAATAGTGCTCATTAATGATTGTATAATTTATCAAGATGCTTGAGATAATTGTCACTCTTTTCATTATCAAAATAGATGTCTCCTAAACTCTTAATCTCCATAACCTTAGTGGCAGAGTTCTACAGGTTAGTCCAGTACTATATACATACAGAGTATTACTTCTATGTATATATATGTATACCTGATGTTGTATATTTATACTTTTTCCAGAAGCAGTTTAAAATGTTTGCTTTTGGGTTTAATTGGCTACCTTATTTTTTGGAATACAAACACAGAGCATTCTAAATTAAATATTCTTATATTATTCATTGTTTTCTATACCAATACTAGGGTCATAGCATTATCAACGTTTCCCTTTTCAATCTTTACTGTCTTTCCTCACATCATCTTTTCCTGAAGCTTCTTATATTAATGCTAACAGATACTAGCTATGGACATAGTTGCCTTAGATTCGGATGTGGCACTTTGCTGGTTTATTTTCTAGACATTTGAGTCTGATCTAGAGCAGGACAGCAACAAATAATGAGGAATCCATGCTACTCTCCAGGCATACCCACTGCCCACAGCAAACAGGAGGAAACGATCTCTTTGATCACAGATGAAGTACTTGAGCAAGAGTTTGAATAAAGACTTTGCCTTGATTGATTTAATTAAATCAGTTTAGAAACTGCTTGAGCAGTGTGCACACTGCAGTGATTTAATTAAACTCACATCTAAACCAGTGCTGCTACACTGGAGTAGATGTGAGCCCCCAGAATTCAATCACTAATAGGCAGTGGCAAAGTGTTTGAAATATCAGTTACCGCGTAATGCGTTTTTATCATTGCTGGATGTTACTGCCAATCCTGGACTGGGCACAGTGCATAGTTGGGCTATCCCTAAAATCACAATGAAAGACCAAGCAGATGTCAAGAGTTTCCCCTTGCTCCCACAGGATAAGCAGCCGTGCCAAGCCTCGATCCTTTCTCTCCTAATCGCCTGTGCCGATGCTTATCTGATGGCGTATGTGTGTGTGAGTACAGTCAACACCGAATCAGCTCCCTTTTCCTGGGCACCAGCTCCCCATTCGTGTTGATGAGAAGAAGCCCAATGGAAGCTACTTTTGCCATTGGGATTACTAAGCTCAGTGTTGAGGATCCAGCATTCCCTTTATATCCTAGCTGGGTTACAGGCGATAATCCTGACTAACATCCTGGACTAGTTGGCATCTTCTTGTCTGATCCCATGTTTTCATGAATGGGCAAAAATTTGCAGCATTTTAACTTTGGACAAAACGAACTAGAGATGATGCAGCATGTTCCTGAGGCAGGAGGTCTGGAATAGTGCTATCACAGAAACAGTCATAATGCTAAGTAGCTTTAGACAATTCTGCCTGTAAGATTTAGGGGACAAAAAACCCATGTAGAATTTAAATGCTAAAAACCTGTGCACGGTCTGTTTGAAGGTCTAGAGGTGAGTAGGAATCACTCATGAATGATGAATCACTCGCTGCTGGAGAGCCAGGCTCTGGTGGTTGCAGTCTAAAGTGGTCATGCCTTTTTGTTTCTTTCTTCTCTTGTCAGCAATAACTGTGTTTACATGGGCAGTGCCCAGGTTTTGTTCATGGCTTGTTGGATTGCTTTTACTCATCTCCTCTCAAGGACACTCCGAGTTTTAATTCATCACCCTTTGTAAAGATTAAAAGCGTTACTATTATTTGGTGACACTCCAATTAAACAATAATGACTAGGTGCAGGCATTTGCTAGAGACTAATAAAAGGCTGGAAGGAAGTGATGGGCCAAGATCCTGCAGAGAAATTGTTATTGCAATTGTGAGCTGAGAAAAAACAAGGGAAAAAATGCAGAAAGGATTTTTTTTTTTAACAGATTACACAATTTTATTGGCATTGGAAAACCAATGCATGCTCTGAAAAGAATGTATGTCCTGAAAGCTTGTCAGATTGTTTCAATCATCTTTCAACTTCCAAGCCAGCTTAAAAAGTGAACTTGAAAAACATTTTATGCTTTTGTTAGGGTTAGCTCACAGTCCCTCCTTCCAAACGTATCCTGTCACTAATCTTTATGGGCCAATGATGGTATTTCTGCCACATAAGTTGTTTTACCTTCTACTGTTAAAGCTATTTTTCACGTGTTTCAAAAGCTAAACAATAAAAATTGGAATAATTTCATTGGTAAAGTCAACAGCAGTTTGAAGGCCCATTCCAACCAAGGATAGAGGAAGACGAGAGGAAATATAAGCAGGCAGCACATTGCAGGCTGGCACCATTGATTCTTAAATTCTGTGACATCTTTGTTACATGTCCCATGAAATTGGATTGAGTTATTGGTTCCTTGTCCTGAATGCGTAGGTAGAAATACAGAGTTGATAAGAACCTGCTCAGCTCCTCTATCACCATGCACTAAGGAATATCATGTGTATATACAACTCAACTTTAATTGTTTTGGAACTGATACTTGTCTATTTACCCTTTAAAAAAGCCACAAATGAAATGCTGAAAAGTTTAAACCTTCTACAACCTTTTTGATAGGGTGCTGGGTTTAATGAGTCGTCTTCTATTGCTTCCTTACCCTAGTTATAGCAAAGGTTTTCCAATTGTCTAGTTTAAATTTTCTCTCCTGTAAATTAAGACAAATTATTTTTGTCTTCCTAGTAGTAAATATTGAGAAACATTGATCAACTTCCTGTAATTAACAACTTTTCCATTGCAGAAAATCAACTCACTCCTTTATCTTCATCTTTTCTCCAGAGAAATATGACTTGTTTAACCTTTCTTCAGAGGATATATTTTCTGAACTTGTTGTATTTGCTGCATTTCTCTGAACTAGTTGATGTAAAATAACTTGCATTAATGTGGGATACCCAAAACAGGATGTGGTACTTCAGATGAGGCCTCAGCAGATTAATTACCTTCATGTCCATAGTTGTAATATCTTTTGGTATGTGCTCGTCTGGATTTTGCCTTTGTTTCTCTGTTGACATTTATTTTCAGTCTGTGAGCTGCTGTAGCTCTCAGACCCTTTTTGACAGACCTGCTGCTTTGTCAGATACTTCTAATTTTGTACTTAAGATATTTTTTTCCTCTTGCCCTTAGCTATTGCATTTGTACTTGTTGAATCTTATTGGGTTATTTTCAGACCTCCCATTCTGGATTCTCCCCTTCAAATTACTTTCAGCTCCTCTCAGGTATTGAGTCATCAGAACAGTTTGGAAGTGTACATTCTTCTGCCATCCAGGCTATCCAGTAATGTCGAATGAAATCCATCCCACTGGAGCCTACCGCAGTGCCCCAGTTCACAAACAGGCAGTGATAACTGTAACATAACTAATTCCATGTATTTATAACCCCCTTTAAAATGTTTCCATCTCAGATTTTTATATCGTTTCCTTACTAAGCTGCCCATCTTTCTACTGCATCAGACAATTTTGCTGCTAAGTCTGTCATGTGCCTTTCAGAAGTCATCAGGTGACCTGTACTCCTTCATTCCTTGACTTTCTATCCCAAGGTCCCATCCATAAGTATCGTGATACTTAATGAAGTTTTCTGAAGTCCCTCACCTGTGCTTTGTCACTATTACTCCTTTCTTTAGATGGTGAACTAAATTGTTTTGTGATCACTTTCATTCCATACACTTCACTCTTCTAGATTTACAACTATTTTCAACGTATTATTCAAAACCAGATCCAACATAGTTCTTCCCCTAGTAATTTTCTCTGCTCTCCAGAACAAAGTTATTTCTATCTCTACCAAAAACTTATCTATCCGATTTAATATGCACTTGGGCTGCAGAGCATGAAATGACAGTCATTAGGATATGCAATAGCTCTGTCTCTGTCTTTTTGCATAGTGGAATAATGGACAGCCTATTTCAAGAAAGGTTATTGCAAAATTATGAGTAATTATTATAATATTTCTGTACCTGCTTAGATTTGGCATAAACTTGCAGCAATTTTCTTTTCTCTGTCTATCCCACTACTTCTGTTGTGACCTGTAACACTAGCGGCAGATAAAATTCTTCCCTTTCCTTAGCCTGGATGCAAGTGCTATTGGGTAAACAACTCACGAAGGTCTTAATGGTTTTTCTAACCAAACAAAACTAAAACTGGAGTTCATGCCTCCATAGTATTTGAAATGTACTTTCAGCTAACAGCTTGTGAGCAGAAATAACCTGTTTGCAAAAGTAAACAATTTATAAGCAACATAACCGTATTTACATGAGGGCTTTTAAAGGTACGAGTCAGCCAGCAATGACATCTATAGTCACTGTAGTTATACCATTTCCATGCTTAAATGTGCATCAGCACAAAGACTGTTCAGTTGTGACCCAAATGACATTCTCTCTTCCCAGGCTCTCAGTTCCAAGGATTTGTCCCCCTCCCTTCAAGCTTATAAGGCTATATAAAGAAGTAGGTATTTTTAGCATAAGGACTGATGACCAGGAATATTTTTGCAGTTCTCCAAGTCTCAAAAAATACACGGGAGGAATAAAGTGAATTTTATAGAACAACTGTAACAGTAAAACCTATCTCTGCAAACAGGGTAAAAAGAAAAGATTTCAAACAAAATCATTTCTTGAATCTCAATGGCTGTGGCTCTTTCAGTACTTTTCACTGCTAAAAGTACTTTTGAAGCATACCAATGTGTCTGGGGGATTTCAGTGATGCTTGGGTTTGGGTTTTTTTTGTGTGCTATAAAACAATGTACTTATATCTCAAAGGTACTTAAATGAAGGGTGCTATATTCTAGTTTATATGCTGCTGAAATGAAGATTTCATTCAGACTTGCCATTTGTGCTTGACCTTCACCTTTTGTCCTCCTTTTTATCTCAACAGCAGTTGTAGAAGCAGGAGAGCAGTATTAGCGTTGGAATTTGGGCATTTTCATTTTCTTGTACCAAAGTTTAGCTCTCAGGGAGGGGAACTTGTGCCACCACCCAGATCTCTGTGAACTGTCAGCAGGGCCTTTATAAACCATGTACCACAGTTTAAGAATTGTTGAGAAAGGCCATGTGTTTCAGTCACATGCAGAACTTTTTCAAGGAAAAAAGTGGATTTTTAAGACTTATTCATTAAGTAAGTTAGGATTAAGATACTTCAAAAGGCTGCACAGAACACATTTCATTCTTATGAGAGAAACTTCTTAAATATCTTTAGAGCTGCAGAAGTTAGTTGTTGAAGCAAGGGTGAAACCAGGTTTTGTTTATAAGAGAATGAAATCAAGCACTAGACTGCTGGTGAGCTGGGAATAACCACAGACCTGGGCAATAGAAGGCAGGGAAGAGTTCAACTTCAAGAGCTCAAATACGGCTCTAAGAACGCTCTCACAAAGCGAGCAGGAATACGTTACCCTACCAAACGAAGAAAGAGTCCTGCTTATGAGGACAAACATAGGACACTCTTCTTCTTCAGAAAAGAAACAGGTTATTATTAATGTGAAGCAATTTATCAGGTCAAGATGTAAACAATACTGAGCCTGTTATAACCTCTTTACTATTCCTTCCTCTAGGATTTTTACCTAGGACTCTTACAAGCACATCTGCCTTTGTTTTCCCCTGCTTTCCGTTGCTGTTTTGATCTGGCCAAGCGTTGTCACATCAACAAGCAGTTTGTATTTTGTTTGGTCCCAACACTGGCCATAGTACAAATGACCCAATCTTGCGTCGCAATAAAAGACTCTTGACCTCAGTGTCAATGAGAGCTGCGCTGGGTGTCACCAAAGCTGATGTCAGCTATTTGTACCTTAAATAGTTTCACCAGCTCACTCCTCCGTTTGTTTCCATTTTAATGTCAGAAATCAGTGACTTAGTTGTTTCCCACAGCTCCTTTTGTTTCTTTCCTGATTAGAATAGCAGATAGAAACTGAAACGAGTGAAAATTCATCTCTGTTCACCAGATCAATGCAAAGCCTCTACCGCTGCTCAGATCTTCAAAACCGGAGGAGACAGGGAGGAGACACGTCAGAGAACGCATGGGCGTTATAGCTGATTTGTGCCATCCCGCTGCACCAACTGATTGCTTTTTTTTCCCCCATATCAACATGTTTCACAACAGACCAAAATCTTTCTGCTATTTTGTATCTATAATTAACAAAAAAAAAAAAAAAGAAGAAGAAAAAGAGGAAAAAGAGAATCCTTTCATTACTGCTACTTCCTCTGAGACTCTTGAGATGTGGAGCTGGGATATGACTCGATCCCAGACAAAAGCAAAGCCAACCCCAAAGCAGTTATCTCCTGGGGTTTTCTTAGCTTTTAGCTCATTATAAACATTTCATCTGGTTTTAGTAACCGTGTCTAAAACAGACTCCATCAGGGTCAGCAGTATGAAACTAAGAAACAGTATTTATTAAGACAGGAAGATTGTATAGCTACTTCTCTGTGTAGAATGATGTTTCTCATGGCTCCCACGGGACCAGAGGGAAAATAAACATGCAACAATGAGGCGATAAGAAGGGAAAAAGAATTAAAAGTACTTATTGGGAAAACTTTCTCTCTGGCAGTGCTTCTTTGCACTGACTGAATTATTACAAAATAGAAAATAACCCTCACATATCTGAATAAGGACAAAAAAATTTTACTGCAGTAATTGCTAAACACTTGAGCGTCTGTATTACAAGGACACAGATCTGTGTGTTTAAATTAAGGTGAAGGATAATGAAGTGACACTTTAAAAAAAAAAGTTTCAATATGTAAAGAACGTATTTCTAGAAAATTAGCTATTTTTTTTTTCGTTTCTAACACTCAGCTTGGGTAGTTGGAACGAAAAGACTTTGTCCAGAAACAGCAAGAGACATTTCCAAAACAACACTCACACAAAGAAAGTTTTCCGTTTCTATTTTGCCTTAATAACTACTTTTTTGTAAGGGCTATTTAACATTTTTGCAGGAAGCTGTTTTATTCCCATGGGATTGATTTAAAACCAATTTATGTATTGTACGGATAAAAGAGTTACAAGTAGGGAGAGATGTAAGGAGAGAAAAGCTTAAGAAACAGTAATCAAAGTAAAAGGCATTTGAACTGTTCAGCAGTTTAAAGAGGATTAAATCATCACATAAACTCAAAGCACATGTGAAATATGTTTCATTTTCAAGCAGTGTTCTCACCTAGAGCTTTCCTCCATAAATCTTCAAAGCATTTGGCAATGGAGTAAACAATCATTACCCTAATTTTATAGATGGGAAAATTCTTCAGATATGGAGGTGAAGTAGCATACTTAAAGCTGCCTTATCCTGATTTTATAGATGGGAAACTTTAGGTATACTGGGGTGAAGCAGCATGCTTAAGGCTGTCTAGCAGCCAGGAATCACATTTCAAACACTCTGAAATAAAGCCATGGATGCATTATCGGACACAAGATAGGACTGTCACTATCTTGACACTGAGAATACAGTTGCTCTTGTACTAAAAAAAAAACTCTGGAGGTTTGCTTTTGTGAAATGTACTGTGAGAGGAGTTTCAAGGTGTGTATTATGTACTGAATTAAGACAATAAGTGGAAAAAATTACATGCCATTATAAATCTGCCATTATGTAATTATTAAAAAAGGAGGAATGTATCAGCATTTTAGACCCCAGGCAATAAAAAGAAGGAAGAAGCAAGAGGCACCAATATTGTGATGGGGACATCCACAGCATGTGACTGGAACTTTTTTGTTTTCTCTCCTGTTTTCCTACAGTGAAAGTTCACTGTTGACTCTACACTCATAAAAAGCAGAAGCTGACCTTTATTGCTCTTTTTTTTTTTTTTAACTAATGAAAGCTTAATATCTCATATGTTTTCATGATTCGTCAACTTGAGGGTTTAAGAAAAAAACATTATATAACAATCCTCCTTCTCCCCCTTCTGTTAATGAGAACTGATCTCCTGGCTTCGGTGCAGCCTCTGCATTAAGATCCCCCAGCTTCTCCACCTCTGTAGGTGATCTCTCCTCACTTTAGGATTCATACTTCTTACTTCTTGTTCTTTGTCACTGGATTTTTCTTCACACCATCTACTGTTTCACATAAACCAGACAACAACTGTGCTTGTGGGTACTTTCAAGGTTTTAAAATTTGATTTCTGTTCGTTTGTTTTTTTATCTAAGTAGTGCAAAGACCTTTCTGATCTGTTTGTCAGACTGTCAAGCGTGCGTTCCATTAAATAGGCTGGTATCACTGCAGAAAACGGAAGCATCCCAGAGGTTTCATTTCAGCATGGGAGAGCAAAGTTTACTTTGGGTTTCATACCCTGAGTGAAAGAAGTCTCACAACTCTTCCTTTCTGGAAATTCATATATCTTCTAGAAACCTGTCAAAATGTCATTCCACTCCAGTGACAAATTCAAGTCAGTGGGCTTATTCACATACTCAGAAGTATCACTCAGTTACCTGCTTGGAGGATCAGGCCCATTTTTTTAAGGGATCTGTCAAAATCATCTCTATTATTCAACTTCATTGATCTATACTTAATAAAAGGAATCCTTAACACGAAACCTCCTCACAACATGCTGGTGTCTTACAGTAAAAGATTATTTGGATGCCAAGCTTGCCATTCAATGGACTGTGGAACATCATAAATTAGCTGCAGCATGGCTCTTTGAGATTACTCAGGAGAGACTGCCCAGTTCTGCGGCCACCTATGCATTCATGACCACAACTTGGTGTGCAATACTGATATACTTATTTGCCGGTGATGCCTAGTAGTTGACCTCTACGTCCTCTAGTATGCCAAGACAGAGATTAGTAGTGTTAATCCCAGTATAACAAGAGTGCTCACTTTGTCCAGCCTATAAATATCTCAAGCAATAATTCAGTCTCTTCCTTTAAAAAGAACAAAAATACAGGGGAGGGAATAGGGCCCCCAAAACAAATAAAAACTAACCAGATAACCTAAAAGCCAATCCTACCCTCTTGCCGTGACTTTTTACTGAGGATGAGCAAAATTGTATTACTCACTGGCACTAAACTTACGTGCTTTTAACCTAGCTGCATTTTTTTCTCAAAGACATAACTAAAAGCTTATATCTAAGGGAGCGCAGACATGTATCACTGTAAGAATGCCCTCATTAACGAAATGCTATTCCTCTCACTGTGCTCTCTTCCTTTCATCTGCAGTCAAAATACCTTTCTCTTCTAAGGAAAACTGTGAATTAGAGTCTCTGTATGCTGCTGAAAAATTGATCTCCAGTGACTGCAAGGATGACAATGACTACAGAAGAGAGACTACTGATGCAAATAGCTGTATAGGTGCTCTCAATGTATGACAAGTTCAACAGAGATATATTGTCATTTTGTTACTGACTAGAAATGGACAAGAGATCCCACACAAATTTTTTTTTTATCGTATGATTTCATTCAGTAAGGGGAAAAAACCCGCATGTGTCCTTAATTTGTATTTTCACAGGGGGGACTAATGAGAACAGGCTTGGCACAAACTTACTTTTTCAACAACTCTAATCTGTCATCGTTTTTGGATTATTAGAATCACTGTTTAAGTACAAAAACTGGATGACATTGGCATTTTGGACAGTTCTGAAATTCCGTTTCGGTCTGAATGTGAACTTGAATTAGAAATTTGAGATCAAACAATTTGGAAGTGTAGGGTTTTTCCCAAGTGGGGTTTCTAGGGAACTGTGACAAATACCACCTTGAACAGCTCACACTTGTGAACACGCACACTAATAGCAGGGTGACAGTACCGTACCTGGCAGGCAGTGGCCCCGTGCCTGCTGTGGCTCCCGGCCTTCCCAATCAAGCTGGCAGACCGGAGTGAGGGGCTGTGGGACACAGGGCTTCCTGCGGTTCAGGAACCGTTTTTCAAATACAATTCTTATTTTCCAGAAAATTTCACAGGTGAAACAAAGCTTGTGTTGGAAATCTCCCAGGGTCGCTTTGTCAGTGTCTCTAGGGGGGATGTCCATGGATGGTACATTTCACAGTGGAAAATGTACATTTAATGTTTTCTTGTCTGCATCCATCCTTTTACCTCGTATTTTCAGTCAGTCACCGCCTAACGCTTGGGCGAAGATCCGCCACGGTTAACTCACGCTTGCCGTGAAGAGCGACTTCAGAGTTTTCACAGTTATTTCCCTTACGGGAAGCGCCCGACGGACCCCGGAGGGCCTAGAGCCAGCCGCCGGCCTGACCGGGGTGCCGCTTCTCCCCTCAGGCCCGCCCCAGGCCCGGGCAGGCACCATCAGGCCCAGGGGCTTCCGCCCGCCGCACGCGCCGCCTCAGAGAGGGCGCGAGGCCGCCGCCGCCCCTAACGGCCGCCGCGCCCACGTGCTCGGCCAACCTCACTTCCGGCCGGGCGGGGGGCGTGTAACGGTGAGGCCGGGGCGTGTGTGAGGGAGCGGGGGGCGCGCATGCGCCCTGGCGCTCCGGCCCCTCCCGCCGCCGCCCGCCTCCCCGGGGCTGTGGCGGGGCTGTGCCCGCCCTCTCCTCCTCCTCCTCCTCCTCCTTCTCCTCCTCACGGAGCGGCGTCGGGAGCTGGCGGTGGCGGGTGAGGAGAAGAGGGGCGGGGGCCGCGGGCGGCATGTGAAGCGGGGCAGCCCCTTCTCCTGGGCAACGGCCGCCCCTCGCCTCAGGCTCGCCCGGCGGCTTCTTCCTCGGCCGCCCTGCCCGGCGCGGTGCGGGGCCGGGCAGCCGCCTGCGGCCGTCCGGCGGGGCCCCGCTCGCCATGAAGAAGTTTTCTCGGATGCCCAAGTCCGAGGGGAGCGGCGGTGGCGGCGGGACGGCGGGTGCGGGCTCCGGCGGCGGGGGCGGCGGGACGAGCGGCGTCGCCTTGGGCAAGGTGCTGGCCGTCGGGCGCTACCAAGTCACCCCCGAGGAGCTGCTGGCGGAAGGTAACGGAGCGGGGGGGCGGGGGGGGCCGCGCTGGGTGCCCGTGGGACGGGGGAAGCGGCAGGGGCCGGGGGAGTAGGGGGGCGCTGCCCCGCGCCTCGCCGGGACGGGCCCCCGCCGCGCCGCCGGCCCTGAGGGAGGCGGTGAGCCGGTTCGGGGGGGCGGTCTGGGGGTTTTGCGTGACGGCTGGGGCTCCTCGGGGTGGCTCATAGAGTTTGCGGGCGTGTTGTGGCGACTGGAGCGGTACGGGATGGCTGGGGCGGGGGTCGGGTCCCTTGGGGCTGGCCACGGCGCGGCCGGTAACCGGCGCCTCAGAACGGGGCGGTTTGGTCCTGCCCTAGGCTTTTGCCAGCCAATCTGACAAAAAAAAAAGAAAAACCACAATCCCCCCAAACCCGGCCCAAAGCAGAAAACAAAAAGCGTGATTTTCCCGGCTGGGAGGCGGTGGATTTGTGGCGGGGTCACGAGTGGAGCAGCTTGTGCCGCGGAGAATCGCCCTCCTGCCCCGGCCGGGGGGGGCCGGCGCTGCCTTCCCCCCCCCGCCTTCCCTCCGCCCGGGGGGTGCGGGACCCCCGCCGGGGCTCGGGGGGAGCTGCCCCAGTTCAGGTTGTCCCAGAACTGCCGGGCTTTGGCGGTCCTGCGACTTGTAAAGGGGGCTGGCGTGGGGCATCCTGGAAACAGCCATGTTTGAGTTTCGCTCCGTGTGCGTGTGGAGGGAGCGGTGCGGGGCTGATCCCCCTGAGCTGGTGGCAGCCCGTGCGGTGGTGTCTAAAGTAGAAATCACTTCCTAGGTCACTGGGCGCGGGGCTCGTCCTGCCCGCTCCGCAGTCACTGAATCGCCCAGCGCTGCTTTGCATACGGTGGGTAAAATAATTTATCGTTGTCCCTGTGCACCGCTGAGGCTAGTTTATGCGTAAACGTGCTAGTGAACTTTCATGGCTTGTGTGCATCTCTTAATGAAGATTTAAGATGCGGTTTTAACCACTACGTGCAGATGCTATTACTATTTAAAATAGAAATGTATAGGTGGCACTTACGTTTTCATCGCTATCTGGAAAAAGTTTTAGTAGCGCAGTGGAATTGGTGCTTAGTATTTAGAATGCAATGCTTTGTCTTTGGCCTATGAAAATGAGGCCAGGGCTTAGGCAGCTGCACACCTGGGTGCCTGAAATGAGTGGTCTGTGCTGAGGGCGCCTTCAGAGCGACTGTCGTCTGCCAGAAGAGGTCCTTTCTCTGCAGGGCTGGTTGCAGGATAGAGACTTCTACAAAAATTATGGAAATAGGCTCCTGAACAAATTGAGGAGGTGACACCAAAACCGTATATGTAGTGGAAAGGAGACAAATTACATGGTGCTTAGTTTAGTTTCTCATAAAGTGCTGTTTCAAGAGTCACTGTAGATCACTTTCTTCTTTTCTTCTTCTTTCTGTAGCTTGCAGAAACAAATTCAAAGCCCTTAATGGCTTGGGGCAGGAGGAGTCTGAATTTTAACAGTTGAGTGTTGTGCAAATTGCCTTCCTTAATTTTGAGGCTAAAAAAGAAAGTTTTCTACAGCTTTTATGTGGTCTTTTAGATATGGATGGACTGGAGCTGATAAGAGTCAGGGCAGTGTAAAATCTGCAGCATCTTGGGAAAAGTCTTCAAAGCCAACAACTGGAGCTGTTCAGTGGGGAGGACCCAAAAAGGCCGAGAGGAGAAGAAAACAGCAGGTGGCCTAAGTGCGTGGCGGAGGCGGTGGGGAAGGAGCGAGGAGCCAGGGGATCCCGTACCCGGCCGAGGCCTCCGCTGTGCGGGAAGCAGCTGGGTTAACAGTGGGTGTGTGGGGAGCAGATGTGTGCCCCGTGGGGACTGGTGACAGGGTCACTGTGACCCGGTGTTCAGCTGGTGCTCCGAACTGACCACAGTAGTTTAGGAATGAGTAAGTCGATTTTTATCTAGGAAATGCTTCTTGACAGTCGGGTTTTCCCTTGACGTAGTAACAATTAATAGTAAGTAATTGTATGTTATTGATGTTATATTACTCATATTGCAATCTATTACTAATACTTAACGCTTCATAAATCCCCTGCCTAGTAATCCTCTTCCTTGGGCACAGGGGAAGAACAAGCTTCTTTCTTTTTGTCCCTAGTCCCTTTGTATAAGGCATTTCTTCCTCCTTTCGTTTTCTGAAACCTAGTTTACTGAGGGTCTTAGGCTTGTCAAGTAGCTCCTGTTAGTCAGTGCTGATGAAATACCATTTATGAGTTTTACTTTAAGAGGCTCATATCAGAGTTTTAGGTTGTGTAATATGAAGCATTGTTAATAAGTTAATGAATGTAATGAATTTAACAGCAAGGCTATTTCAGAATGGATATGTAATGTTCTGTTAACAGTGGTGCGGTATGGATAGGCTTTTTTACTAGCTATTAGAATTATAAACATTATGTATCTGTCAGATTCAAACTGCTTAAACACACCACACTCCCCAAGGGCATACCCCTTGCAAATTGAGTATCTCGGGGAGCTAGCTCTGGGTTTTGCAAAGGACTTAGGCTCCCGGGAACTGGAGCGAGTGGCAGTAGTGATGCCAAAAAGCATGAGTGGTGACACCTTGTTAGGCTGCAGTAATGAATCTGTGGTAGATTTCCTGTGTTGATACAGGTGTTGCCCTCAAAATGCTCTTCTGTAGTCTTTGACGATAATGTTTTATTGCAGTGCTTTGAAGGCAAAATTATGTAGTATTATAATTCAGTTCTTTTGTAGAAATCTCTATAATTCTATCTGAAGCAGCTATATCCTTCTGTAGTAAAGCAGGTGTTGAGGTGCTGTGGTTAGAAGGATTCTTTTGTTTTACACACACCTCTCTTCTGGTAACTTCTTACCTCCATCCAGCAACATACTTGGGTTATGAAGGCTATTCGTTTGTAAGGTTTATTTCTTGGGGATGAGGAAAGAACAATCAATCTGGGTTGAGGTTTGGTATAGAAAACAAGTTCTTCTCCATTTCCAGGGCATGGTGGAAGTATGTGGGCTAATGACTGGTACAGGCAGAGAGAAGGCCTTCTGTCTATATCTTTGTGCTGAACAAGAGTATGTGCAATGCAGCTGAAGACTGGAAAATTAAATCTGGCAAAAATACGGAGAGTTCTGTCTTTTCAAAGTTGCAGATGGTGCATGGGAAAGTTAGTTATGGTGACTCCAATATTGGAAAAGACTTTAGTTCAGAAATTGTAGCAAACTGGATGTGACAAAGTATGAAACACCATTTTAAACTCATCTCAGATGTCAATGCAAAACAGTTAATGTTGTGAGGAGTGAAAAGGAAAGTGAAAATTAGCAACTTCCCCAAACATTTTTGGTTTATGTAAGGAGAGGTAGAAAGCTGTGGCTTGTCATGGGGATAATATTACTTCATTGTTTGCGTTGACTTAAACAGAAAGGAGTTACTGAAGTGTAAGAACTTCCAATGAAACTAATTTTTCTAGAGACTGTAAGGGTAGGCATTGGAAGATATTCTGTTATCTTATTATCTTGATTCCTTGATGGGTCTTGGGGGTGTTTAAACTGGGTAAACAAAGACTTTTCCAGGTTCAAAGTCGTCTTTGTACCATAAGCAGACAGAAATAGGCATGTGAAGTGTTGTGTTGAAATGTAATATGTGGGTATGTTTTTAATGAGTGCAGATAAAGTAAGCAGAGACAGTTACAGATGTTTTAAAAAACAAAAACAAAACTGATAGAAAAAAGACTGTTCTCAAACTTCACTCCCAAACGTGACTGGTGTGGCTTGGAAGCTGATTTTTGGGCATGGAAGGATGATCATCATACTGTTTTCTATTTGGAATTAGTTAATGGAATCATGAGGCATATGCTGTTGCCTCTTATTTAAAAAAACACAACACAACCAAACAAAAAAAAAAAGAAAAACAAACCACCAAAAAAACCCCAACCAACCAAACAAAAAAGCCCCCCAAAACCCCAACACAATAAAGAAAACTGTCTAGTGTGTTTTCCCTCCTGTGGTACACTTGTTCTTTATGTCTTCATCGGGTGTTTAAAGTACCATGGTTTCGAGGGGTTCTTCAGGCTGGTTGTTCTCCCATTGTCCAGGACTATTAGTACCATATCTGGACCCTTCCTGATTTCTTAATTAGACCAATGGAGAGATGGGCTAACTCCATGTCAGGCAGTAGTCCACTGTTGGTTGTCCCAGTCCTGAACCTCTACCTCACTTGAAGGGAACAGCCTGTAGAGGTGTTTGTCCTGCTGGCAGTTCTCTGACGGAGAGGCAGTAATCCATACCTCCTCTTATTCATGAAGCTAGAAATGCTTCAGAAAAATGAGCTGGGACTTGGTCCCCTACTAAAAGCAGAGAGATAATTGAGCATAAAGCCTAGACTGTCTGGGACTTACACTTCTTAGAGAAGTTAAGAGGGTTGGAGCTCGCATGTTCTGATGGGGTACTCCATGGTAAAAACATGATGTGGCTAGCAGGTAGTTGTAGACTTACATACTGGGTCAGTGCTGTGGGACTTGGAGTCATCTTCAGCAGAGAACCTTGAAATAAAAGTAGTGTCCTAGAAACATGCATGAGGATTTTTTTGTGTGTGTTGTTTTTTGTTTTTCTGTCACATACTGGGAATGCTAATCTGGCTGTGGGTGAGCTTTACTGAACTAGATTTCACGGGATTATCCAATAATTACTGTTTGCCTATGATACAGATGTTAACCCTGGTTACAGATGAGGAATGTCCCAGTGTGCTGTGAGTATAGCACAAGAGGGTGATGGTGTTGCCCCTGAAAACTTTGTTTTTTGGGAAGGACTAGGCTGACTGTATTTGGAGGAAGCAAAACTCTCTTGTCATTAATTCAGTACAGTTTTTTCCATTTTAACCCTCCCACTAACAAGTGCATTACTTACGGAAGTGGAGGTGAAATGCTGGAGGATCACAGGGAAGAAACTGGGTAATACCCTGTGTGGCTTGCTCCCAGAAGTGCCCAAACTGGATGTCAGGTAGTGCCGGGTGGTGTCACCATGGTTAGAAAAGGCAATGGCCTGCTCTTCTCTGTGTCTTCAAACTTTGGATGGGAGGAGTTGAACCTGACACATCACTGCTCTTACGCTGTAACTTTCTCTGTTTCCTTTGCCCTAGTACGTGTGGAAAGAAGTTGTGTGATAGCAGTTACACTGGGGGTTTTATCATTCTAACTGATAAGATGATGAGTTTGGAGCTGTGTGGTGTTGGGCCTTCCAGAGCTGTATCTTAGGAAGCTGTTTTTCTGAGTGACCTTATATCTAAGACCAGAGAGGCAGGGAAAAAGCCACTCGGGTGATAATTGCTTTTAAGTTAATTAGTTGATGCTTGTATAACACAGAATGTTTGATTCATTTATTTAATATGATGGTTAAAGCATAGTTTTCTGTGAAGAACCACCTCTCAATTGGGAGGACAGGTAAAAACCTCGTCTTACCTTTATAAAATTAGAAATTCATTCTCGGTTTGTTTTATAATGCATCTCACATGGCAACCTCTTGGAGTCATTGCTGGCAAACTAGTGAAGGAATCTGCTTCTTGCGAGCTCTACCGTCCTGTTTAAATAGAGCGTGCAGTCTCTGCAAGTACTTGATGACATTTATTATTCAGTTGGTCTTTTATTTTCATACTGTTCCAGTCGAGGCCTAGGAAAACTAGCATCATAATGGAGAGGAATCCAAGTCCTGTTTTGTGACATCTGGTGCTTTGTGTTTGTAGATTGTCATGCTGTTTAATTTTTAGTACAAGTATCTTTTCCTGGAGGTTTTTTTTCAACTAATAGTCTAAAGGAGGAAGGGGAGTCTTAAAGTTTGATCAACATCACAGCTGTGGTAATGGCTGAAATGCTTACTGTCCAGAAAGGAGGCATACTAAGTTTTTCAAAATCAGTCCTACCATTAGGATAGTCTTAAAAGATTTTTTTGGTGGTTTTTCTTGTGTTTGAGTGGGATTATTTTTGTGTTTGTTTTTTTTTTTTTTTAACCTTATGTGTCTTAGCAATAGCAGTAATTCAAATAGATGAACTTTCTGATGGGCATAAGATTCTTCCTGCCCTTCTAGGATACTATATTAAGCCATGTTTCAATTAACCTTTCATACCCTGATTTTTCGGTCTTTTAAGTTATCTTGGGGATTTGCAACTCTGGCAGCCGCTATGAATTCTGAAGTGTGCTGCTGTAGAGCATACACTGCTTTCCCTCTTGGGAAGATGGGGCTCATTGGTTGTGCTTTGTTCTGAAGAGGCAAATAGGGGGAATTGCCATTGTAATGTTACCTTTAGTACTTTAAAGTGTTTAAGCGGGGTTTGGACCAATTTTTTAACTCTGAGATTCTGGTGGTATGGTGGGAAAGCCTGTTTTTGTGGCAGGTGTTACGAAGGTAGGTGGTTCAGGGTCATTTCTCTCCTGACTGTGGCATGGCAGTCTCATACATGACAAGCCGCTTGGCAACCAATAATCATTATTGGCTTTCTTCATTAGTGTAGTGGTTATGTAGCACGTGACTTGCTGCTCTTTGCGGTATTTACTGGTTTCTTTTCAGTTGGAATCTAGCTCAGTTGTTTGGATGGATTAGGAGCTGAACGGTTGTGTGGAAAGTGAACTTGTGGAATTTGAATTGGGATTGCTCATGTTGATTTTTTTTCAGAGTGTAACATTACTGAATCTGTGTTCACACGTGTCTGTAAAGGTCACGCCTGTTACTTGGTCTCAAACAGTTTTGCTTTGATAACATTTGAGTAGCAGAAACGGTTTGTCCAAGTTCAAAAGATAAAGGGAGAAAAGAACAGCGCAAATACTTGAACCTTTGTTGGTTTGGGTAGGAGTACAGTAATACCCGGGCAGCCCCAGCAAGAGGCACAGCTGCCTTAGCTCAAGCGTAGCTTCAGTGTGGTGGGGGGTGAGATGCTGAGCCCAGTTCTGATCTCTGGGTAAGGTGCTGTAGTGCTGGGGACTGATCTGCAGGCTTTTCAACCCTGAGGGCGGCAGGGAACGACTCAAAACAAGAGCATTGCTTTGCCTATTACAGGAGGCAGCTGTATTCCATGTAATGAAAAAGAAAGCAAAGGAGGAAGTAGTTTGGGTATTTGCATGTGATCCCAGTCTTACATGCAGGTAAAAATAGCTTTTTGTATAACATAGCACACAAAATGAATGCTTCAACTGCAGTTTTGTTAGATAACTAGTGTACTGACTGAACTTCAGTGGTACTTTGGGAGGACAGGCGTTCTTGATGTGTGTGCCTCTTACACAGATGGAGAAGCGACGAGGTCAGCAAACATCTGGAGCCCACCAAAGGTACCTGTTGTACAGCGAAGACCAGGCTCGCTCTTACAGACACGGGGTCTAACGCTCTTTGATTGTCAGGTTATGAGTCTTTGCATCCGCTAAGGACGCTCCTTTCTGCATTGCTAGGTACATGAACGTGTGTATTACATCTCCATTAACTGCGCTAATTGTTCTACTCTTTTTCAAGAACACTGGCAATTTAACGTCCGTGTGCCCAGAAGTAGTTAAATACTGAGCAAGTACTTTGGAATCTAGTAATTCTAATTTAATTTTTCAGGGATAGTGGCCAAGAGTCAGATGATTATATAGCAGAAGCAACTTGATTTGTAGCAGTATCATGTTATTATGATGCATAAACTCAGACCATCATCCCTTTGCCAAATTTTGACGAAAGACAGATGTAACAAATGTGTAAATGTTAATGCCATCTACTTGCTTTTTTTTTTCTTGCAGATGTGTGTTCATAAAAGTATGCTAATGTTCCAGTAGTCATGTAAGGGGGCTTGCGCTTGCGGGTGTTTTTACTATGAGACTCCTGGGCACTCTCAAAGGGTAAGGGGCATGTAATAATAGAGGCTATATTTGCTTTGTCTGTGAAAGAGACTTGGCCTGGCTTCAAAAGAACTTCTGCAGGATCTTATTTTGGGTGTATTGTGTTTTGTTGGTTCACCTGACAGTTTATTTTTTTATTATATCTCAGTATTTTGCATGTCAACACAGAAAAGAAAAACTTTGTTAGGCAATAAAAGTAGAATTCGTTTTCAGACAGGTGTTAACTTGAAACCAGTGATCCTGGGAAGAGCATGTTTATTTCTCTGGGCTTTTTAGTATAATATTAGAGCTGTCAGTCATTAACTATAATGTTGCCCATATGGAAGTATTTGTACAGTTCTTCTGTGCATGGAGAACTGGAGTTAATGCCAGAGATGGGACTCGGTCTCTGCAGAGCAGTGTAATTACAGGCTTCCTTTCCCTTTGCATCTGGGAAGAATGAGCATACTTTAGTATATACATGTTAGCTGTGCAAACTTAGCCATCTCTCTAGCTGTGGATGTTGGTTTGGTTTAGCTGTAAATGTGTGCACATGTCCTGTCTGATGAACGTCTTGCTTCTTGCTAAAGAGATTTCGGTTTGGGTGCAGAGGAGAAGGGTTTGAGGTAACCAGTCAGGTTGTGCTTCTTGTCTCTGGCATTGCCTTGGTTCACAGTGTTCTCTTGAAGTCTTCGTTCTTGAAACTGTTTAATTTCTTAACCTTGGGCTATATTTTCCTTGCTGTGGCTATTTTTTGCCTCCATAATAGCCTAGATAAGTAGGCTATTCCCACAGTCGAATGAGTTGCCGACTGTAAGCAGAGCTGTGTTAACTGACACTATGAATGCTCTGTGCCTGCCAAAACGCGGAGTGTAAGAGCTTCAGGTGTGGTTCTAGTAAACAGATTTTATTCTGCATTTGGAACCAACCAGGAACACAGACATGATCAGTCACCTAATTGTAACTTGATTGCTTGAGATGCTGTCCTTCTCCGAAGAAATTGTTAGATTTGCAGGCGCGTGTTTTGCAATGGAAATTTTTTGTCATGTATTTCTATAGGTTTAGTTTAAAAGCTGTTAATATACTGGATGAACAGCTGCTTCCTGAAATGTTTAGAATATTTGCCTCTTTCTCAGCCTCAGACTTGCTGCTTAAGGTATAATTTGCAGATCCCGGTGATGCTAAGCAGCAGTTCACTGAAGCAGGTCATGTCTTCTCCAGGCTGTCATTCTGCTGCATGGGAGGTGGCTTCTGTGTTTCTCTCTCCAGTTTAAGAAGCGAGGCTGTGAGTGGGAAACCCCTGTTCTCCTGAAGGGCTAGGTTCTATCCATTGTCTAGCTGCTGACAAGGAAGGGGGTAAACTGCTCTTCTGCTGTCCTGATTGTCTTGGGAATGGATTTCAGTCTCTTGAATGTTTGTCTGCCGGTAAAGAAGGTAGGAACCTTTCCCTTCCTCTCTGATTCACGAGTTCCTTGCTCACGCTTGTCTAGGTTGCTTACTTCTTACTGGTAGCAGTGGGATGTCCTGAGTACGGGTGAGGTCAGTTGTGAAACTGGGTCTCTGAACAGAAGCAGGGTGGAGAGAAATGCACAGAAAAGTACAGGGTAACAACTTAAAAGAAAAAAGAATACTTGATCCTAGGGGTCTGTTTTAATTAAAGAGAGTGTATCTCTCTTGATTTGAGTAGCAAAAGACACTTTACTGTGTTCATATCGTTCAAGAGCAAAGCAGCAGATGTTACAAAACATTGTGTTGTGGAACTGAAAACTAACTTGCAGTGTTCTCCCTGTAAAGGTTATGATGGCCTTCTCTTAGCCTTATTCTCCTTACCTTTACCTTGTTACTTCTGATGCAAATGGTAAAAATGCTGAAGAATACCGACTCGTGAGAGTGAAGACCTCTTAGCATTTTTTGTCTTGCTCTTCAAGAGATGTCAAAGCTGGTATTGATCTGAAGAACATCGCATCCCTTAGGGCGAGTCATTATCCTGCAGATGGAGAAACAGAGCAAGATGAAGGGATTTGCCCCAAGTCATACAACAAGTCTGCACAAGAGATACGGGTAGAATTTGGAACGTCCTGGCTCTCTGATGGTTTCTTCCTCATGGCTTCTGTGATAGGCTATGCCTTGATTGCCATATGCAAAATTATTAAAGGAATGCTAATATTCCAAGACTTAGGGAGATTTTATTTGGAATAATGTGTATAGAATGGTTTAGGTTGAAAAGGACCTTAAAGATCCAACCCCCCTGCCCTGGGCAGGGCCACCTCCCACCAGACCAGGTTGCTCAAAGCCCCATCCAGCCTGGCCTTGGGTTTGAGGTATGTTGGGGTTCCTTCCAAACTTGTATGTTGTTTTAATGGGTGAATTTGTTCCTGTGATGCCTTGAAACTTTAACATGCAAGAGATAAATCCTTCCATGGTCCAGTTCTTGATTTAATTCTTGTGCTGTTTACTTATATTTTTTTTTTGTATTTGTTGTTTGAACTGTGATATCTGCCTGTGCATCTTGTCATTCAATAACAGTTCTAATGAGTTATTCTTGCAGAATTTTGCCACTTATAAAACAAAAAATAGTTTTAAAAGTCAGGAATTAACATGACTTGGTTTTACGTTCTTTTGCAATTCCTGTAGGCTTAAAAACTGAATGTGCTTTTATTTAGAAAGATTGTTGCTAAACAATTTTGTTTTGTTTTGGATAATTTACTTTCATCCATTCTCCGCCCAGCCTGTATTTGTGCTTGGGATTGCCCTGACCCACAGGGCAGATGAGAAAGGGTGAAGAAATAGTGAATAAGATGAGGTGGGATAATGAAAGTCCTCACACTGATCACCTCAAATACTCATATTGGATATTCTTAACAACTAATTCCAGCCAGTTAATCCAGTTTTGATCATGCTCATTTACAAAAACTGGTCAATGAGTTCACTGGTGATTACTCTCAGGTGTGGAGATGGGACTGTGTAGGCTCTTTCTGCCAGAGAAGAGGTGTGCAGTTCATCTTGCTAGTTTAGTATGTGTATGATCCCTTAGGAAAATCGTGAACCAGAGACTCTTCCTGTGACATCAGCCTTAGTCTGAAATGCTTCTAGCGTTATGAATTGCTCGGTTTATCTCTGCACGGCCTGGTGACTCCTTTGTTCTGTTGCAACGAGAGGTGGCACTTCTCCAAGAGGCCGTAGCACTGGCCGTTTTGCTGGAGCTGGGAACCTTATGCTTTGCCTTGTTTCTGTGCCACGGCCACTTTGCAGCATTCAGTGGGCGAGTTATTCATGTGTGAGGTTAGAGATTCGCTCTGGGACTTTCTCTGCTTTGAATTCTTCTGCTTGCATATTTAAATCACAATTAAAGTAGTGATTTCAGGGAAAATGAAAGACATACTACAGAGCAAATAAGAGTGAGTTAAAAGTTTTGTGGGTTTTTTCTTTTTTAATTGGGTGGTAACCATTCGGTATGAAAATGGAGTTTAGTTCCAGAAAAGTTGCGGTGGTTGTATATTAGCTATATAAACTGTCTGTACCCACTCATTTAACTGTTCTGTAGCTGTATTTTTTTAACACTTGTTCATTATATTGGAGTTCAAATCAAGTTGTTGTGTTTTGCTGTTGTTTTTTTTTAAATATACACTGTTGTGTGCATTAGGGGTTAGCAAATGACATTTAAAATCAATCTATAAAATGAATTGAATTAATGGGTTTTATTGATTGTAGCCTCAGTGTTGTCGAATATGTAACTTCATTTTCCTGTCTACTCTGTATTCACAGATAATGTCATCATCCTGCTTTTCAAACTTCCTCTGCTCTCAGTTCAGAGTAAACTGCAGACAGAGCTGAATTCAGTGAACAAACAAAGTTGGGAGGGATGGGGGTGACAAAATCTTTTCCATGTGTTGAAGAAAAAACTGTTGTTTAAAGGGTTTTTTTTATGTCTATTATGGTTTTGTTTGGTTTTTTTTTTTTTTTTAAACTGTGCTAGCGGATGCTCGTATTCTCAATGTCTTGGTCAAGTTGAGAAGGTTTCTTGTGAGAAGCTGGGCAGGAAGCACATCCTGCCTGCAGGCATCACCTTGGTTATACCTTGAGTAACAGTCATGTCTAGCGTGCTAAAGTTTGAGAGACGAGAGCTTTAATGGCACAGTGGAAGGGATGTGAATTAACTGCTCTGGCCCGGGTCACACAGCACAATCCCTTATGTATACATTTGGTCAACGGTCTCGACTTTGACCAAATCCCCTCCGTGTTCAGGTTGGTTGGCAGGAGTCTGTTGTGTGGGTTTCTTTGTTCTTGAAGCTCACTGTTTGGAAAGGGAAGCATCAATGACGTGAAGAGGAGTTGCTTTTTCTCTTGGAGAAGAACCTTGCTCCTGCAGACAGCTGTCTCTTGACAAGTGTTTCTTGGTTCTAGAAATGTGGATTGTGTTTCTTGAACTTCTATTTTTTTATTTTTATTTTTTTTAATTCCAGAACTGGTTCTAAAAAATGTCGAGTTAGTAGGGGATGCAGTTCTGAGTATTGTATTGTGCTGTGGATAGGAAACTCAACAGCAACAGTTGACAGAGCTTTGTGGGCTTGTACAAAGGAAACACACTTCAAAAATGCTGACCTGCTCTATAAAGAGGAAGCGTGTTCATTGAAGTATTCTGGGACGTGGCAGAAGTGCATTTGTAGTGGAAGAAAGAGTTTGAAGAAAATGAATGGCTTGGTTGCATAATTGTACGTCTCCAAGTGGAAATCCCTATCACTTGGAGATCCTTGCGTTGCTGGAAGAGTGTTGTTGCTGGAAGAGTGTTGTTCCTGGGCGGGAAGACGGTTTGGTGAGCGCTGAACTAGAAGATGTGGAGCAGAATGCTGTTTGCTTCTGTTACTGACGTGCCTGTAAACAAATTGTGTACTGTCTCTCTACAGTACATGCCATAAGAGAACTCTGACTTGGCTTCTGCTGGAGTGTTTCCTGGCCCCACCAATGCCAGGAGCAGGCTGGATTAATCTCTTCAAACATAAATACTTGCACTGTTTCTGTGAGAAGAAAGCTCTTGTTCTTGTTAGAAAAGCCTATGGTGCCCCTCCCTTGGTGTTACATTTAACTTCTGTTTTTAATAAATCAAATAGCAAGTGTCTACATGACAGCATAGCCCTGGAGCTCTAAGAGCTGACTTTGTGAATGAAGCCCAGTGGATTGTGACTTGTTGCCAAATTTTACCATAATTTCCTACTTTCAGTTTCTGTTCAAATAGATAATGGCCCTGTTTAATACTCTCAAGTAATTTCTGTTACAATGTGATTTCGGGATCTGTAGGTGAAAAAGGTTAATGTTTTGATCTTTGCCATCAATTACTTGAACTGATGGTGATCTACTAGTAATGTTCTGTGCTCCCTTCCTTATTAAGGGAAGGTAAGTATTTGTTGAATCAAATACAAGAATCTATTAAATACAGTTGTAGAAGTCAATGTGTTAAACTTTTGTCGGGGGATAGCAAGAGGAGGTGATACCACAGTTTTATGGAAGTATTGCAGTGGTTGTGAGTAATTGAAATGTAGAGAGGTTTTTCATATATCTTCTAACAAGAGTATGGGGTAAAGAAGGGATCGGTTTTACCCTGAGAAATACAATATTTTGTCTTGGGTGTATAAGATGCATTACTTACACGGTGTATCAAATGCTTTTTTTATAGCTTGCATTAAATCACCTATTCAGTCAATGCCGTTTCATCTTCCTTAAACTTGACAGAATATTGAGGGAATTGCAGTGTGTCTATTTCAGTAGCTGTATTCGTTTCAACTAGTTTGCAAATTTATCTACATTAGGAAATTGGGGTGGTTTTGTTTCTCTAGAAGTAGAATAGCTGAGGCAGACAGAAGTGGTGCTATCGTTATAGTGGTCAGCTGTGGATGGCAAGACACCTGGATACTGGGAAACCATGATTGTCTTTAATGCAGGACGCTGAGCTTTGTTCCTTTGGCTGTTCATTAGTTCAAAGCCTGAGTCTCTCAGCCAGCTGTCTGACAAAACTTGCTAAAATCTAGAACTGCAATGTTAGCACTTCAGCTAACAGTTTGGAAGCTGTCTGTAGTAGATTGAGTTGACAACCCAGCAAAGTGCTGTAGGACTCTAGTGGACTAGAACAGGTTTGCTCTGTACAGAATAAGAAGTCAGTATCACCTCATTAAATGATAATTTTTAAAAATGTGTGTAATGCTGTGTTGACAGAATAGATGTCTGTAGAAAGTCTTTCTGTGTGTGTGTGGGCATGATCCAAGCTTCTTTCTGGGATGTTCTCACAAAGAAGTCCCACTGCCAGCTGCAGCAAGAAAAATGCCATCTTTGGACCCTGTGGAAGTTTGCCCATTGGAAGGCACATCAATGGTGTCTGAGTTTGCTGCTGTCACACACAAACACACATGAGCCTGAGGTGAGAGACAGGGATGGTGCCTGGTGGAAGGGAGGAGAGCAGAGGCTTTACGGACCATAGCGTTTCCAAAACGTAGACAACTTCACCCGAACAGCTGATAGCCTATCCATTGACTGGTTCAGGCTTCCTTGCTGGTCCTTAGGGGCCAGGAGGGAAGGACAGCCTTGTCAGAGGCGATGGCTCATAGTTCCCGTTAAGGCTCTTTGGTGAATGGTTACTTCACCACTGAGGAAAAATTGTTGAGGTGAGTGCCATAGGAATACTTCCTAGGAATTAATAGAAGAAAAAGATGCCAATCTGGGATTGGCATTTTTCTTGTTCCTCTGTATTCCACCCCCTCATCTGTCTTGATGTGGGGGGATTTCCTGTGATTTCTGGGCAGCTTCCTAGAGCATGTGGTGTAGCATTTAAATTTGCATGAGTTGGTTTTTTGCACTGTAGCAGGCTTTTGGGATCTTTGGTCTTAAGGGAAAGTATGGTTGACATGTTGAAGTCTCTAAGTATGTAAACTTTGCTGGGGTTAGAGCTTTACTACTGCTTCATGATAAAAATATAGTACCTATTTGGTACGTGCTCACAGCTGCTTTTCTCACAGTGCTGCCTTTGGAGCAGACGCTGGTTTGCAGAAAGCAGCACTTCTTGTGTAAACTGGCCCTGGTACTCAGATTGCTACGTGGTGGGAATTTGTGTGGGCAGTGGGAAAAGGAACAATGGTATGTCCCTTGGAATGCATTGTCTGCATGCGTAAAGTGGAGAGAGATTGAACTCCAAAACGTGTGTGTGTAGAAATGGATTGTTTTAAAATTAGGGAGCTATTTCTGCTCTTGCATTTGGGAATGCTGAGCTGTTGAACTTGCAGACAATGTCTGTCAAGTGCTCTTCTGGATGGAGCTGGGTCGCTGAGACTTGTGGAATGTGCTTTACTGAAAACCTACACACACACGAGCATCGATATATAAAAATGTGAATGTGCGTATATATGACTAGTGTCATTTCATACTGCCTTTATTCAGTGGGATGACCACTTTGCAGTGCTTTCCAGTGAATGAACGTGCGTGGATGTTAGGGCTATGGTGGTGGGACGGTGGATGCGTGGCACCTTCCCAGTACCTGGGGTGCTGTTGCTGAGCTCAGGGCCAGCAGTGACTGGTGCAACGAGGCAGCAATGTAGGTGTGAATGAAGTGGTGTCAGAATACTGGGATGATGAAAACTGGATGACCTTCAACCCATGCTCTGGAAGCCAAGCACACAACATGAGGTGTATCCCAGCTGTTGCTGGAATTCTTGTCGCGTTACTGGGAAACTGATACCTTTCTGAAAGGGACGTCCCATCATCTTCCCATGCAGAGATGCTCCAGGAACAGAAAGGCAGAACTGTGGTCGGCGGCTTCCTTGCCCTATGCAGGTTTTGACCGAAACTGAGTGCTTAAGCAAAAATTTTTCATAAGGCTTGAAAATTGTGTTAAAAGTTTTCGTTAGTGTGTAGCTTTGTAGCAGTGAGGTGGTGTTTGGGGCCTGATTAAACATTTTCCAGTGTTTGAGCTCTGTGCATTTTTTAAGGTTTCACTGTCACAAACAGATATAAATTTTGTTACCTTGAACTAAGTAGCGTTCTCTACAGAAAACTAAAGTATTTCTTGTGTGTGCTTTTAGTCTGTCACTCCCATAAATGTGTCTGAAGTACAGCATCTGTATCGACTAAGAGAGACAGTGCTGCTGTGGAGGAAGGACTTAGCTCCTTACAGGAAGGAGAGAGTTTCTGATAATTTGAAGAAGTGCCCTCTAATTATCCTAATTGGATGCCAGTGAACATACAGAGTTATGGGCATTGTAGCAGAGCACCATGAGAGAAGAAATTGAGCAGCAGGAGAGAAGAGGCAGCTGTGTGATATGATAGCAGTGTATCAGGATCACGGAAGGATCTGGACTCCAAGAGTGTGCTGTGTTTGTTATCTATTGTGTGAAGATGCCATCAAAACCGAGCTGCAAGGAGTAGCTCTTGACGAGGGTTTATCGGCCACTGTGGCAGGAAGGAGTTTACTCAAAATTCCTGGTAAAGTAATACATGAGTTGTGGTGCTTACCACTTAGGGAAAAATGGCCTTTCCCAATGCTGTGTATGGAAGAGCTGTTTTTTTGTGAGGTCATGCTTTTCTTGTACAGGAGGACTTCTTCTTTCCTCATGTTCTTCATAAATGTCCTGTTTCTTTTGGACACTGGCTTCTCTGGTGTCTTGGCAGCTCACAAAGCTATCAAGGTCAGAACTGGGGCTTTTTTCCTAGCAAAAAGCATGTGCTTGGGAACATTAATGTGGCCTTACTGCTGTCCTTCGTTATGGACTTGCAAGAGGGTTTCTGCTTCTCCGTATTGCTTGGAGCCTGTCTGTAGGCCATTCATGCTACTATTTTGAGAGAGTCTGGTCTTAATCTGTATTTTGAGTGGATTCATTGTCCGTAAAATGACTCACGTTTGTGCACTGGGCTTGCAAACTATAGTTCTCAGAAGGCTGTGCAATTCAGGAGGTGGGTAACTTCTGCAGGAGGGTGTTTCTGGCTGCAGGTCAGCCCGATTTTGGGAGATACTTGAGACATCTGGATGACTTTTGGCTCTAGAATTAACAGAGAGCAGACGGGTACAAAGTCATCCAGGCGTCAGGCGATGCAGAGTAAGACAGTAGTGAAAGTATTGCTAAAGGCAGGAGTTTATTTAGAACACAGATGAGTACACCTAAATTACTGCTGTATGTTAGATTGTCTGAAATGCAAAAAAGCTAGATCTGGTATTTTAATGAATATTAGTGTGTGGATGGATAGCAGTCTGTTGCAAAGTTGAGGGTAGGGGGAGGTAACAGCATATATGTGGGTAGATGGGTCACTGGAAAATAATTTGTGCTTCAACCTATTTATCCAGCTTTGCAGAGAGATGGACGCAAGGCTGTCGTGCTGGCCAAGGTCATACGAAGCTGAGAGCTGAACTTGTGAACTGGCTTCAAATTAGAAATAAACTCACCTTTAGGTTATTGGGCTTTATTAAGAACTAGTTTACATCATGCCTGTAGAGGCAGTTCTGGAACTGTGCCGTAATGGAGGCAGTTGTGTTGGCCTTACAGCCAGTTCAGATCCTGATCCTGAAGTTCTGTTGGTCTGAGACTTGAGTACATAGTTAAGTAGCTCACCACTTGAAGGAACATTTGGCGCTTCTGTATGTTTTAATGTTATATTTAAAAAAAGGTTATTGTCTGTATATCTAAAATATGCATAACT
This sequence comes from Tringa solitaria, assembly GCA_026413425.1. Taxonomy (NCBI): domain Eukaryota; kingdom Metazoa; phylum Chordata; class Aves; order Charadriiformes; family Scolopacidae; genus Tringa; species Tringa solitaria. The sequence continues at coordinate 723,919 of JAOXJM010000033.1, read as the reverse complement.
TTGTTCAGAATATCTTTGTTGATGTTCTTGTCTGTCTTCACAAAATGCTTGGCAGCAGTCTGAAAGATGGCCAAGGTACTGGAAGGTTCTTCAGCCTTATTTTGTTCTACCTGAGTAAGCAAATAGGGTATTTTGAATTCTAACAGCTATGCTGTTTCCTGGTTGGAGTTTCAGGAATGTAACGTGGTAAAGCATAAATAGTGTTGAGGCCTGTGAAATTTTCAAGGTTGACCTTAAACATGCATAGAAAGAAAACAGACTAGAAAATGTGACTGATGTAGAATTTCATTTAAAAATCCCCATCAAACCTGAAGCTCTGCTAGTTTGCTTGTTGATAAGATTCCAAAAGTGGATGGTTAAGATGAATGAAATTACTGCCCAAGGTAAGAAAGAGTTGTGAATTTCTACTTGCTGAGTTTATCCGTCAAAACTTCAGGGTTTGAATTCTATGAAGCATCTCTTGACTTCTATAACTGTAGGTGTTACAGAAAGGCAAGTATTTTAAGGAAAAGTGATTTATGCAATGTGACTGTCTGTGTAACTTCTGAGCATTTAAATCTTGGGTGAGATTGGTGGATATAAAAGACTAAGAGACTCGGCTCCTACAAGTCTTTTGTGGTTTGACCCCAGATGGCAAGTGAGCCCCACACAGCCCCCTGGTGGGATGGGGGAGAGGATGTGAAGGGGCGAAGTGAGAACTCATGCTTTGAGACAAACACATTTCAATAGGTAAAGCAAAAGTGACGTGTACAAGCAGAGCAAACTTGTGACTTGACTATATCAGGAGTTTAAGAAGGCAACTAGAATTGTCACGATGGAATGGAGGTTTGTTGAGGTGGTAGTGACTTAACATCTGAAACTTCCTTGTCATCTTCTTACTTGCAATAACTTAAGACAGTCTTATTTTAAGCTTGTTTGGATGCATTGTGTTATGGAAAACTGAGCATATTTTCTGTCGTCACTATATGAGATAATAGAAAATTTTTTTCAGCTTCTGAAATTATTGGTGAAATGCCCGCTCCTATGCAATGTTGAGTCTCTGGACAAAGCAACTACTCATTATTTCTGGATGTGTGTCTGTATGGGACAACACCACGTATGTACCCACCTCCTCCTCCCTTGGAGAGTTTTCCTGAATGATTACAGCACGACATGATTATTGCTTGCTTCACTGCATTCACTGAAGTTAAACATCAGAAATTACTTTAAAGGTTTAAATCTTAGTGGTTCAGGGTTTTGCTGGGTAAAGATTCCCAGAACATTGGTGGCTATTAATTTTCCTGTGAATATTAGTATTACTTATTCAGGTTTTGTTCGGAGTTATGTCACTTGGCTCTTTGATGAGAGGAGTTTGATAGAGGTGATATTTAACTAATGGAAAACGATTCAGAGTCAAATCTACGTCTAGGCAATATGGGGAAGAGGTCTGCTGCTATGGCTTGGTCAGGGTTCAAGTATTGGTTAATATTGCCACCTAATGGCAAGAAGAGCATTTGTCTGATAATTTAGATTTCTTGCACTACATTCTACTGATTGTTTTTACCCAGTCATGTCTGCTCTGGTTACATAAAAACAATTGTCAGGGAAACTTGAAATCTGGCTTTTTGTTCTTCTCCTCCTGCTAGTTAAAGAGAATTTCAAGGCTATAAAACTAGTTAAAAAGACAGAAGTTATTTTTGTCTTCTAATGGTTAGACTTTTGTGCTTTGCCTGGCTATTGCTTTATATTTTTGGACAAGTATTGTTGCTTGAAAAAAAGCCTCTATTGAGAAGATAGTACCAAAAATCTTCTACTAACGAATGTCTGCACATCACTCAATGTAATTCCCCAGGTTGGCATGAGGGGAGCCCTGTGGGATCATTTCAACCCCAGCAGGAGTTCAGCATTAGAGCTTGAGTAACTTCAGAGCAGGTGTCCTGGTGCTGTTTGGGAAGGCCCTATATAAACTATAGATAGGGCCTATAATAGTTTTGCAGAACTCCAGGATGTTGTGTTAAAACTGACGGTAATTCTGTTTTGACAGCATAGCGTCTCCTTTGGCTAAATGAGCAATTAAGTTAAAAAAATAATAGATACTTCATCTTCAGGAAAATTTCCTAATAAACCTTAACTTCTTTAATTGCAAATTATTACGAGCGTGTTTGTTCAAGCACACGAGACATGTATCAAATGAGGAGCATTAAATAAACGCTGCTTGCAGCTTGTATCAGGAAACATGAAACGTGTGCTTTTCAGTCAGCTGCCTGATTATCAGAGCAGTTAATTGTTTGAATTTGCATATTTCTGTCCTGATTGTATGCCTGAGTTTTTGCAGTAGTTGAAAGTCCCCACGGTAGTTGTTGGCTTGGCATCAGAGAGCAGTCCCTTAAGGAGAGCATGGATTGGCATGAGCTCTGCTGTGGGGCAGGTTCCCTAAAGCTGTGGGAGAGCCGTGCGTGTGAACCCTGCGGTGATGCCTGTGTCATCTGCTGGTGGCCTTGGGCAGGAGTGGAGAAGAAGAGAAGAGAGGGAAAACAGGAGAGCATTGTTTTCCCCTGTGCTTTGCCCAAGCATTTGGATGTACTGTCTGTGCAGGCTGTTTCACTTTGCTTCTCCGTGTAATTCCCGTCTGCATGATTCTCCTCTGCCAGGGAAAAGGAAAATCCTCATTCTGGGAAGCTGGGAGTACATGGAAGCTGCTTGAGTATATGGCTCACTGTTCATACTGCTGTTGGACTAAGAATGCTCCTGATGGGACTAGTTGTGGGAAAATGCTTAATTCCTAACTGCATATTTAGTATGGCTTGAAATAAAACCAATATTTTAGAGTTGATTGCGTGCGTGGTCTGTGATTGCAGGGAGGTTCTACCTGTCTTTAGGCTATGCTGAAAACTTGTATGACTACTTCAGTTACTCTTAAGACTCTTTTTGCTTAGTATTTCAATTTTTATATTTTAAAATGTAGGTTTATGGAATTAATATTTACCTGTTTCAAGTATTGGGGATTTGGAAATTGTGAAAATCTGGAGAACACCTTCATTTTGTTCAGGTTTCTGGATGACTCTGAAAGTCCTTCAGGGTTGAGATCTGAATGCATAAAGTTCTCACCAGGCTTTATAAATTTATTTGAATGTGAAAATGGTATTCAATTATTTTCTTTTAATATTGTAACAAAATAGTAAGATCCTTATATTTTTGTCAAGAACACTTCATCTGTGGTGGATCTATGGAATGGATTGACGTAGCAAGTCTTTATAACTTTTTTTAAGTGTTCGTTACTCCTGATGCCATGACTGATGTAGACTTTCTCATTCATTTCTTGGTGTGCAGTGATGTCGGCTAGAGGAGTAACAAAATCTCAAAGTAGTTTAATTTGCTTGTGATTGTTTTTTCCAGGTGGCTTCTCAACTGTGTTCCTGGTACGTACCCATGGTGGGGTACGCTATGCACTGAAACGAATGTATGTTAATAATGTGCCAGATCTCAACATATGCAAGAGAGAAATTACAATTATGGTAAGAAGCTCATTATTCATAACTGGAGAATGTATTAACGTGTAATATATGTACATCCAATGCCTCTTCAATAACAATTGCTTCTAGGCCACCTTTTCTTTTGACCTTGGGATCCTGATTTTGCACTGTTAGATTCAGAACCTAATGCTGAATTTAGGGTTGGTGCATAATTAGCTTCTAAAGCAGTTATATCTCTGGTACATATGACAACACTTATGTAGCCAGATAGGAAATAAGCATTGCTTAATCCCACATGCAAAATGGCTCTTAAAAAGTCTTTTTTTTTTTTCCTTAGGACACCTTCACTTGCTTGCATTTAATAAATTTGTAAAACTTTATAATAGTTGAGACTACAACAGTTGTGGCTTTTTACCAGCTATCTTTTTAAATAACTGACTGTGTTTCAGTTTAGCTTAGGATGGGGATGGGTAGCCTGATTCTTCCATATCTCCTACATATCAAGACTCTAGCTATTACTGCTTCACAACGTTGGTTTAAAGTGCAGCGCTTTGGATGTGTTTGCACTGTCCATGAGTAGCACATAAATGTTCTTTTCCTAGTAGCTGTTGTGTTGTGTTTGATACGTAGCAGTCACGGGGACATTCTCCTGTATTCTGCCTTTGTGATG
>JAOXJM010000033.1:675456-706789 GCA_026413425.1 Tringa solitaria | reverse complement strand
AATAACCCCAGTTCCCTCAGCCTCTCCTCATAAGACTTGTGCTCCAGACCCCTCATCAGCCTTGTAGCTCTTCTCTGGACCTGCTCCAGCACCTCAATGGCTTTTTTGTGGTAGGGGGCCCAAAACTGGGCACAGCACTTGGAGGTGGGACCTCACCAGCGCCGAGTACAGGGGAATGATGACTTTCCCATTAATTCTTAAGAAAAACTGTGTGGAACAAAAAAACCTTCCTTTTCTGATTTAAAAACAAAAACACAGATTTGTCCAGTTTAGCTAATATTAGGAACAAGGTTATATATCTCTATGGGTTCCCACTCTACTATATTGAAAGAGAAGCAGTTGTGGGAACGCTGTAGCCTTTGGTGCACTCTGTCTTGACACATGTTTTCAGTTAGTAGTGTGACTTAAATGCTTCAGGTGCTGCTGTCATTCCTGGTCTCTTCTAAGTTACAGTGTGTTGAAAGAGGAAAAGGCAAAATATTTTGCTGCTGTAGGCTGGGTTGATACAATATTGTATATCACCGTGACCAGCTTGGCTTCAAATTGCCAATTAGTTTGTCTAATCCCTAGCAGAGAGTGGTGTCCTGCACTTCTGTGCCCACACCTGAGACTTACCAGCTGTGCTTCTGTCGGGTTATTGCCAGAGTACTTTTGTCACAAATAATTTCTGCAAGGAGTCACCCCAGTCTGGAAGCAAATATGTACGTTTCCAGTTTCTCTTCTGTGTGTTTGGCTGAAGATTTTGATCCTGCTGTTTAGCTTCAAGTCAGTGATGGCGAAGTTAACAATGGCTTGCAATGCATAGCTTTTTGGGATGGCAGCACCCAGGGTGACAGGAAGGAGCCCTTTCCCCTTCCCCTTCTCTGGAAGAGTTGATTCCATGTGGAGCGGGGCTGCACGTGTGGCCTGTGGAGCCTGGTTAGGCATGGAGGGGACTGGTTAGCGTGCGGTAACTTGCTGCCTGCTGCTTCAGTCCTCGTCAGACAGAGTGGTAGGCGTCATTCACTGAAACATGCATGAAAGAAAAAACGCATCTGGCCAAAGGTTTCCTTATCTGAGTAGATTACTGATACAAGCAGAAGGTGTGATGTCAGTTGGTTACGCTAATTGTATCAGTTGGATGGGTGTTGGATTCAAAGATGCTTTGTGTGTCTGCCAAGAGAAAATAATTTGAAAATAAAGATGAAAACTCCAAACATATGTAGGAGGCTTTTTTTGTGAGGAAAACAAGGCAGTCTCCTATGGCAGTATAGAAATGATCACGGGTTAAATATAGTTTTTTCCCTTGCTTGTGACCTTGATAAAGGATTCTTTGCTTTGGCTGCTATTAATAAATTCAAAAATAACTGTCCAAGAATTGCATACAGAAATGATGCAACCAAGCCACGTATCTCAAGGGATCCGTTTTTCCTTATATTAGCTTTCAGATGCTTTTGGGATAAGCTGTTAATGCATGTGTGTTACTTTTATGTAGTATTTTGGCATAATGAAGCTTGTCGTAGACCGTTCCCATGATAAACAGCCCAGTAATGTCTGTCTCTATTTGCTTCCATGAACTGACTTTACAGGTCAGGCATTCCCGATGCTGAAGCAATTGCCGGTTACCCAAAGCAGACCATCAGTAACCCACCTGATATGTCAGGCTGGAACCCGTTTGGAGAGGACAATTTTTCCAAGTTGACAGAGGAGGAGCTGCTGGACAGAGAGTTTGACCTGCTGAGATCAAGTAAGGGACGCTTGAAGGCTTATTTTGCTTCCCAGTAAAGGAGGGCTCTGTAGTTGCTCAGCAGTTCCAGCACTGACTTGCAGAAGGTCTGTGTACAGAAAATTCTTTCTGAGCATTTGAGGGCACAGTTGGGCCTCTCTTCTTTCTCTCCCTTCCCTTTCTGAAAATGTGTGCAATAAGAACTCACTGTCTAAAATCGGCAGTTACTTGCTCAAATACTGCAGAAATAGTAATATCTTAGCTCTTAAATACTGCTTGTGTCACCTTGATTGTCAAGAAGCTCTAAACAGCAGAGATGCATTGTCAGATAGGAAGGACAGTTTGGCTGCTTGCTTTGTTCCTTTCCAGCTTTGTTCTTGCACACCAGAGCAGAAGATTCTGTGGGTCTGAGATGTCCTTTGAAAATGCCTGAAAGAAAATTATCTATTACATTATGTTAATGTTTTGTAATGTCCTTTTTGATGAGTGGCTACATGTAAGGGCTGCTTTATTGTTCTGATATGGCAATAGTTGAATAAACTTTTTCCTCTTGAAGTCAGTTATCTCAATGGTTTTTACTTGGAATGACTTCCTTTTCTTAATTGCTTAACACGTGCTCATTAGATGCTCTTCCTAGGACTGGTTTTGTCAAGATCAGATTTGTTAGTGAGACTTGCAAGATGTGACGATGTCAAAAAACAGATTGTATATACTTGGCTGACTATCAGCAAGTTCCTTGCAATTAAAAATGCAGTAAAGTTGAATTTCAAGTAACTGTAAGAAAAAAAAAAAACCCGATGCCTTCAGTCGAGTCTTTTTTTCTTCTTGGATTTCTGTGTCCTTAAGCGTAGCTGAACAAGATGTGCGCGTTACCTGTTAATGCTTGAGGAAAGCAATTGGTGTTTTTTTTGTGAAACTGTAGTTGATTGTTTCCACTTGTATCCTGTGTTGATAAAAGAAGGCTCCTATTTCTGAGATGTGGATGTAGCCTGCACATATTTTATAGTAAAATGATGTGCTGTTAGCTGGAAAAAATGGATAATGTACTAGCTGAAAAATAAGCATTCTTTCCTAATCAAAGTTTAGAATTTGAAATTATTTAGTCGTAGAATTGAGTATCTTTAGGCTGCTTCTAAATACACTCTTGAATCAGGAGAGGGTTAGCTTGAGCCAGAAGGTGAGCACAACTTTACCCATTTCCAGAGTCTTTAAACTGCCTGTTGGACTCCTGACTGTGGTTCTGGTAAGTTTTATGGATCGATTTGGTTAAGCCACATCTTGAACAAATATAACTACAGAAGATGATTTTAACAAAGGACATAATTAAGTGGTTTTACAAAAAAGCTGGAAAATGCTATAGTAGAAACATGCTTGCCTGAAATAGCTTAATAGGCTGGTTATAGGAAGCTGGGGAAATAGAAAATCATAGATTCACTTAGGTTGGAAAAGACCCTTAAGATCATCAGGTCCAACCATTAACCTGTCACTACTAAGTCCACCACTACCTCGTGTCCCTCAGCACTATGTCTGCGTGTGTTTTAACCACCTCCAGGGATGGTGACTCCACCACTGCCCTGGGCAGCCTGTGCCAGTGCTTGATAACGCTTTGGGTGACGATGCTGAATAGCACGTGCAGTTAGTAAAGGGTAGAATAACTTGGAGCTAAATGCTGCTAACTGCTGTCTCTAATTCTCCAGCAGAAGGTACAGTTAACTACTACTGTAATTCCATTATCCAGTTTTTGTACTGCATGTGTGAAAATACTCTGAAGTTTTAAAATCTACTCAGGCATGGTTTCGTCTCTCCTCTTGGTACAGATAATTCAGTGCACGGAAGAGCTGGATGTGATAATAGATTTGATGTGCTGTATCAGAAAAGTAAACATAACAGCATAGTTTTGCTTGGGGGATTATAGTCACTTGAATACAGAAAATGTAAAAAGAAAAAAATGTATTCGCTTGACCAGTAGTACACTAGATGGCAGGCTTGGTTATACGTAAGATGCAGTTACAGCTTTTCTGAGGCTTTTTGGCTTGATTCCTGTTAGTGCGGTGGGGGGGGGGGTGGCCAGTCTAATCTCAGTGTATGTTTGTGTCTACACATCGAAACTTAAAGACCTTTAACTTTGATATTAAGAAAGTTGTGCCAAAGATAGTATGAACTTACCTTACAGTGTTAATGCCTTTAATGCAGTCAAAGCAGAAATATTTATACTTAATTTTGCCTACTGGTGCTTGTTCAGACTTAGGTGGGTTAATGAGAAGTCGGGAGATTTATTGTACAATTAAGGCTTATACCTATAAAATTGTCTTTAACTGTATAATACTTTTGGTATTTTGTCAGATACTTTAAGAATCAAGCCTTGATTCTCTTTAGATGTAGGCTATCTCTTAGGAGAGAAAACTGCTCTTTACTACTAAGTAATTGACTTTTCTGCTCAGTTTTTAGCTTGCTGTGAATGATTTTGCCATCTAGAGGAAAAAGAATTGAAAATAGAGATTTAATGAATTGTTTTATTTTTCTGTTACTAAGCCCAGTTACTGTCCCGTACTTTGTAACTCACGTTCAGTGTTGTTTAAGTTTGTCTTTTTGTGATATGATGCGATGCTGAGTAGCATTCAAAATATCAATCCTTTCTTTCCACTTCCAAAAGCCTGGTTTCTACTGTTGGGCTGATGCTTTACACATAAATTAAAAATATTTTTTAAACTGTTAAATATTTTTAAAGCTGTTGTGTTCCTGACAGTAATACACGAGTAATTAAATATACACAGCCTTTGTTAGCGGATCAAGATGTCGACATAATTTGTCAGGCTAACATCGTTCCGTTTCACGCGTTTAGCTTAATGTCATAGTGCGCGTGGGGATGGGTATTGCTGTGATGATTAATCCTTTAAAAAGGGGTCTGACTCGTAGCACAGAATACCTTGCTTGCTCTTGGTGGAAGTTTTTGATGGTAAAAAGCTGACAGTTGCAGTGAAACGTGACGTGCAATTGAATGAAGATTTCTGAACTGAGCATCTTTGGGGAGAACTCTGGTGTGGAGTTCCTGGTTCTTGTGGACACTGGTTTCTCGTTATCATTTGGATTAATGGTGGCGCAGAAGCAATGCGTGATGATGAGGATCTGCCAATGTTGTGAAGAAAAGGATTTCTTATAGAGAGCTTCTGTGACCATTTCATCTATGCAGAATTGGGAACCAAGAGAATAACTCTTTTTCACCAGGAAAAAACACCAGCGCAGCCTTCAGGCTGGATTGCAGAAGGGTTCTCATTAGGCCTAGAGTCACCATGGGGCTCCAGCAGAGACACCAGTGGGTGCAAAGCCTACAGAGTCCCGTGCCCACCTCCTCTGCACCATGTACAGCGTGGAGGAGCTGCCTGGGCCATCTCTGCAGCACAGCGCTGAGACCCTTACCAGGCTTTCCTTGGGCACAAGCACTGCTCGTACCGCCCAAAATCTCCTGAGGAATTTCGGGCCTCTCACTTGGATGGAAACAGCTGGATTCCTTCTTTGTGGTTTGAAATGACTGCACTTTTCTACAGAAAGCTCTGCTGTGCTACGTGGGACATGGCTGTGTCTCTGGCAGTGGTCTGGGCTGCATTCATACGGTTATTCACTGAGGGGGAAGAAATTGGGTCTTTAAGGGAGTTGCATCTGAAGTACTACAGAGTCTAATACTGACAGCCCCAGTGGAGCCACTTCTGCTTGTGTGAAGCTGGAGAAACCATCTCTGTCTCTCTTCTCTCAAATACTCTGATAGAGGGAAGTGGATCTTCTACTAGGTGCACAAATGACACTTGTGCCTCAGAAGACTGGAAAAGGCCTTGTCCTTTTCCAATAGCCTTACATTTGATGAATTGACAAATGTTAAACTTTATTTTCCAGGGAAATGTATCCTAGTATATGTATGCTTAGATGGCATGCAGGAGCTGAAACCTTGTATTTACTCACTTCACGTATTTTTTCTTGCACGCTTAGCATTTCAATCCATTTTGTTTTCTGCTAGCCCTGCTGCTGAAGTTGAGAGATCTGATCATCATCTGGGGGCTTCAACTTGCGTAGTCTTGCGTGCCCGCATGGCCAACGTTGCAGGGGCACTCCAAAGGGTAGTTGAAGTTGTTGCACCCTTAAAAGTTACTCTAGGGTTGGTTTGCCTGCAAAGCATGCAGCAGTCAGCTGGTTTCCCTCTGGAGGGAGGACACTAGAGATAATAGAATAAAGGCATCCCTCGCTCAGTCTATGTGTGTAAAGATGCAAGTTGAAGGTCACATGCATTTGTTCAAAGACAAAACTCCAAAAAAAACCTCAAACAAACAAAAGAACCCAAACAGCAAAGCAGAACACAACCCTCCCTCCCCACCAAGCCAGCCCCAAACAATCAAACCCCAGACCCTTCCTGCCTGAGGAGAGTCAGGGCTAAGCACTGCTCTTGGATGTGATGCTCAGCCACTTGTTTGTCTTCTGGGCTGAAAGCTGATGGTATAAAACCTAGAGCTGCCAGTCATTTGTGCGTCTGGGCTAGTATTTTGTTCTGCAGGGCTGTGTCACTGCAGGATAATTCTGTTTGAGGCTGTCAGTCCCTGTTTCAGTATGTGTGTCTTGAGGTGAGGGCAACTACTTCATGTCCTGCACCGGGAGCCCCCAGCTGGGGTTGTATTTTAGGTACGGGTTGCCTGTAGTGGACCAACTGCCCCTGGTATTCCTTTGGAGAGACTAGCGGTAGGTAAGGGTAAAAGAAGTCACGCTATGGACACCTGAATACGAACAGAACGCTTGTCTGTGAAAACTGGCATGTAATTTCACTACTCCTGGGCTTTGCACCCGGGGTTGCTGTGCATCTGTGTGAGGCAGACGAGCTGTCGAGTCCCTGGCGTTGTCTCACCAAAGCCTCCTGGTGGCTGCAGTGAAGGGCTGAGTAGAAAATGTGCAAGTAGCATGGGGATGGAATCAGGGAGTGCAGGTTCAGCTGCATCTCTACAGCAGAAAATTGTCGAGAAGGTTGTGCTGCAAATTGTTTGCAAGAGCAGCTGCTTGGGTGGCAAAGGGGGAGAGTAAAATGCTGTGTCTTTTGCGTGGAGGGTGTAGGGTGTTGGCTGAAGGTGGAACCCTGTGGATGTTGGTCAGTGGCTGATGGGCAGTGCTGGACTCTCCTCAGCTGCAATGTGGTGCTCAGGTGGGACGGTCTGGATCTTCAGTTGGAAGCAAAGTTAGAGTAAGAGCTTAGACAGAAGAACTTGTATTTACCATTCCTAGTGCTTTGGTTCTTTCTTTTTTTTGCTGTGTTAAAAGCTTTTTGTATATAAAAAATAAAAAACAAAACAGTCTCTTAAGGACTGAAGACCATACAAAACAGACACTACATTTCTCTTATAAGACACTAAAATTGTTGGGTTTTTTTAATTACTAACAGATATTACGTGTTTAATAAAAAGTACTCATGGCTGTTGTATATTGGTCAACTTGTCTTTTTGCGGCAAAGACTGGCCAAAACTTGGATAAAATGATTTTGTGTTTTAGGTAAGCATAGTGATTCTGACTTCTAAACCTTAAGAGCACAGAGGACTAGTAGCTTCTATTACATAATTGGCATATATTGTGTAAGAGAGATCCTCATTTAAAGCATTCTGTGTCTAAATACATGCTGCTCTTGGTGGAACAGGGGGTTAACAAGAGCTCTGTGCAGGTGAATTTTCCTGAAAGATCAAGAAGTTTGAATTCAAGATGTAGGATATCTTTAAAACTTCACCCTCCCCTAATTGAGAGGGTATTCCTTCCTCACCCCATACAGTAGATATCTTTGCATAGGCATAAGACCTGCCATTTTTATTTTATTTTATTTTATTTTTTGTTCTGTTTCATTTTTTTTTTTACAGACAGGCTGGTGGACAGGAGAGCATCTTCAGATAAGAATGTGGAGCCACATTCTGCTCCACAGAAAAGTCCTCCTGAAGATCCCTTTGGTTCTGTTCCTTTCATTTCTCACCCAGGCAAGTTACATCTGTAGCATCAGTAGCTCCTATATATATATGTATACATATGTACATATATATGTTTGTATGTATCTGTTGAAGTGTGTACATGTGGTTAAATGACCAAAGAATGATAAAGGTCTTGGCTGCCTCGCGACAGTAGATGGGCTGAGGAGATTTTTTAAATATGTCCATTACCTCCAATTAAAAAAACACTTCTGCACCCAGTTCCTGGTCCTTGTACAGTGTACAGGCTACCTAGTCCTTGCAGTGCAGACACGTTGGACCAGTGCAGTGTGAACCACTTGCCTAGAATCAGAAGCACTTCTGCTAAAGGCAAATTTCTTGCTAAGACCAAATTTTGCTGTTTCCAACTCACCGTGTTGCTTTAGTTCAGTTCTCCAGCCAAGCTAAGACTCTGAGATTCTGCTGCGTTTAATGCATAGCTTGGGTGCAAATTGGGTCAAAACAACCACTATCTGGTGTTCTCTGTACTTTGGCGGGGGGAGGGGGAGGAATTTTCAATACTGTTTCAGTTCACCTTTGCCTATCTTTACCTTGGATGGAAGTAAAAATAACATTGTATGTGGTCATTGACTGTGAATGTGAAACTGCATCATCCTGCAGCTAAATCGCCAGTTTTAACATTTGCTTGATCAGCACTTTAATAATTTATTTTTGGTACCTGTGGCAAAATAAAGCCTATATGACAGTTAAATGGTAAAAAGACAGTTAAATGGTAAACTTAATTACTTATGGAGCCACTGAGATGCCTACTTAAGCTTCGTTGAGAGTGCTTGTGTCACAAAGGTGCCTTAATATGACTCTTTAAAACCGTTCTAGTTCAAAAGCTCAGGTGATATGCCTTAAAATAAATCACTTGGGGTCAGCCTAAGTGAGCATCTGTCTCCCCTTTCGGTTTCTTCTTCCATTCCTGAAGATCTGCTGCTCCTAAGCGCTCCCATACTGTACATGGCCAAGAGCAAACAGCATAAGGCTGGTGTATTCTGCGAGGCAGTTTGTAAAAATACCTCTGCGTCCCTGTCTGCTCCTGTTGAGAGAAAAACTGGAATTAATTCTGCTTGGTCTGTTACTGTGTTCTTGGTTTCTGGTTTTGTTCTGCTCATTCAGAAATGACTGGTTTGCCTTCTGTCCTCCCGTTAATATTCAGTAGTTCAATGCAAGGTGAAGGCAGTTCTGAAGTGAAGAAATGCCTGCTCTCTAGGTGCAGTCTGTGGGCAGGGCTTTGGAAGGATGTGCCCTAGAGCCTTCATTAACGAGGTAGCTTTGTTTCATAGGTGAGCCTAAATTCACACGCAAAATGAACAGCAATAGTTACACTTCATCTGAGATGGTGACTGTCTCTTCAGTGCTAATACCTGTGTGTCTAGGGATTTTCTTTTTTTCTTACTGCAGGTGCTAAAAAATGTATCTGCTCATTGCTGGGTTTCAGATTATAGAGCTTAGATTGTAATGGATGGCCTTGCTTTATTCTGTCATGTTGTGGTACTTTGAATCCGAGCTCTAATTCTTGATATACTGAAAAATGAAGGGAGATGCCTTCTCTCATGAAAAGAAAAAAAAAAAAAAAATCACCCAAGTTCAATCATGGCTGAAAAGCCAAACTGTTGGAGAAATGCTGAGTTGATTGTGAACTGTGTTACCTACTTCATTGGAAAAAAAAAAAAAACCAAACTACGTTTTTCAATAGGCTTCTGACTCATAACTGGGATACAAACAAGTGTACAGACTGGACTGACTTCAAGGAAGGTATTTTTAATTCTGTGTTAACAGTGAACTAGGCTTAGCAAACAAACCTGATATGATAAATGTTTAAATCTGAAGATATGTCTTTTAAAAGCTGGTTTGTTTTCCCTGCGGAATTGTTCCTGGAAATGTCTTGAAATGAGGTGTTGTAAGACAACTAAGAGAAGCAGAACAGTGTTGACTTAAACATATTTTATTTCTAGTACAGGCCTTCCTAGGACAAACTTGACAAATGTGCCTAATATTTTGATTTCCTCTTGTACTTAACATCTCTGTATAACATGTTCTTTCTGGTTTGTTCCTTGTGATTGTAAAAGATTAACTGAGAAGAAAACCACACACGTGCCTTACTCAGGGTGTCAAAGGGAAGGTGAGTGAACAGAAGGTGGAACAGGTTTAATACTGTGAGCACAATTCCAGTGCTTGGGTTGGAGACTGTCTCGATCTAGTTAGAGCAGAAGTTTCACCTCAGCGTAACAGTGGCTACAGTGCAAATACGGAGTGTGTTATCGCTATTCACCTGGGTTTCTGACTGCTGGATTTGGATGTCTTGAATTACAATGAAATGTTGATGTTATCAATACAGACTATTTAAAATAAATAAAAAAAGAAAATTTAATTTTCTTTAAAAGTGCCAGTTCCTATTGAAGATACGTTCTCCTGTATCAACAACCTTTGAGTTGGAACTGTAGTAGTTTTCTGATTTGATTTTTTTTTTTTTTTTTTTTTGCTACGTGACATAGGTCTCAGGTTCATAAATGATGATGTATATGGACTGTAGCTGAGTCACCCAGAGTATTTCTTTTGTTTCGGAGGCTTAAGGGTTCTCTGCTGAAGGCAGCACTCTACTGAAATAATTTCTATCATCTGATGTGAGAGAGAAGCAAGAAGCTGAAGATGACTTACCATCTTTTGACCTAACAGCTTAACATAGGGTGCTGGAAGTCCAGCAGAAGTGCTGTCAGGTACGTTTACACATGCCAGGGAAGGTGATGCAAGGAATGCAGAGGTGGAGAACTGAAACCTTTCATCGTGGCTGGGAAGGACCCTGGGTTGCTGAGAGCTGTGAGCCCTTGGGGTTTGCCCTGTGGAGCTGAGCGCATTTCAGGCGGCTGCTGCGAGGATCACCGGGCAGGAGAACCTGGAGCTGGATGGACTGAGGCTGCTTCTGCAGCAGAGCTTCTGTGTTTACTCTTCTCAGGTGGGAATGGAGAGCCAGCAACAACGTGTGTGTCATTTGCCAGGCTGTGTGTGAAATGAACTAACCTAATGTTGGGTTCCTCTCACTAGAGTTGATAGGAAAGCAATGTAGAAACACTTTGTGTTACTCGCACTTGATGTTTATTCTATTAAAAGCACAAGTACTCCATGTAAACTTGCTACACACACTCTTTTATGCCTGAATGTTTGTGGAGAACAGTAATGGTTTAGAACTGGAGATGCCTGGAAAAGAAAAGCGGCTTGAGAAATAATTCCAACGCTCAGTCTCATAAAAACAAAATTAACATTGGAAACTTGTTAGGGAAAAGAAAAAAGCACAGCTGGATAGGCAGTAATGGGGCATTAGAACAGGCGTTTGACGTATGGAAAACAGGTTCTGGTTTTTGAATGCCTTGAAAAACTGGATGGTGACAGTGGAAGAATTGGCTCCTGTGGTCAGCAGTTTAGAATGGAAGCTTTTAGTTCAGGTGTGGGTTAACCAGCTTGTGTTGTAACATCCTTTGTTAACACCAAGTTCAGTGTTTCAAGAACTCTGAGACGTTTTCTTCTGTCTTCAAATTACAGTAAGGAAATGTCATGAATATAGCACAGTTTGCTGCCGAGTTGTACTCTGGGGCCTTTTGCATCTTACGTTTGTTTACACTAATTCTTTCTGGGATTAAACTGGCCTAGATTGCTTTTTGCTTCCCTCAGCTTAATACTGGAATTCGGACAATAAAAAGATCTGAGGTAACTCTCAAAATGATTCAGGTGGACTGGGTGAGAAGTGGAGATGTTGGGAAACCGTGACAGGAATTTCTTTGCTGGTGCTGACCTGAAGCTGTGAGGCGGTGTGCTCCGGTGGAGAATCTCAGGAGCTGTCTTCTGCCTTGTTGTTGGAGAATAAGGCTCTAGTTCAGGCCCTCTATTTAACTGTTCTGCTGGATATCTCATCTGCTGTAAAGCTCATCTTCTGGTGGTGCTTGTCTGTCTGTAACTGCTGCGTGCCAGAACCCAGTGCAATGGGAACCAGCTGGAGACTGGGACACGATACCTCCCGGAAAGGATTCTGCTGCAGTAGCTGAATATTAGCGTTCACTGTTACCACAGAAAAGTGCATTCTGGCATGAAGAAATGTGGGTGACAACTATTCATTTGGTTACTTTATGTTATACTGCTTCTAACGAGGTTTCAAACCACTGCAAGCTTCTGTGAAATGGCTTGGGAGCCCTTAGACTACTGTGCAGTCTGGAGCTTTAAAAGAAACAAAACTCATATAATTTATCAAGAAATTACAAATTTGAGAATAGAAGTAGCAGCAATACTTGAGCCAACTTGCTCTGTGACACTTAAATCAGTTCATGTTTCTTCAGCAATTGATGTTCTTGAATTGTTTGTTACAAGATGCCCAGACCCGTAACTTCTATGGCTGTTGTAACTTGACAATTAAAATTAATTCAAATCAATATTTGTACTCCCTGACAATACTGCTTATGTTACCTCATTGCCTCTCCCAGACTATGGTTTCAGGTATTCTTCATGCTACTTGCTGAATGCAGGTTCAGGATCTTTCCCTGTCTCAAGATCATCTTTGGACTTAATCTTTTCTAGGTAACACATCCAGAGTAGTTTGAACTTACACAAGAGTAAATGATATGTGTGGGCTGTGCCAGTGGTGTGCTCTTTCTCTCCAAAATTATTTAGTGGGTTTTTTTTTACTATTATTTTTCAAATTTTAGATATGTCATGGTCACCTTTCACCTTTTTATTTTTTTTGTTGTTGTTTGTCACAACACACTTCAATAAGAATAATAATTAGAATATCTAAGCAATGGATCCCAGGCAGTAGTGTTTTGTTCTCCCACTTTTGTTCTTCTTGAAAATAAAGGTGGTGAGCAGTGTAAATCCATTACAATATCCAACAGCTGCCGCTGTGGCTGTTGTTAAAGAGGGAGCGCAGATTTAGTTGCAGCAGGCGGGTAATCCCTGGGCCTGACATGTGGCAAATTGTTGTGAAATGCTGGTGGCAGTATGCTACCAATTCACAGAGAGCTTAGAGCCCTTCTGCCCCGCTCTCCCGCCACCCCCGCAATACCCCAAAATGATGAACCAGCAGAAGGCATGTAATTACTGCAGTTGTTAGGGGGAATTCATCCTCTTATAATCCCGTGTCTCGAAAAAGAACATCAGAACAGAAAATTTCCTTGAAGATTGGGATCTTCTTATACGATTAAAGATGTTCCACCTGGCTCGCATTTGAGCGAAGAACAATTGTCTCCTACAAGATGCAAACCTGATTAGAAGTGTGGTAATCTGAACAGTACATTGCAAACAGATGTTGCTCAACATTTTGCAGCTTTTTTGTATAAATATGTATCTGAACAGTCTCTGCAGCCGCTCAGGTTGAGAAGATTGCATGAAATCAACATGACAGAACACTTCATTTTTAAAATCTGTTTGGCCGGAGCATTAAATTGTCATTAACCAGGGAATTTTCCCTTTTGGGGCATTGTTTCTATTTGTGGTGCTCTTTGTATTTGTTCAGTTTGCTGACTTTTACAGGAGTGAAAGAGGGGGAACGGCAGTGCAGAAAAACAAAACAAACTCTGCCAGCTCTGAGGAGGATGTGTTTGTTTCTCTGCCTTTGACACCAGCCTGCTCCCCTTTTCTCCCCGTTCCCGGGACTAAACCAAAGGCACTGCGGGTGAGAAGGTGTGTGCGGAGATGATTTCTTTAGGACTAGGATCTTGGACTATCTACCACACCTCAGCACAAAGCAAAGAATAAAGCAAGGTACTTGCTCTTCCCTGAAGGATACGAATGTGAGCACAGCGAGGGCACCCCCTGGAAAAACCTCAGAAATAAAAGTGCTTTCCTCAAAACGGTGCAGCAGGAGCAGCGGCCGCTCCCAGCATCGCCTGGCGTCTGCCCCTCGCTTCCCTGGGGCAGTTGTGTCTGGGGGTCATACCTGCTGCTTCTGAAACTTTGATAATACTGAGCTGTTACTGCACCCTGTGCGTTTCTAATCACTGCAAAATCCATTGTCTTCTCGGTAACTGAGTCTGCACCCAGTACAGTGATGTAGGTGTCCTGCTGTGATAAAGAAGTAAGACAGAAGGCTCAAGGGCTAGAAATGCAGAAACCCTGTTCAGAAATCACTTGTGGTGAAATGAGGGCTTTGGAGCTGGTGAGCTAATGGGCGGTTAATTGCCTGGTGCTGTGATGCTGTTACGGCTGGAACAGTAAGTACGCTTCCAAGATCTTTGAGTGGCCTTGGAACAGAGGTGTGTCAGAAAATGTTTTCTCCTGTGCAGGCACAGAGGCTTACAAATGCACAGACTTCCTTCTGTGCCCTTCTCCATCCCAAAGGCTGCTGTACGCTGTATCCACTGGGCCATGGCTTAGCCCCTTGCCTTCAGAACAAGAGGCCACAAAACTGGCTAGTGCCGAGACAGCGTGCTGTGTGGAAAGGATTGCAAAAATGAAGAGGAATTTTCAGTAATCTCACTGGCTCTGGAGGCACTGTCCGTGTCTGTGTCACCGAGTACTGTGCCCAGCAGTGCCTGGGAGAGCGGCCGGAGCTCCACCTGTGGGAACAACCGACACAGCGGGATGCCCATCTCCAGCACCTGGGGTTCTGGATTCCTGGGACCAGTGAGAGGTCGGGATGGCTCGTGGGCCAGCACTAATACACCCAGTGCAGATTTGGAACCTGCTTTAAGTGTTTTGCTGTGGATTGTCAAGTCCCATTGGCCGTGTGCTGTGTCCGGAGAGCTCTGCTCCCAGCGCTGAACCCCCTGTGCCCCGAATGACTTGTTCGTGTCTGTGTCCTTGGCAGTTTGCTTTCCAGTGAGTGTGACTGTGGCAGCAATTAATGAGTGATATTTAAGTGTTTTGGGAGGTCAGGTGTATTAGATACACTGTGGTTCAGCTCTTGGCTTGAAAAAAAATTGCTCTATTAATTGTTGTGCGTACGGAAATGATGCACAAAGGTATAATCATTCCTTGGGAGCATAAACTCACGTAGACATTGACATACGGAAAAGGTTTGGGGGTTCTGTTGTGTAAGTGATGTTAACATCTAACCTAGAAATGTTTCCTTATTCCTCTCCTTTTAAATCTAATGGCATTTTGGTTAACATTAGTGTTTCAGTAAACATTGGAAACAGCAGGATTTGGAAGATAGGGGGTTATATAGTGCACTGTGAAGGCTGTACCTTTGGGAAATCTAAAGTAAGCAGCCAAATAATCCAGATTCTAATTTAGTGGGTAAAGCAAATGTGTAGTATTTAAAATTACAGTAGATAAGAAGCAATCTGACACCAGAAGTAAAGAAGAAACAGCTCAAAGCCCTAATCACCTGATGTTTTTAGTCATTCTGCTCATCTTGTTTTTAAATCCGTACATAAAATAAATTGCTGCAGAATTTGTAGTGTTATTTTATGTGTGATTGCAAAAGAGCAAAATGGGTACTGGATGAAGAGAGCAGCTATTAGTGCCTTTTAAAAAAGGGAAGAAATTGTTCTTGTAAAACGGAATATTCTGGTTTAAACTGCAGAATGGAAAGAAAAAAATCTGCCCTGGCTGTGATCCCCTCTGAAGGGTGGTCCCCACACAGCACCCAGCTGGAGCGGCTCGTACAGCCTCACCTCGGGGTATTGCACACTAATTTTCTGTGGCTGCTCTGCGTCTGCCAAGAGGTGAATTATCATCGCTCTTATTAGTGTTACATGTTCAATTAGACATTCTCAGAGCAGCGTGGCTGTCGTGCGGTCTGTGTGTCCTAGAGAAAAGGACGTCTCAAGAGCAAATACGCTTTCCCCAGCTGAGACCAAGTGTTTCGCTTTTCCTCCTGCTCCTTCTCTTCAAATGGGAATCCCGCAGTGGGTGATGCTCCCGAAAACATCTGTGGGCAGCAGCGGGGCTCCGGCACAGGGAGACATGAGTTCTGTGTGAGTCCGAGGAGTGCCTCACACTTGCTGTCTCTTGTCTTTACTGATGTAAAGTTTTTCCTGCTCCTGAGCCGAGCACCCCACGCAGGAGCCAGCGGTGAATTCTCGTAGCTCTGCGTGTCAGGGAGTAAACAGTGAAGGTGCTGGAGTCCAATGAATAAATAGGTAGATTTCCTTCCCGTAGTGACACTGAGCTGACAGGTCTGATGTAGAAACAAACAAGAAAACACTTCTCTCAAATTCAAGTTAAAGCAATAGCTTTTTCTGCCTGAATAACTACAGAAGTTAGACGGGGCTGAATGTGGAGCTTCAGTGTCGCTGGAGAAGACCCTCTCTAAGCATAGGTTTGCCAGGGCAAGAATTGCCTGGGTTTGTGTTTTAAAAAGAGGCAGAAACTGTCCAGTGTTGCTATCGCAGCATCTCTGTCCCCGTGTAGTTACCTTAGCCCATGACCTTACCCTCTCCCCGCAGGGACTGGTGCCTTGTCCCTGTCCCATTGTGTGCCTCAAAAGACACCAGTGAGGCAAAACCCCCCAGAGCCTGGATCCCTGCTGGGGGTGCTGGCAGGCTCTGGGTCCCTCTGCCTCAGCTCCTGTAAGGAGTTGGTGTCCCCGAGGGCAGGACAGAGATTGTGACCTCATGTCATCTTCCCTACAGCTTGGACGTGAACAAACTCATTCTCTTGCCCAGGCCCTGGTTTTAATAGACCTTAGAGGAGCCTAATTATCGTGAAGGTGTTGGGTAGGATTGCCTCGTTAGGAAAGCGTGGGAGAGGAAAGGCTGGGGACTAACAGTGTCAGGCACTCGTTTCCTTCTGAAATGACTGTGTCATTCTTGCCACACGTACCTGACTGGGTGGTGAAAGCCTTCCTACAGCCCTGGAGATCCCCTCCCGAAGGCACGTGTGAAGGGCTGGGTTCATCAATAAGGGGCGTTTGCTCTGGTGTGCAGGACCCAGCAGGTGGGTCAGGAGACCTGCAGAGCGGAGCCTGCGGAGGGTAAAACCGTACCCGAGATCTGAAGTGAAGCATCTGAAACTGCTAAATATTTTTCTTTTGCCTGTGCTGACTGTTTTCATGGCTAGAGCGATGCGTTTGTCCCAGCAGATTAGCAAAGCAGAAGCTCTTCAAGAAATAGGTAGTCCGCTTTAAACAAACCAGCACAGCCCCATTTGAAATGTGTCAAGCGCGCTAATTCCTGGAGCAGATGCCTGAGGGGGTTGTACAAAGCTGGCTCAAGAGATCACCTGCATCCGTTTTCCACCCCCAAAATACTAGTATTGTATTTCTAGACATCTTGTGCTCGAGGAGCACAGCCAGAAGGTCTGACTACTCATTAGTTTTATGAGTGTTGCTTGAAACATTACATCTGGCTTTACCTCATTTCCCGCAGTAAGTACAGAATGTATGTTCCCATCAACTCTTGGTGTGTGGCTAAAGTGAGCGCGGAGTAAGTGTTGACTTTAAGAGTGTATTTCATGTTTTGTTTCGCATTTTTCTTCGGACCTGCAGGTTCCCCTGGAAAACAAGCGGATAACTCGGCCAGCAATCAAGGAAATAACGTAGGGACCCCAACCAAGGCTGGAAAACTGAGCCACGCTTTTAGAGACCCCCGGCCAGGGAGGAAACCTGCAGAGGGACAAGCGACAAAGGGTGGTGATGAGTCAGAGAGTGATTTTGAGTCTGATCCTCCTTCTCCCAAGAGCAGTGAGGAAGAAGAAGAACAAGAGGATGAAGAAGTCTTGCAAGGAGAGAATGGAGACTTCAATGATGACAATGACACAGAACCAGAGAATTTAGGCCACCGACCTCTCCTCATGGACTCCGAGGAAGAGGCGGAGGAAGAAGAGGAAGAAAAACAAAGTTCTGACTCCGATTCTGATCGTACCAAGCAAAAACCTGTGGACGGGCTCCTGAGCAGTAGGTTCAGAGACAGCGTGGGCAGCAGTGAAATCAAAGAGTCCAGTTCACTGCATCTGTCCTCGTCCGAGGCACCAAGCACTGTAACCAAGGAGAGCCCTGGCCAAGAATTTGATGTGTTTGGGGCAGTGCCCTTTTTCACTCTGCAGCCTCAGGCAAGAGAGAAGACGGACAAAGATGTCTCTTCTCAGGTGGCTTTTCCCAGCCTGAACCAGGAGCAGGATGACTTTGATGTTTTCACAAAAGCCCCCTTCAGCAAAAAGGTGTCTCAGCCAGATGGCCAGGTGTCGGGCACCGAGCCTCTGCTCTCCCCCACCTCTCCACGCAGCGTCGATATTTTTGGCTGCACCCCGTTTCAGCCTTCCCTACTCCCCAAGACCGGTGGGAGCAAGGAGGACCTGTTTGGGCTGGTTCCTTTTGAAGAGATCACGGGGAGTCAGCAGCAGAAGGTGAAGCAGCAGCGTAACCTGCAGAAACTTTCTTCCCGCCAGAGGCGCATGAAACAGGAGGTCTCGAAGACCAACGGGAAGCGGCACCACGGGACCCCGACCACCACGAAGAAGGGCTTGAAGCCCAGCTACCGCACCCCCGAGAGAGCCCGCAGGCACAAGAAGGCGGGCCGCAGGGACTCCCAGAGCAGCAACGAGTTCCTGACTATCTCGGACTCCAAAGAGAACATCAGCGTGGCGTTGACGGACAGCAAAGACCGCGCCAACCCTCTGCAGACGGACGAGAGTCTGCTGGATCCTTTCGGAGCCAAACCCTTCCACCCCCCGGACCTGATGCGGCACCCCCAGCACCAAGGGTTCGGTGACAGCCGCGGGGACCACGGCACGGTGGTAGTGGCTGGTAGACCCAGGCAGAGCTCCTTGCACGGGGCCATTCACGGCGGTGATGGGCTGAAAACCGATGACTTTGGTGCGGTGCCTTTCACCGAACTGGTTGTGCAGAGGGCACAGAGCCAGCAGCAGCAGGCGCTGGAGTTAGATCCCTTTGGAGCCGCTCCGTTCCCTTCCAAACAGTAAATGCTTCCAGCGGGTTCCCCCCCTCGACCTCTCCGAGTTACTCAATAGAGGTTTTAATTAGCGGCGTAATTTATCTGGTTGAATTGAGAGGGACGTGGGTTGTACGGTTTGTTTGAGTTCCGGAAGGCGTGGCCAACTTGAACGATGAAATTCAGAATGATGGCAGATTCTTAGTGTTTTGGCTTTTTTGAGAGAGAAACAGAAAAAGCAAACCAGGAGCACGGTTTTGTTATGAGAGATGGCTCCCAGAATGAAGAGAGGAATCGGATGCGAAGGGGTGTCTGTCACTGACTTTGGGCCCTGGAACATGCTGTCCTTCTGCACTTTTGCGTGGCCTTTTCACTCCTCTGGGGTGTGCTGGGAGGGAGGGACGAGCAGAGCCCGTGAAAAGCGCTTTCTGTACGTACAGGTGGGCTCACGGAACCACGGTGGTTCTTCGTGTCTCGGCCACAGTAGACCCAAGCACCAAAATGTACTAATACCCAGATCGAGCTACTGGAAATAGCTGCATCTTTGCTTCCTAGGTGAAAACTACCTTTATTAATCATAAAAATAAGCCGAGTCCTCAAGGGGCTGTGGCCCCAAATCCCAGAGCACGGCCGTGACTTGGCACCTGGCAGACATCTGTGCAGCTGCTGAGGTGAAAGGCAGATGATTTTTTTGTGTGTGTGTGTGTGCCTAAATGTTCAGTTTTTTGTTTTATTTTTTATTTTTTACAGTAAGTGCCATTAATGTAAAATAGCGAACTGGAAGTTTAGAGTTAAAGACACAGAGAATACAATGGTTTGTGAGAGGAGCAGCCCGGGTGTCGGGCAGTGGGGCCGCAGCCGGTGTTGGCAGCACTTTGGAGACGGCTCAGCACGGGGGGGGGGGAGGCTGGTGTACCCCCGGAGATCCTCTGGCACGTAGGGAGCGTTTCACAGGACCTGACTGTGGGATGCAGCCATCAGAGTTATTTCATTACAAATCGGGATTTGTGTCTGAAAATACCATATTTTTTTTTTCCCCCTCTTGGATTTTTATTGCGAAGAAAACGTGTGTTCTTTCAAACCTGTTGATTTTTAAAACGGTAATAATTGTATGCAATGAACGTAACGTTCTTTTAAGTTCTGATGATGCTGTTGTTGTACTAAGTGTGTTTTCTAAGAAAGTTTTGCTAGATGCACTGAGCTTTGCAGAAACTCCTCTGAGGCGGGCTGTGCTTGGGATCAGCGGGAGCTGCGTCTCGCACCACGGGGCCCCCCAGGCGGGACCCGCTCCTGCCCCACGGCCCCTGGAGACGCTGGCTGGGCAAGAGGGGGTGCCCAGTGCCTCCGGGCAACGGGGAGGCCGTGGGAAGAGACTCCTTGAGGAGAAGATCTCATTACCACGTTGCAGATGTTGTGCCGCGCTGGCGGGAGGGCTCCTCCACTGCCCACAGCGTCTGCGGAGCCGAGGGGGCTCGGGACACTCCCAGTTGCCTTTTCTGTGGCAACCCCAAAGAGGGGGGGAAGGAGGTAGTTCCTCTGCTTTGTCCCAACTTCATAGCCCCTCCACCGGGTGCTGAGGAGTCGGTAGTTGGATGTTTATATATGGAGAACGTGAGGGTTCCTGGTTGTGTGTCCCCCCCTTTCACTGGAGGCAAAGTGAAATATTTAGGATTGCGCTTCCCTTCCCCTCCCACCCCCTCCCAAAATCAGATTCCTGCTGGTTCCACAGTCGCCCTGAGATCTGTGAGGGTGCGGGTGGATCCCTGACAATATTTGTGGAAAACAACACGTGAAAATCAAGTCACTTTGGGGGTGGTTTGACAAAAGGCTCCCTCGGATCCCTGTGAGACCTGGAAGGCAGCTCACAGGGATCTGGACACCTGCGTTACCTTCTCTTCCCTGGTCTCCTCTCTCTCCTGAGGTGGGAGTGGAGCATCACAGCTGGATAAGGACGCCTGCTTCAGACTTAGAAATTAAGCTCTTAGGAGGTGATGAGTAGAAATGTTTCAACTCTATTTGCACAGGAGTTTCTTAGGCTTGGTGACTGCTGTTCTCACCCGGGGTTTTTTGTGCCAAAGGCTGTCAGAAGCACACGCCAAGTTTTGTAGCATTTTCTGATACTCAGGTTAACTGTCTCGCCTTTTTTTGTTGTTGTTGTTGTTGTTTCTCTGCGTGTGCTCACGAGCTGCCTGCCGCCTCCTGAACTGGTGCCTCCCTGCAGAGCCTTTGGAACAGAATGGTATGACAAATGGGGTGGGCGGCTGGAAATAAAATGGGAATAAAACCACAGGCAACTGACCTCCGGTCTCGGCTGCGGCTAGTGCTCACCTGAGCCACGCAGCCACGGCTTCCGTGGGGCCGGGAGGGAAAGGCTGTGCTCGGCAGACTTAGGCTGGGCCTAAATATTCAGGTGAAGGAAGGGTGTTTGGGGTTTGTCTGTGCACCCCGGGCTGTCCTGGTGAGGTGGGATGGTTTGGTTTGCGGCAGAGGGTCGGCGGGGGCCGTGTTACGGGACAGGAAAGGTGAGGGGAGGGTGTGCACGGGAACCCAGAGACCAGAGGAGAGCAAGGTGTAAACCCGAGTTACGCTGACGCTGGCATCGTGCCTCTGGCTGCACGTGAGCTACGGCCGATGAGATCTGCTTTCTAATGGCCTTAATAAACCTTGTTCTTCGTATTCTAGTTCTGAAAAAGGGTTTTGCATAAATGTAACTTTGTGGTTTCTAGAGTTAAAGTTACTTTATCCTTTCTTGTGACTGAAAGAGATCCGTATGCCTCGCTATGTTGACTTTGCTCGGTACTTATCGTTTCTACACAATTCAAGCCAAGTTCGGGTTTGATTTCAGCTAAGATCCAGTGTTCAGCAGAGATGAGATGTGGTACTGTCAGGGAAGGTGATGTCCTTTTGCCTTTATTTGTGTGTGTGCCCATGTGTGTGCCTCTCACGGAGCATATCGAGACCTTCCCCGAGACCCGGGACAGCCCCTGCTGCGCTGGACGCGTGCCGTCCCGTCGGTGGGGCCAGGAGCTGGCACGTCCCTTCCAGCCCCCACCAGCCACCCTCCGTTACAGCTTTCCTTTCCCCCGCTGAATGAGCGAACCACCGGCCTTTCAGAATCAGCTGCTTGAGAGAGAGTGTGTCAGAAGGTGCTGAGAAGCCCTGAGTGGCTGTGGTTGTTGAGAGGACAATGAGATGGTGTTTCTCTGCAGACCCTCTAACGTGAGGAGGGGGTGGCTGCTTCCCCTGACCCGCGGGTACCAGCTTTGGAGGGAGTGACTTTGAATCCTTCGGGGTGTCCCAGTCAGTAAAACCAAGTACTGTGAAAATACGTTGATATATTTGCTACTGTGAGAATAAGAGTTTATCTGGAATTTTTTTATACTATAGGGTGTATTTTTATATATGAAAGGTATATATAAAACATACACGTGCTCGCACACATCATGTATCTCTCAGAGTTGCCGTGTTCTCGGTGACAGAGCAGCCACCATCACTCGTGTGATTTGAGGGAGCGAATATGAGTGAAAGCTGCAAAAGAACAAAAAATGCCAAGGGTGGCTGCTGTGTTAGTTTTCCGTAGCGCTTGTTCTGAAAGGAGAATCAAGGAAACTGGGTGTTTAGCAAAATTTGTGACTGAGGCATCACCTGATATTAAAGAGCATAAGAACTATTTTAAAATTGCTGGCATTCAGCTTTTAAGTGCACTTTCCTGAACTACACTTCCATTTCTTGTTAGACTTCAAGTTTCTAAAGCTTTTTTGTGTACCACTAAACAGAGAACTTTTAACTTTTTTTGTGAAACTGATGTATGTCATGAAATACTTGCAGTTGTTTAAATAAAGAAAGGTGATAACAGTGACTTTGCAGATCTCCTTAACCCTTGCATTACCAAGTGTTCACCTTTGGGCCCGTTTCCCTGCTGCAAGCAACGCTGCCTCTGCTGATGTCTGGCTCTGGCTCCTCTCGCTCTTTAAAAATGTTTTAAAATAGTTGTGTTTACTGCCAAATCAATCGTCTTTATTTGTCCAACTTGTTAAAAACCTGTTGATCACGCACTATTTTTAATTCCTTAGGTTCAGTATTACTCTTTAAAGCCTTCCTGCAGAACGGTTTGGGAGGGACATGTTCTGGTTCCCGGGCAGTGCCTGAAGCTCGGTCCCTTCTCCATGGCCAAGGCGTGAGGTGCAGCTCCCGGCGCCGCCTCCCAGCTCTCGGGTCTGCAACTCACGAAAATGACAGCATTTTCATGTGACTTCACCCCCTTCTAGCAATTGTTTTGCAGAGCAGTTTGCTCTTGTGCTGATCTCCCTCTTGGGTGGGCTGAGGTAAGAATGAGAACGGTGAGGCAAAGGTGGGCTCACTCGCTATAGCGTGGCTCAGTCCTGGCTGCCCTGTCCTCGGCCAATTGCCCTTTCAGTCTCCTTTTGGTACGAGCAGATCCCCGAGGAAATTCGGTTTAACCAGAGGCCTCAGCTGAAATGAAAACGAGTAAGCATGGCATTTAATTTTTGCTTTAAAGTTAGTTCTTTGTGGGTTACGGGGTCCCTTCCACCTGCCCCTGGTTTGACGGCTCGGCAGCGGGCGAGGGGCAGAGGGCAGTCCCGAGGGCTGCTGGTAATAAATGTTCTGAAATGCCCACGGTCAGAGCTTTTCTGCCCGAGACACCTCTGATAGAGGGGTGGTTTTCAGCCTCTGCAGTTACAAAAGCAGTTAAAAAGTGTTCTGGCTCCAGTTTTTTGTTGTGTTTTTGCAGTGTAACTGCTGGCGCTGGGTTTCTCAGGCAGTGGAACTAGCGTGAGGGCAAGAGCAGGTTCGCAAAGCGGAGGTGGGAAAGTGGGAGAAGGTGGGAAACGGAGTTTCAGCCGGGGCAGAGCTGGGATGAGCCCTTCCTCCTTTTGACAAGGGCCCAGAAACAGAAATGGCCTGAGATCTTAAGATACGAACAAGGCCCTGCCTGGGAACTAGAGCTAAAGGGGGGAGGTTGCAAAGCCGAGTTCAGCAGCAGATTCACCTGGAGATGCTCCTCAAAAACACCTCTAGAACACTAAATTAGTGGAATACGCAGAGGCAGTACTGAGCAGCACAGCACAAACCCTGCCCTGCCCCGTCCTGGCCGCTCAGACTCTCCCTGTGTATTGAAACCCCCGGGAGGTGACAGAAGTTGGGTGGTCGAGCAATTCACATCTGTCCTGTCGCTGTGAGAGAGGTACAAATGGTGTTACTCCAGGTAACCATCCAGTGAACCAAAATTTATTTACAGGTTCAGTATGTACAGAGAAGACCGTCATGCAGCTTGATAAAGTTTGTCAGGGTCATAAAAATGTATAGCTTTGCAGTCAGTTTCCTTATCCAGTGAAAACTGCTACAGCAGTTAGAGTTTACATAAAAAAAAAATACATTAGCAAACTATAAATCAGAATGCTTTCAGTACACAGACACATTCTTCAAATATTATTGTTCACATAACACTGGAAACAAGCTTTTATACTTGCAGGTTCCTTGTCAGGCGTCAGTAGTAGTAATTAGTGCACTTGAGACTTGCTTGGCTGTCAAGTTTTTAAAAAAAAAAAAATAATCAAAAAAAATCAGTGTTTGCACTGAAAGGCTCAAAGGTCTGGGAGTTGCATGTTAAATGCAATGTCAGTTCTTGCCACTACTTGTTTCTGGATTTGGAAAAAAACCCAAACAACCCAAACCACCCACTGAACTAAAGAGGCAGTCAGGGTTACTCTCCAGCACACCAGAGAGGTTGGTGTCCTGCCTTCTCCACGCCCGGTGAGCGTCCTGGTGCCCGAGGGTACTTTCCCATCCCCTGCCCCACCGAGGAAGCTGAAACCCATCTCTGAGAGGGAAGGGGATGCAGCTCAGCAGGGCCGAGGCCAACAGTTCATGAAGGGCTTCTCGTGCTTCACATCTTCCTCGGCTTCAGGTGCAAGAGAACTGGTTTGGAGTCTTCCGAGGCCCCCGTGGGTGTGCGTTACGCGGGCTGTCGTCAGACCGTCCCAAAGCAGAAGAGAAGCTGCCGGGAGCTGTGAAGGCCACGCTGCAGGTGAGGCGGGGAGCTGTGGCGGGGGCAGCTCAGGCTGTTTGTAATCCCAGGACAGACCGTTTCTGCCTGTAGCCACAGCAGAAGGAGCTGGGGGAGCTCTGCTTCCTGGCGCCAGCCACGCGGGTGCAATCGCGTCCTGCAGCAGCTCTGGTCTGGGGTTAGGGTGTAACGGCATCCTGGGGCAAGCAGAGGCCAAACGGCTACTCTGGCCCAGTGTCCATCTCCAAAGGGCCAACGCCGACTAACGCTTCATCGTGCCAAGCAGCAGCGTTTGCTGCTCAGCTGAGCTGTGAACACAGGCACGGCTGCTATACAGAACCCGCTTTAAAATGCTGAGTCTAACCCAAAAACCCCCCAAAATTCCAATCCTGCTTGAAAAACCCATTGAGTTTATCATGCTGAGCTACAGCCATCTAATAACCTGTGCTTCTCGTGTCTCCCCACTGCTGGGTTTAGAAGAGATGGTTTCATGGCAGATTCTAAAACCCAAGGCAGCCCTTTTTACTGCGGCGAGTTTACGGCAATAACTCACTCTCAGCAGAGCTTATGGCAATAACTCACTCCCAGCACCAAAGTCTGCAAGTCCGGAACAACACAGCACCTGCTACAAGGCCAAGGGTCAGCGATTCGAACCCCCGGCAGGTTCACTGCTCGGGGTGTGTTACTTCATCCTGTTAAACAAGGGTAACTTAAAAAGAAAAGAATCTCAGCAACTCTACTGATTGCAAGGCAGTGACAAACAGGAACACACAGGCTTAGGGCTACTCCTGAAACACTTTAGAGTACTAACTCCAAATTACCAGCGGGATCTAGAGAAACTTGTTGAAGTAATGGCACTACCCACACTGGGGGAGGCAATTTTTAAGCTCGGAAATGAAGATTCAGCGATGGCAGATGACATGAGATTATCTTCCAGAAAAAGGTAAAGAGCTTGTCCAGAAAAGTACAAGAGTCCGCTGAATTCAGCTCTATCCGTTACCGTACCGATGCTGAAGCCTAAACACGTCCTTCAGACAAAGGCTCCAGAGGAAGCACCGCTCCGCTGTGATGGGATCCCAGAGCAGGTCCCACCGTCACCACGGCGTTACAAGGACGCTGCCCGGAGCCGTTTCTTAATGACGTGCTTGAACCAAACCTGAAAACCCGGGACACGGGCCGTTCGCTCAGGACGGGTAATTACTTCTCTTGGTGGTGGTTACCAAGCCAAAAAAATACTGCTGTGATCCCAATGCTGAGTTTTACAGCCCACCTTTCAGCGCCCCGCTCCAGGAAGACCTGTTTGGTACTTGATTGCAGAGCAGGAACGGAACGTCGTCTCCTGGGCAGCGCTGCTGGTTTCTTCAGAACTCCTCACAACCCATTGTCCCGGCAAGCGGGTAACAGTCCACAAGTCAGAAAAGGAACTGCCTCAGCCCTTAACTTCAGAGCTCAGCTCATTAGGCAAGGTCCAGACCTGCAAAGTCAGGCATTTCATCGAAGCGCCTCTGAAATACAGGAGGGAAACAGGTTTAGTCACTTAGTATTGCAGGTGAAGTTCTCAGCTCTTACCTAACTTCCAAAAAGTCCAGATCAAGGCTCAGGAGGCTGAAAACCTGACAAAAGCCTGAGGAAAAGGCTACTTGGGAACAGACACTACTGACTACTGGCTATTAGAATGGTGAAATAGAGCCAGAGGGATCTGGCAGAGCCACGTCCAGCCTGTGCAGACTCTGCCCAAGGGCACGGCAGCCCCGGGAGCTTCACAGAGGAGCAGCGCAGAGAGGCAGAGCCTGGTAACTCCTCTTTCATTTACGGGCAAGCATTAGCCCAGTCAGCGCTGGCTTGGGGGAAGGTAATTAGGGAGGCTGAACCTGTGGCAAGTTAAAAGCAGGATTGTTTAACCCACTACTTGTGAGGTATTGAGTTCCCAGGCGAAGGAGAAGTGCCCTACCTCCTCTCACAGGTCCGTGCTGTACTCGGGACAGGGCTTGCTGTGCCGGTATTGCATGATGTACACCGTGGACTGGTGCCACCAGTACAGCATCACCACTGCGAGGATGTGCCACACTTGGTGGCTCGAGCCGAGGTAGTTCAACTGTCCTGTGGGGAAGCAAAAGGGCGAGTGGTTCAATTGCTAAATTCAGCGACAATTTACACAATACAACGAGCAATCGGTCCCCTCCATAGCTCAGCTCTGCCCTCCACTCGTGGGGAGGCACTGGAAGTTCTTTAACGAACTTAATCAGGTGGTGTCTGCCTTCTTTTGATGCAAATACACACAACATTTTACTCCATATGGGAACACTTCGTGTAGAATGTGGTCAACCTGTTCTCTCACAGCAAGGACTGTGACACTGCAGGAAGCTTAACTGCAGGAAAAACACCCAGAAGAGAATTTCCTACCTGGGAAGTATCTTTCTGGAACTTTGGAAATATAGAAGAGAAAAGCTACAGCAGCGATGAAGTACATGACAACTACACGCGGAGCAAACTCCTGCAAAAGAAAAGGAAGCTCTCCTATTCTGTTAGAGGGCAAAAACAGGAAAAAAAAAGTCTCCAAAGATAAGAAATAAAAAGGCACGACAAAACTGAATGTTACTTCAATGCCCACGTTACCTGGGGACAAAATCTAACAGGGAAGCAAATGCCAAAGTTTGGGAAAATCTGAATGGGAAGCAACTCATTTTATCACCACTTCTCTGCTTCAACACCCCAGTACTCAGTGTTTCTGCGCAGACGTGGAATCTGCCAGGACAGGGACATCTTCCAGTGCATGGATGTTACACGGAATGTAACCAGGGTAATGCCAGGGTAAGTGAGAAGGATGACCTCAGTGCAAGATCTCCTTTACTGGCTGGGACTGTAGGTGCGAGAACCCAAGGCCACAGGATGGATGGTCAATAATCAAGCGACTCATTCACAAGTTGCTTTTTGTTTTCCTTTACAGAAAGTTTTGTTACCAGAAGCGGGGCGTTTTTCTGAAGCATGGAACAAAATGTGTACCACACCTGCTAGGGCAGGAGAAACTACATGGGGGAACAACTATTGTTCATCTGATCTTTAGAAGGCCCATTTGATAAGACTATGTGTACTCCTAAGTGCTGCTCTTCCCCACTCAACGCCAGCTCCGGACTGGGCTAAGCCATCACCCCAGGTGAAAGTCCCCCAGCTGGGCCAGTCTAAGAATGTGCAGTCACTGCTCACTGTCACTTTCCTTTTCATAGGAAAGGTTTTCTTCAGCACAATGAGGGCCCTGGGTAATTGCAATGGTTTCTGGGGTTTTCACATCGGGGCATCCTTCACTGTCTTTAGCTGTACTGCGCTGCTTGTTTTTCAGAGCGTAACTCCAAGTGGTAAAACAAGAACAGGAAAATAGTTCAGTAACTTTGTGGTGGTGTTAAATGAGGGTTGTGTAAGAGACAGAGGGCTGAGTAGGCAAATACAGAGTTTTGCTGCCAACCCAGGGAACAGAAGAGGAAGCCAAATAATCACCCCATCAGCGTCTTCTGGCTCCCCTCTAGTCTGGGGCTGCGGAGGCGGATGGCCCAGAGCGCTCTGCACAGCACCCTGACAGATTCCCATTCCCATTCCCGTAGCTGACTCAGCTCTTCCCTCCTCTCCCTCGCCCTGGGGGGAGCCAGGGTGCGGTCGGCCCCCACCCCCCCCTCCGGCCCTCAGGCGGGTCTGCTCGCTCCCACTCTATCCAGTTTGCCTTCTCACGGCACGGTTTTACACCAGTAAAGCAGATTGAATCTACTCAGCCCGTGTGCTGCTTCTCAACGAAGTTCTAAGTGTTTGCATTCGGATCGTATCATCCGAAAGAAATTCCATGCTTAAAGAAATTGTAATTAGCACTGCTTCCCCTTCGTTTCCCAAAGTGTAAGAGGCCTGAAGGAAGAGGGCAAGTGAAAAGCAACAGGGAATCTTATTTCCTTCTTTTTTCCTTTTACCTGTACAATAGATGCACCGATGCCGCCGTTGAGCCAAACCCAGTGGATGGTGGGAATAATTCCATATCCAGACACTGAGCAAAAGATGATGGAGCGCAGTCTGTGCCACTGTTGCGTGAGGTAACTGGGATGAATCTGAGCAAAAAACACTGCCAAGATCATTGCCAGCACAGTGATTAAATATACCTGACGCCAGTACTGAGGAAAAAAGAAACAAAAGCAAGTTTGTGGGTGTTCTCATCACAGGTAAAAGGAAACTCTGGGTAGGGAGTTTATGTTACTAAACATCATGATGTGTCATTTCTCCTGTCCCTGCTGGGGGCACAAACCATAGGGTTTTAACAAAGGGACTTGCATCTATCAGCTGACAGTGAGGGAAGGCACTCTTTCACTCGGGTTCACCTGGTAGAACACCATTTACTCCAGGCAGTGCCTTCACCAAAACATCTGAAATACGCTCTGCCCGAGCGAACCTGTTCCACTCCCTGATCGCTGCATCCCTCGCGGGCATGGATGTAATCCAGGCCGCTGACAGGAAACAACTCACTTGTCCTCTATTAGATGAAGATAAAATAAACCTGTTTCTGCCTCACGCAGGCTACCCAGCGGGAAACGACGTTGAAACTACTTGTGATGGGGACACATCCCATAATCTGCCTCACGCATCTGACAAAGGTAGGACCTGTAAAGTCTACCCTGCCTCCATATAAACTGAAATATTTTCTTGAAGCTTGTGTGTCTGACAGCCCGAAAGCCTGATCTCAATTTTCCCGTCACTCCAACAAGCAGAATTCTGCTCCTGTCAGAAGGAACGTGTTTCCCTTTCCATCTGTTTGGACGCCCTGCAACGCTCCCCCTTCCTACGGCACGGAAACGATGACAGGGAGACCTCAGGAACTGAGCGTTACCTGAACAAGCGCTTCAAACTTACGTTGTTACAGTAAAATGCATAGAACACGCCTGACACGTAGCAGCCCAGGATGCCGATGGAAATTCCCGCGTAATCCAACGCCATCCATCTTCGGCTGGTCTTCTCCGAGCGGTGGCAGCAGAAGAGGTGGTATCCTACCGAGCAGAGCATACAGACCTACACAAATGTTCAAACAAGGAGGCATTAATTTCTTTAAAACGGGGAGCAGTGCAAGCTTAAACTATGAAGCTCAGAGCGTGACATTGACCTGTTGTGTGTTTTGCAGCACAACTTGGTGTAGGCAATTATGATTCCTGCCAGTAATCAACAGACACTAACATAAGCTTCTCTCGTGGATGGAAGAAGGAACAGAAAACTTTGCAAGACTTGCTAACCCCAAGCTGCACAGCTGAAAAATGACCACAAGGCCAAGAGAGGAGCCAGCACGCCAGGGAGCAGGGCCACATCCGCACGAGTACAGTGGGACGATGAATTCTGCTTGGCCAAACTGCCACAAGCAGAAACCAAAGCCCAATCTGCCCTGACTGCCCGGCGCCCCCAGCACTGAGGGAGCACAGGAGAAGTTAAACTCGATGCACAGGCCATTTATTTGCTCCCAGCCTGGCATCTAATCTTTTCCCTGAAACGTGTTTTTTGTATTTCTCTGCAGCCCTCAGCAGGAGTAGGGAAGAGCACAACAGCAGCGCTTCCCGAGCCAACGAAGGAGATTTCCTTGCTTCTAGCTACGCAAAGGCACCCTGTACTCTCCAGAGAATAGGAACAGTTCTCTTCAGAGTCACCCTGTCAAGGCTTCTGCTTTTTTAGGGATAGCATACTGTACAGGAGCTCCAGCGGTCAAACTGCAGTCTAACACACCTGAAGTCTGCTCTTGAGAACAAATTTAATCTGACACAGACGGTACAGAGTTAGAACACAAGCCCTGCTGCCATTCCAGACCAGCATCAGGCCACAGCCAATTCTCATGTCGTGGTGGGTGACCCTTTCCAGCAGTAACTGGTGCTGCCTGGGAGTCACATTGGACACTACGGAACCCCAGCACCCAGCGGAAGCTGTCAAATATGGTCTTGGATGAATCTGAAAAACAATTTAGTTGTTTTTCACAGGCTCCCTCCTACACCAGCCACGCTCAGCCTTCCCTGGTTTATTCCAGGTGCTAAACAGCTCAAAATTAATGCAACCACCGAGCTTGCCAGTTACCTTCAAAAGCAATGCCCCCTAAAACATGCTGTCCCAGGCCTGGCCCGCGTTCAGCAGTCCTGCTCCACAATGTGTGTGGAAGCTCCACGAGGGGGATTCATCGCCCTCCTTCCCAGAGAAGGGGCTCCCCAAGCCAGCTCCCCAGCCTGTGCTGGCTCAGAAGGCCGGGCCCTACCTGGAAGCAGAAGAGGCAGACGGAGCAGATGACAAAGTCCTCCCGGGAGGCGCCGGCGGCCGGCAGGACGGCTGTCAGGTCGTAGATGCCCAGGGTGAAGAAGAGGACGAATCCGAGCAGGTGGCTCCAGATGTTGACGGTCTCGTTGGAGAGGATGAAGAGGCTGCGAGGAGAGACAAGAAGGGGCGGTGAGAGGGGTGAGCCGGGCCCGGGGCGCCATGGCGGCGGGGCTGCCCTCACCTCTTGAGGCAGAGGCGAGAGGGCAGGTAGGCCCGGTAGCCGTCGGTGATGTAGGGGTTGTCCTTCAGGAAGAGGGGGATCTGCTCGTAGGTGTAGAGGCGGATGCCGCGGGGCACCAGCACCGGCCAGTACTGGTACCCGCCCAGCTCGATGTAGTGGGCGCTCCGCAGCAGCTTCTGGTGCATCCTGCCCGCCGCGCCGCCTCAGCGCACCGCCGCCCCGCCGGCGCATCGGCCCGGCCCGCCCCGCGCCGCCCCCTCCCTCCTCCTCCTCCTCCCCCCTCACGGGCCGCCGCCCGCCGCC
>JAOXJM010000033.1:658339-674639 GCA_026413425.1 Tringa solitaria | reverse complement strand
TGTACTCTATGAAGTATAAAAAAAAGACTACATAGCGAAGAAGACAACTCTTCCAAAGGATTTGCTTTGCATAAATAAGGCAAGTTGTGGTTGTTTGCCAGTTACCTTTAGATTTATTTTTTTCCAAATTTTAAAAAAAAGAAAGGGAAAAAGATATCATTTGCTAGGTATCATCTGGCTTTCGTTTTCAATTACGTGTGCTGAATCCTCATTCACCTGCCTCTCCCCTCCAGGAATGTGCCGTGCAGAATTCCTGGAAGGTCTTTTGTCTCCTGAAACAAAAGGTGAGAGCATTCCTCCAGGATGGTGTGAAGGATTTTCCCACGGCAGAGAGGTCTGTACTGTGAGGTACAAGAGGCAGCGTGATGGGCGTTGGAAATGGAGAATGACAGTGAAGACCAGGTGTTCAAATCCTAGATATAACCAGCTGTGCTACATCAACCCCAAATTTCCACGTCACACCATTTGGTTGCCCAAGTTAAGTTGGTTTTCGTCTTAAATATCTCTCCTAATCAATCATTCACTGAGATTTCTTAATGCCAGTGCTCTGAAAACTGAATCCCTCCTGCCTCTGCAGACCTGCTGACAGTTTCTCATGCCCTCTCCCTCCTTCTCAGCTGTTCTGCGTGCCGGGGACATTTTTCTCCTGTGTGTACCACAGGATTTTGGAGAGTTACCCAGAGGAATTGTGTTCGTAGTAATAATTTAGCAGGCTTAGCTTCAAGAAACTGCCGTGTGTTCTTACCTTTCCAGGGTGTATCTGAAGCATATCTCTGAAGGGTTCATTCCTGGTTTACTTTCTCTCTTCCTTTCCACGTGGCTTCTCTGTCTCTCTTTTTCCCCCTCCACCTGAACTTGTTATTAATGAAATTAATAAGAATGATTTAGGAAAGATACACAGAAAAAACGCATTCTGAAAGCAGATCCCTAGACATAGTTCTTTTGACGGGAGGGGAGAGACCGGGCTCGTACTGCTGGCTATATTTAGGATGGACACAGGATGTCCCTTCCGCAGACAGCAGAGCTGTGTCAGGTACACAGGGAAGCACGGTGTAATAAAACACCTTGAGGAGCTGTGGTGTAATAAAACTCCTTGAGGAGCGTGGTGCTGAGAGGAGAAAGGTTGGCCGATACTCGGGAGGTGGCTCGGTGAGTCTCACACGTGACAGGGTCGCAGGAGGACTGAGAATGCAGATACCAGACTTTCCCGGAAACAAAATGTTAGGAGGCCACAAGGGTGTTTTCTGGTAGCTTGTTCTAAAGGGAAATAATTCATAGGTTGTCTCTTCCTGTTCTGTGGTGAAGTAACAGTTCCATTTCTAGCTGACCTATATCAGCTGTGCTAAAAATAGGAAACTGTCCTGTTTTGGTCAACCTGGTGCTCTCGGAAGCTAAAAATCTCTGAACTAGTGGGACCAATCTAACAAGAATGGTGTCTACCTGGGGACACTCTTTTCTCCTGACAAGCGTCCTACTGGTTTTTTTCTTTGCCGCGCTCGGTTGGAGAATGAGGGAGATAATATATGTTTATGCAGACACATGCACTGAAAGGAGTAAGCATATAGCTGTCACGCTAATTCAGGTGAGTGAGCACTGGCTGTCCCGAGGAGCCTCTCGCTGCCACGGTGAAACCGAGCTGGGGAAGGCGCCTTCCTGCCAGCTCCTGCTGATAAATGAGGAGATTCATCGCTCGCTCGAGTGGTGACTCACTTTCCTCAAGCCAAATACTGCTTAGAAAGTTGCTACCAAGTTAAAACCGTAATTAGTCTTAATTGTCCATTGAATCATTAGCTCACTGAGAACATTATACCTGGAAAAAACACTTTGTTTCCATGCCCTGTGCAATTTAAATGGACTCCCAAGTGCTTCAAAGAGTTCAGTCAGAAGGAATCGGAGCTGACAGCACTTTTTTTTAATAAAAGAAGCTTTAATTGGCTGTTAAGTTAAAGCTTTGAAGCTTTGATAGCAGAAGTGTTATAGGTTAAATTAATAGGGAAAATTGAGAAACAATTAGGGCAGCTTTAAATTAATTACTTACACTATTTATTTTGAGCTTATTGAACAATTGTGTTGTATGCGTAAGTGATTGAAATTAGCCATCTGTGCAAGATAGCTTTGACCTAAATTGACCTTCTTGGGTAAGTAAGTAGCTTGCCCTAATTCCTATACTGTATCCCTAATTTTACTGGCAGATAAGCTTAATTGGGAGTAAAGATGAATGTGCCTTCCAGGTTCCTTACTTTTCTGTTGAAACTAAAATCACCTCTGCAGACAAAGGTGGGGAAGGCTTTTCGTGGAGATCGCAAATGAGCCAAAGTGCTTCTTGTTAACCCTAACTGTGCCCTGCTGAGTTCCGTTCTCCTGTCGGCAGCAGCGTACCTGTACCATGCCCTGTTTAGGCACATAAAAGATAGCCCCATAACCACTGTTTACCCACTTTTTTTGGGAAAACCTAGGGAAGAACAGCAAGTTTACTTGTACTATACGGTATCAGCTCTCTAGTACTGACAGGATCTTTTTATGCCCACCCTATTCTGCTGGCTTTTTCAAGGAGCAGCAGGGGACAAATGACTTAGAAGAAGAATTATCCAAACAAAATATCTAAACTACTCATGACAGAGTGCAAGCAAAAAAAAAAAAAAAGTGGTTAAATTTCAAAACTGAAAAGGTGGAAATATTCTTGGTGTTGATTTTTAAGGCATTGAAACACTTTTTTGCCCCCTAGTTTCCCTATTTCTGGCAGACCTGCCCCACCACTGCTGCAGCTGGACCAGAGGAGGCTCGGTATGGCAGGTGGGTGATAACAGGATCCCAGGCAGCTGGGGGGAGGGTGACTCCCCAAAGGCAGGGGCATGCCTGTCCCCTGTGAGCACCCTGTCCCCACGCTCATGCTTGGCTCTCCCTCCAGGTGTCAGTCTGGCACTGTGCTATCGCCCGGCGTCCTGCGCCCAGGAGCTGGGTCTCCTTCCCCTCTCCAGGAGATGCCTCTTCGCCCACTTTGGAATTAAGGAAGAACTGACAGGGTGACCTGGGTTCTCAGCCCGGCAGTGCTGTTTCCTGCAGACCTGTATCACGTCAGGTCAGTGCTAGTATTCCTGAAGTAGCTGTGGCTCTTTGTTTGATCCTCCTCTTGTGAAGTGCCTGGCAAAACACCTCCTTCTGATTTTTGTTTGTGCCATTCTGGCTTTTCGTATGTTTGTTGCAACCAAAGAAGAGACAGGTGCCCTGGGACTCCTTTTCCCACAGTTGGAATCTGCTGGCATGGGAGAATTTGTCTAGCACTGAGTTTTCCAGAAAAAAACAGTTTAGTACCCGGGAATGAAATCTGTCATCAGTCTGACCTCAGTTGAGAAAATACATTTGGGAATGTTGGTCGAAGGTATTGCGTGTCTCCCTTTGCTTCGTGCTCACAGCTGTGTCAGTGTACAGCCCAGTTTTTCTTTGTCTGTGATTAAAAACCACTGTGTTTTCCCTGGGGATGGGAAGAAGGAGTTGTATTTCAGAATACTGTGTTCAGGAGTATGTTTCAATGCAAAGCCTGTGAATAAAACATAGGCAGTTGTTTATGACCATAGAGACCATGTACGTATTTATGTGCATAAAGCACTTTTGGTTTTGTATCAATGTGCAAAGAGAGCTTGCAAAGGGCCACGTATAGAATACACATTTACTGACAGTTACATCAGGAGGTCAGAGATTTTTAAAGCTCCTTGTCATGTAAAACAGGTCCTGTCTCATCCTTTCTTGGAAGTAACCAAAGCATCTGTGAAATTAACTACTGGATTTTGATATGTGGTGGAGTTGCATATAAGAAAATAAGGTTCATAGCTTTGTGGAAGTCAGAGTCTCTGGAAGAGCATGTGTGTGCAAGAACAGAAATCCCGGGACACCCCCGATACACAGATTCCTTTTATGAGAAAGCTTTAGGAACACTAGTACCTTTTGTTTGATAATTAGAGTGACCTTAATACTAAGACAGCTTGATTTCAAGGCCCTCTTCTCTGCAGATATGTCTTTCTTCCTCGCGCTGTCCCCGCTAGGATTCCTGCGGTGAAGTTCTCCGTGGTTTCCTGTAGTGCTCCTCAGTACAGAGCCTGAGCGGCTTCCAGGAGTGCCCAGAACAGAACGCCTGACATCTGCCGTGGGGGGCTCAGGCTCTCTTTCCTCCTCCCCGTGGAGAGATGCATGTGCGATGTGTGCAGTCGAGTGACTTGTTTTGGTAGGGCTCTTCCTTTTTTTTTTTTTTTTTTTTGGCGTTTTTGTTTTCTGATTCAATCCCTTTGGCTTTCAGCTCCGGCTTCTGAATCTCAGCATCTGTCAGTGGTGCAATAAATTCTCTTTGGTGATAAGAGAACAGCTGCCAATAGCAAGAGCAAGGATGGCATTCAGGCTTTTTCCTGCCGTGCGAGAGCTTACAGTCAGCAAAACCACACTGTGCACACAATGGAAGAAGGCACCTCTTCTGCCCAGCCTACTATTTTTTTTTCCCAATTTAGCAGCATCTTTTCCCTCCATATTAAGCAGATGCACATGAACAATTGTGCAGCATAATAGAGTCCTGAACCAAAAGAACTGGAATTAATTGACAAATGGCTTTTTTCTGGATAGATTCTGAAGGTGAAAGTGGTGGGAGGACAATAAAGGAATTTTTTTGAGAAATTGGGGGATTTTCAGGGAAAGAAAGAAGCTGTTTGGAAAGCTACTTAAGCATGTGGGGTGATGTTTCCTAGCACAATAACCTGCTCCCGATGAGATTGGTAGGGAAAAAAAAGAACTCCTTTCTGTGTAGTCTGAGTTTTTGAAGTTTGGGTTGGGTTGTCTTTGGGTTTTTTTTCATATGTAAAGGTTTCTCTAACTGCAGCTTGCCTATAAAATTTTATCACAGCTGGAATTCATGCCAGAACAAAAGGCATTTCAAGACAAGCTATTTTGGCCACAGAGGTTTTGTTTCTGGAGTTGTGGTGAGTTTAGTTGATTTATTTATAATGAGGGTGAAACTCCAGGAACTGTGGACAGCTTTGGTCGATACGGTAATTTCACTCTTGGACAACTGTGTGCGTTTCTGACTTTGCTGAAGTCCATTCCTGTGCAGCTCTGAGTCTTCCCTTGCCTGGTCAAAGCCTGACAGCAGATTTCTCAAAAGGGGATCATGTTTTTAAGACACTGTTAAAAGTCAAAATAGCCTTTCTGTAAAGTAGTCCTACTTTATAGGATTTGTTGTGGTTTATAGGATTGTAATTTCTTGAGTAGCTTCTCAACAGAGCGTGAGAGAGCAGACGGGGTGGATTTTTAGTGGTGTTTAAGCATGTTTAGAGCTGTGTGGACACTTGGAATGATTTCTCAGTGTCAGGTGTTACGTGCCCTTTCCAACACTTCTGTTATCAATCCATACTCTTGCAGACTGACCTCTGTAGGTATTTGAATGTCATTGTAAATGTGACAGAAAACACATGTTCTCATTTGGTTCTGATGAGGATTTGTATGCCTAAATCAATTTGACCTTTTTCAAAATCCTTTCCAAACTTTTCATGTGCTTCCAAATTTGATCTGTGAAGTGCCGCTTTAATCCCAAACAAGGCCTGGGTACTTGGCATTTGGGATCATCTTGCTGCACTTACTTTTGTCTTGTTTTTTCTTTATCTGCCAAGATGAGTGAATGCAAATCATGATTTTTTTTTTCCTGGCTCTGTTGATGAATGCCAAAATCTCTGCTAAGTAGCAGTTGTATAGTTTGAGAATTGGAGATGTCAAACTAAAGATTTGCCTTGCCTCCA
Source organism: Tringa solitaria (assembly GCA_026413425.1). Lineage (NCBI taxonomy): Eukaryota > Metazoa > Chordata > Aves > Charadriiformes > Scolopacidae > Tringa > Tringa solitaria. The sequence goes on along the minus strand of JAOXJM010000033.1, from coordinate 668,865 downwards.
AAAATGCTTTGGGATAGAAGGATCTGGGAAACAGAGGGAAAGGATTGTCTCGTTTTGCTGACTGTACTGTGGATATTGTTGCCTGTCTGCTAGGATTGGGTTTTTCCCCTTGCTAGTTAGTCTTATGAGATTTTAGGTTTTCCTCAGTTGTCTTGATAACTAAAATTGGAATCCCATGATCTCCTGAATAAATACAGTTTGGATGTCCTCTCTCATCCTGGTTGTCTGGCTAGCTTCTTTAAGTCATCGAGACATTTAAGTGCAAAGATGTATGGAGGAGGCAATGTGTTAGGAAGTGCTGGGAAGTCAGCAAAGAATGACTAGCAAAATCCTGCAATTCTTTGTAATAGATTACTTTTTAATGTCTTTTGTTTGTCTACTTTTTATGCTATTAGATGCCCCAACCCCATCTCAATGTCAGGCTGGGAGCCCTAGAATGCTTCTTTTCAGCAATTCCTTGCAACAAAAAATTCTGCAGAGGAGAGTGGGAAAGGAGCTGGTGGTCTGCTTTTCTGCCTAATTTTCCACTTTCTTCATCAAATTATTTGACCTTTTCATCAGTTAATTCCACGTATTTAAGCTAATTTGATGATTTTTATTTTTATTTTCAGTTACCAAACATTAAGCAAGGTCCATAAAGACTGTGTCACAGTCTTAGAAGCATTTGTTAGATTTTTTTCCTCTGTTGTTTTCCAGTTGCATCTTCCTTGTCGTTTCCTTGGGTTTACAGACCATGCTTCATACTATACGTAAATTGTCAGTCATACAAGACTCACCAGCATATCCCAAAAGCCCTTGAATTTGCCTAACCTTGAGAATTCTGTTATGCTTCTGCTCCTTTTTCTGTAACCTTGGAATAAAACTAACACAGTCTCTTCTTGCGATGCCATACGTGGGTAAAAAGAGGCAGAGATTTAACTGCGCTGTACACATCAAGCCATAAGGAGTCAGAGTTCGGGTACTCTTGCCCAAAGCCCATCTTTAATCTGTTTCATGTTTTCCTACAGTCTGCAGAGCTGACGGATGCCTTCTGATGGTATCCCTGTCTCCTCAGTGACTGCTGGATTGAAAGCTTTTTACTCCGCAACAGACATATCACTGGAGCCACGGTTTTGTCAGCCGTGTCACTAGGAAGTGATCTTACAAACACTTGAAGTGTGCCTCTTCCTCTTCTGACATCTTTTGATTCTGGCAGACGTGCTGAATGACGCGAGTTACGAAAGCTTACAGCTAACCCGCTGCTCCCTGCTGCCGGGGAGGGATTCGGAGCGGTAACTGGAGTGCAGCGTGGATATTGTGGAGCGATGGGAAGTGAGCAGAGCTCATCGGCTCTCTTGCTTGTCCTACGGCCACGTGTCAGGGAGGACAATGGGGCTTGGCTATTATGGGTATGTCTGGCAAGCTAGGATGTTTTTCGGCAGCCTTGCAAGGAGTTGAACAGCCACAGATGCTTTCTCCTGCCTGGCGCTGGAAGTTTGAAGGGCAGCTGAATTTGCTAATGTTCGTGCTTTGATACAGAGTGTGAGAAATGTTGATGAGGCATGAGGCAGAACAGCTTGCTCTATTGCTGCTGTATTGACTCTGCAGTGCTGACAGTAGTTAAAAAAATGGCTTTTGTGCATAAGCTTAGTTAATATATAGAACTTGGAAGACAGCTAGGAACAGCTATGGGCAATGGCCACAGTCTCTCTGTGTCTCTCTCTTTTTAATAGAGTCGCTTCCCTGCCCAGAACTGCGCTTTAATTTTCAATCATTTTAGCATCATTAGGAAAGGCTGACATTTTGGGAACATTTGTACAGTATAAGTATAAATAACAGTATCCATGCTTTGTCATACAAGGGGATGCACAATGAGGTCAGGGTTATTTTCCTGGTTGTGAGCACTGGTGACATTTTCGTTTCAAGTATAAAATATGGTGTTCTTTTTGCTGAAGAATTGGTCCAAAGCAAAGGCTCAACTGGGGTCTTTTAAAACCAAAGACCTGCTGGATGGGCTGTGCTTTCTTGGGTCCCATGGACATATTTGTGTGCAACCCCCCTGGAACTTCCCTGAGGAAGCCTTCTGCTCAGTGAGTTGCCTCTGTTCTGTGCCTGGCCCTCTCTTCTGCCTATGGAGGAGGAAGAGCAGATAACTCTACCCCTGGTGAGAAGTCTGGCTGGGAATGACAGGGCAAAGGCCAAAGAGAACACGGTTGCCACCTCTGATCTGGAGCCCTGCCATCCTCTTTGTATGCAGGCAGTCCTGTCTGCGAGTAACCGGGGAGAGCAGATGACTTGGACTGCATGTCCATCTTTCTGTATCCAGGTCATCTCAACTTCATGTCAGTTTTTCAGATAATTTTCTCAGGTGATGACTGCAGCCACACCGGCTGTTTCTGAGGTGGGATCAGGTGGTGAAGTCTGTCACTCGCATTAGTGACCAGTCGCTCTCTTGGTAACCCTGCTGGCTTCAGTGGGAGCACTTGTTTGAGAGTTTCACCCATGAAAACTGGGATTCCTCCTGCGGGGTGCTAAAGGCTGTCCTTACGCAATGCAGATGGGCGACTGGTAGAAGCATTTTTGATTTTGTTTTCTTTAGCCTTATAGTATTCACCGTTGCGTTCTCCAAGTTAAGGCATGTATCAACTCATGGAAGCAGATGGCACATACCTGTGGAATTGCTGAAAGAATATTCATCAGCATTTGTCTCTCTACCATGTTCCCCCCCGCCCCCCGCCAAAAAAAAAGAGAGACCTACAGCCTTATTATTATTTCAGTAGAACTTCTGACATGAGGAGATCAAGCAATTATCTCCCTTTTGAATTTCAATCTCTGACTGTCAGCGTGAAGAGACCAACTGTGGCTATATGTGAGAGCAAGTTTCTGGGTGCGCTATGTGAAGGGCACTGGTGCATTTCTTGTTTCTTTCAGGCTGCTGGAATGCTTTTTTTCCTCTTTTGGTTTTGGTTTTTTTTTTGGATGGACTAGTAAATTATTAGGATGTGGAATTGTCAAACAGGCTTGCCAGCTTTTCAGCAGTCATCCCAAGTGGACTGCCTAAAAAAGGGCTGGCACTGCATCACATGGAATGACCAATGATATGTCATATATTTTTAATGGGCAAAATGTTTTAATAAACACTCTCCCTCCTAAAACACTGGATTTTTAAAATAGGTTTTAGCCTTGAGCTATGTAGCTACCCAGCTGTGAATTTTATAAGGCAACAATCTCCACATCATTAGATGTTATGACTGATACAGCAACGATTGCAATAGTAAGTATTTCCACACTTTAAAAAAGTTTCTGATAACAGTTAAAGAAGTATGGCTCTAGTTCGAGGACTTTCTCTGCTCAAAATTAAAGCAATTTTCTAAGATTATGAAGACAGGCATGTGCTGTCTTCTAGTGAACTGCAAGTATCTGTTTATTCGAGCCATGCTGATTTTTGCACCTGACAGCTTTGATCACGTTGCATTACACTTTTGAAAATCAAAATTATTTTACTTTTCATGTGATTTCTCCATCTTCAGCCAATCAAAATACAGCTGAAATATTGCACAATGAGCCAGATGAGACCCCAACTTGATCTACCATAGTTGGACTGGTTCATAGGAAAAGCCTCCTGGGGTTTTGTTTGTTTTTCTGGGTTACAACAGTTATGTTGTTTTATTTAGAAGCACGTGGTACAAAGTCTGGAGTTGAAAGGTGATCCAATGATCCCTCTTTGGGCAACCCCAGTCCCTCCTTTACAATGACTTCTGTGCAGTGGTCAGTGAATAATGTTGCCTTTTTGAGGTCTGTTCTCACTCTACACCTGCTACCCAGTTAGACACTGACCCTCTCAAAAATGGCATGCCTCTTGTCGTGTCTTATGTCTTGCAAAACTGCAAAGAGTGAATTCGTGGTGTATATGTCTGGAAGTCAGGGTTGGTAGAGGTAAGGTTCTGCTTTATCTTGTACTTTCTGGAATCTTCTTTGAACTGGAACCATCCTTTATATGTGGGCTAAGAGAGTTTAAAAAGTTGAAAAGAAGTGTTGTTGTTTCTGAGTTTTTTGCTGTTTCTGGTGGGATAGAAAAATGTATTTTCTGTGATTATTTTTAAGTAATTGTTGACGTTCATTATTCGGGCATTTGTTTACTTTATACAAAATGACCTTTTTTCAAACAGAAGGCATTCTGTTACAATCCCAATAGTTAATCAGAAATTCTGCACAGAGTGCACTTTTAATAGTTTACAATTAGTTTCAAGTTGTAGATGTCCATAACAGGCTTTCTGTCCTGTTTCTAAAGGACAGACAGAGAAGCACAAAAGTTGCTTGAAACTTGAACAATCTCACGAGATTTGATTTCAGAACAGTTAATCTTTTACAGTGTACATAGTTTCATTCAACATCAGTGCTGTCAGCTAACTAATGGACTGGATATATAACTATATTGCATGGTATAATTATTCAGTTGCATAATGTCAGTTTTTTCTTCTGGTGTCAGTGAAAAGTACTCAGATTTCCAGCATTGCAGGAAGAAACTTTTCATTGCTGGTCATGTGGTGATTTGTTTTACCAGTGATTATGTGCTCCAGAGAGTTAGATTTTTCTTTTCAGATTTGTTATGTCTCTATTTTTGCTGGCTAGACTGAATAAAGAGATCTTATTTTCACGGGTACAAGAGTTTGCTCTGTATCAGGTCTTACAGACCAAGTGAGCTGTCATGGAGACTGGTACTGCTCCATCTCTCCCCCTGTGAATGGGGCAATGTGGGGCAACAGCGCTTTCCATCTGAGGGGTTCAAATATACAAGCACTGAATAAGAGCTTTGGGGAATGAGGTCCTAGAGAGAACACCGTGACCAGTCACTGGTTTAGCAGTTGCTTGATATGATCATGCTCGTGTGAAGAAACTGACGTTTAGGTCAATGTCTCAATAAAATGCTGAAAGAAGCTAAACCAGAAGAGCCCTGAAGAAAATTTCGAAAATTTCTTGTATGGATTCACGTCTTCATTGCATTTAGATGGCTGGTGGCCTCTCTTCTGGAGGTGAATAAGTTGCTGTTCCTCAACAGTTCTGGCATTTTCTATTGTGGTGATGGCCAGAGAGAAGAGACACCAGGGATCCCAAGTGCTAGCTGCTGTAAGGGCAAATGGCAACCAGCAGTCCCTGTTCTGCTGGGCTTTCGGTTCAAAAGATCCGTCACAGCAAGAGCATTAAAAGATGTGAGACAAAGTCACTGCATTGAATCCTTGCTTAGGGGAAGACCGTTCAGTTTACCTGATGGTCTTGTGCTGCCCCTAACAAAGGAGTGAAAATAACTTTTCCTTACACTGCGGTGCGGGGGAAGACTTTGGAAAAGCATGTCCGGATGTGCCTGCTGGTTTCCATTTCTTTTTCAGGTAATTCCCATTTCTCATATTTCAGAGCTAGTAGCAGCACATCCACAGGCCTAAAGCACTGTGGTCTCCAAAACTCTCCCAGGGATTGGTGCAGCCTTATCACCTTAGATAGTGGGAAGGCTTAGTGCTTTATAGGAGTGGATTTGGCACTGACCAGGATAGAGCTATCCTGCAGGATATCACTTATGATGGAAAGTTATTTCTTGCCACTAGCCAGGTTTCACTCAGTCCCATATCATTGCTCTCCCCATTCCTCATGTGATGCCAAATAAATCCAATTCCTTTTAGGTGAAAAAACCTGAGTTGGGTAAGTTGGTGTTTGGTTTTGCTTTGATGGCTGTGTGCATGAGGCAGTGATTTCTAGCACTTTATCCTTGCTGCTCTCACCCCTCGTAAACACCATTCCCAGGGGCCTGACAAACTTGCGTGGCACTCTGGAGTGCTGTGGCTGCTCTGTCCCGTCTGCCTGGCCTCGCCGTGTCCCCCTCTGCAGCTCTGGCCAGGAGAAGGGCTGAAGAGCTGGTTGCTCTGCTCTGGCATTGCGTCGAGGGCTACGGCGGCTGGTGGGGGTGAGAGGGCAGTGATGGGGAGGAGAGGCTGTGCTTTTGCTTCTGCTGCACCCCTGTCAAAACCAGCTTAGGGGTCGAGGTGGAGAGGGAAGGGGCAACAAAGCAGGCGAGACAGACAGTGGGTTCCCCTCATGTGTCTTGGGGTGGTCAAATGTCCCTGTGGGCTGAGGAGAGCCATTGGATCTTGAAGGGAAGGGCAGAGGGATGCCGTGGTTTGGTAAGTATCAAGAAGCGGCCATCGTCTCCTCTCTAGCACATAAAGTAGGGATGGGTGAGTTCGCTCCCTCCCCGGAGGAAGAAGAGCTGTGCAAGCACCTCCTTACCTTCCCTTTTACAGCACAGCAGTACCCGGCTTCCAGCGTGGATCCGGGGTGGCATATGCTTCTCACTGCTCTGTTTTGATACCGGGAGGGGAGCGCTGCAAACCCTAGCACAATATTTGCACAGCCTGCGCGTGGATTCAGTTAAGTCTTGAAAGACTTTGTGGGTTATGACATTCCCCTAAATGTGCTGAGCTTTCTTTAACCTTTCATAAAACATTGTGATCTTTATGGACTGTATCATATTGTGCAGTAATGTGCTTTATTGTCCACAGAATAAGCTTTTCTTAAAGATAATTGGAAAGCTGGAAATGGCTGCTATCGGCTGATTTTTTTTTTAATACATTATTTCTGAAATGGGCCTGGTGTAATAATGACCCTATCTGTTCAAGATTTAAGATTTGTCTTGGCAGAGAAAATTGATCCATTTCACCTTTGTCTAATGGAAAATTTTATCTGGGATTATCTGTTTATGTAAATGAATGTTCCTCTGAAAAGAGAACTTGAGGGGGCTGTAAATCTCAGTGACACTTTAGTTTCATGGGGGGAAAATTGGAAAGGATTCTAGTATTTATCTGACTGAAATTGGTTATAAAAACAAAATTATCTTCATGTACCTGCTGCATCTGATGTTTCCTGGAATTTCATTACCTTTTTGAATAATGCAATGTTACACTATATACAGGATTCTCTGTGATTAGCCCCGAAATTGTTGGGGGGTTGCTTCCTAGCATTATAATTATCAGGAAAAAGCAGCCTGTTTGGGGCAGTGGGATTCTGATTCAGTGCCCTAATGGGTACCAATTAGCACAGCCACATTATTCATAGCGCTCTGTGTAGAGCAGTGAAAATACACCACATGACTTCTTTTCCTTATGATTTTTTTTGTGTGTGGTTTTTTGTTTTGGTTTTTTTTTTTTTTTTAAACTGAGGAGTGAATCTAATTACAGGGGAAAATGTCTTTGGCTAATCAGCTTTTGTTTACAGTTTGCAGAGCAGGACTGTGAATGTAGCATTTAAACTAATATTTTAAACATCATCTTTAAAAGCAGTTTCACTGTTAAAGAGACAGACTAGGGTTTTTTGCCAAGTTTCCTCTTGAGAAGTAGATGACACGGCAGCGACCAGGCAAGATCCTTGCTGCAGCAGCCGTGCCCAAACCCAGGATTTGGCTGGTGTGTGCTCGCAGTGACCATGGCTGTCTGACACAGCTGCTGTAAATGCTCCCTCTTTCTGGCACTGGGTGGGACTGACAAAGAATAGAGAGCTGAGTTGATTTTGTACCTATTGTTGTATTTAAAAAGGAGCTAAACAAGAAGATGCAACTTCTTTGTTTATTTTAAATTTAAACAAGATGAAAGCCCCATATATCTTCACATGAAGCAAAGCTACTTTGTGGCTATCTAATCCTTGCCATCTTTGGAAAACCAAGAAGGATTTCAATAGCTGACGATAGTGACAATCGTACGTGCCCAGAGGGAGCAGAAGAACACACGCTCCACGTAAACATGCATTTAACATGTGAAACTTTAGGATCAAATTGCTGCTTTCCTGGAGCAGAGGAAAAGCAATTTGTATCTTCAAGCTGAGAAAGAAATGACATGTACTTCAGAGTACACTTCAAGGTATAAAGCAGTGCCCCATATTTTTACATCTAATTAAGTAAGTGGCCTAGTTTTCAAGCATCTTTCAGAGCTGCTGGTTGCTCAGAGCCCTCAAAAATCCCTGCCCTTGCCTCGCTGCCCGAGTGAGAGATGGGAGCTGAGCTTTGGGGAGTCACCATCTCAGTCTGCCCAGGCTGATGGCAGCGGGAGCTGGGCCAAAGGCTTTAATGAAGAGGGGAGTTGGCTACTAGAGGTCATAGCTGTAATCAATGCTGTACTGAGGTGCACCAATGCTTCTTCAAGAGTCCAGCCTAGCATAGCAATTAGTGCTAAAAAGAATAAAACCAAAAGCATTCATAATGGAAAATCAGCGTTTCACCATGGCTTTCACTCTGTGATGTCTGGCAGATTTCTCTTGAATCTTGCATGTCTTAATGCTACTTAATTATATTTCCATAAAACTTCAGGCAGCAATGTTCCCTCCCCAAGTTCTTTACTTTTGTGACTTTCTGCTCCACATTTCAGGCAGTCATTTCAGCTGGAAATATACATTATTACCAGCTCATTAAATCCAAAATAAATGAAGTGGAAAATTACAGAACTCCATGGATTACAGTGCACCCAACTCAAAATAGAAGTGTGTGATTAAAAACAAAATGGGCTGCATTTTAAAAATGGATTAATAGTTTTGGACCCAGCTGGCAAAATATCATGTGAAATGTCTTTTCAGAGTTGGACTAATGTAAATTAAATTTCACTACAGGTGCTCAAGGTGGGCCTCTACCAGTGCAGGACTTCCCAGTTTGCCGTTAAAACCAATCCAGGAGCCCAGCTCAAAGCTGAGGGAGGACAAGGCTTTCCTTTGCCACCATTAAAATGTAAATGCACGTCTAGTTCTTTGCGGAGCTGGAGCATGGTTAGGCTCTGAATCCCTATTTGTTTTCTTTGAAGTTAAAAACAATAATAACAATTAAAAATGCAACAAATAAATTCCTAGGCAAACCCCTGGGTCTTGAGAATAGTTTCGTTGACAGCATTAAATACTCACATACAGGTAAAATTAACTCCTGTCAGAAGCAGTGGTTGGAAAGAAGCAGTGTGTGAGTATATGTATATGCAGAAAAGGTTTCTTTAATCTTCTTTATTTATGTTGTTTCTCCTAGTTTTGGTCCAGTTTCACTACAGCTTAAGCAAAATGAAAGTGGATGAGTGGTGAAACAGATCTCTTCCATCTCTGTGGCACTATTTAATAGTGAAGAGGAGAACAAAGAGCTAGGAATGGGGAAATGTGAAAAGACAGGTAGATATTGTGTAACACAAAACTGGAGCTTGATTTCCTTGTGGCATTTCACCAGATATTCCAGGCTTTGTAAAGTATTTCCAGGTTTGGGTAAATCATATCATTCCACATCAGGTGCAGAAAAAAAATAAAATTTACAGAGACTGGAATACAGTATATTAAACACTAAAGCAACAATAAAGATTATATAGTTAAAAATGCAACAGGATGGGTTTTTTCAGGTTTGTCCTACAAGTGTACGTCAGTGTTTAAATGCTGCTGTCAGGTGGTGCTTTGCGTGTGAGCTTGAGGCAGAGAAGCAGGGGTTTGACAGAACAGTGGACAGTATTGCGGGTTGAGAATTTGGGTTTTCCTGATTTCTGTTGAATTTCCTGCCTACCTGGCTTCTCTAGCAGAGTACAGCAAACCCGCATCCCTGTCTCTCTGCAACCTCGAAGAGCTGTTACATACAATAGAGAAAGGAAGGAGGAAAAAAAAAGTGGGCCATCTGTAGCTGCAGATGGGGATTTGTGGACGGAGTACAAGTTGCAGTCACTGAGTAAGCAGAGATGCCCAAAATGTGTCACCCAAATTGACCAATCAGACTGGAAGGGGGAGATGGGCTGGTCTGCATGGGTGGTCTCACCAGCCCACCCCAGCAACTGTGCAGGCACTGGGGCTCGCCATCCCCTTTGCTTTCCCCGGCAGCCAGAAATCAGAGCTGCCTTTACCTGTCAGCTGAGCTCTACCCTCCTCACAACAGCAAGCTACATCTTGCTGTGTCAGAATGTGTTGCAAGAAAGCTCTTTGTTTCCTTTCTATTTGCATTGGTTTTTTAAGGGATGAGCTGAGACGTAGTTTGATTACCAAGTGTTGTGATGCTGCAGTTAGCAAACGGATTGTATTTTGTCTGTCCAAGTGACAGCTAGATTTGCTTCACTTACTTAGATTTCTTTTCTGTTCTAAAAGATGACAACCCCCTCCCCCCCAACCCTGCATTTGTTGGGGAAATTAATTCTGAGAGGAGAAGATACTCTTGTCTCTCTCCTGTTCTTGGGGAAAGACTAAGTGGGAAGATGTAAGTGTTTGTGTACATCGAATCAGTTGAATGTTCTCACCTTATTGGGTGCCAGTTAACCTTTTTTTTGCTTTCACTTCAGAAAGAGCTCATCAAACCCCGTCTGTTTTTGTAGAAAGTTTTTATTTCTATTGAGTGTTCCGGGTACCTGTTGTCCTGCTTCAGGGAGGTGGTGGTTTGGCAGTGCTTTCTCCAGAACAGGTTTGACTAGTGCTGAAAGGGGCAGATTGCTTTCCTGCATGCTGGTGGTCTAGGATGGATGATAGGAATTGGGCTAGAGGAAGAGTTAACAGCTGGACTATGAGTTCTC
>JAOXJM010000033.1:648067-658239 GCA_026413425.1 Tringa solitaria | reverse complement strand
ATGGATGATAGGAATTGGGCTAGAGGAAGAGTTAACAGCTGGACTATGAGTTCTCTAGATGAGGAGAACCTCAGTGAGGGTGATGAGCTCATCGAGTGGTCTCTCGGGTGGAAATGTTGCTGCCAGGATCTTTTGGAACCTGGACAGTACTCCAGAGAACTTCCCATGAGGATCATCCTCTTGCCAGCCTGGGTCTGGACATTCATCCTTTCGCATGTCTTTCATGCTGATATGCTTCCAATGGCTTATGCTCATGTGGAAAAAGACAACCTGCATTCACTCATATGGTGTTCTGTGGAAGCCATTGAATATTAAACGCCCAGGGCAGAAGGTAGGACAAGGCTCGTAACACATGAAGAGCACTGAGCAGGGTTGTTAGGCAGTGGCTCTATCAAAGTACGTGTCCCTTTGCCACTTACAGCCAAACCCGATGGCAGAGCCGGCAGCTCTGCAGTGGGGTATCTAAATCTACTTGAATGGGTGAGCTCTAGACTTACATCAGCATAAATGAGATCACAGTTTTTCTAAGCAGGCCATAAAACGCAACGAGTTGTAGAGCTAGTCCAATACATTCTTCGTTGCCAAGTCCCCGAGAGGTTTTTAGGGTGTCTGAGTATGTGATATCTTTCCTAGTGAACTCCTGAGATCAGTAAAAGAAATGGTGTGGAGAGGAGAGTGGAAGGGCAGGAGAGGGAAGAGCAGTGTGACTGCTTTTGCGGGTTTTCCTCCCAAATGATGGGCAGACACTTGCCAAATGCAGCAAAAGGAGGTTTGGTCACAGGCTCAGGTTCTCTCAGAACAACTTCTCTTTGGATGGGGGCTGAGATTCAAACATCTGTGACTGCAGCTGAGGGTCCATTTGGATCTTTAGATCTTGTCTAGCAGAAATCACAGCTCAGGTGCTTACACGGCGTGCCGGGACTGTACTTAGGCATACTGCATTTGTTTGCCCAAGTATCCAAAGCCAGTTTTTATTTCAGAGAGGGCAGTTGTGACCGTGGCAGTTCAGCCTTGCAAGCATTTTCTCCGTTTGTATTTCATGCCACTTCTTCTTTTAAATGGGCCTGGTGTTTTGTGAGCTGTAAAGAGTCTCCGAGCCTGCTTATGCAGGACTGCAGAGCAACAAGCCTCCTTGTAATGCCTTTCAGGGTGGCTCCATTTATATTAATTGTGTCACTAAAAATACTCCCTTTTACTTAGGGGAGCGTTGTCTGCCTCACAAATCATCCAGGTAAGAACTGTATCCAGAGCGGGTAGCATTTTTTTTCTAAGGTATGGAGTTTTTCTCTGGCAGCTTTAAGATAACACCCACTCTTCACTCTCTTGCAGGAGCTGGTACAGAAAGCTGGTGCGTGTTACTGGCTGGCTCCCGTGTTTGACAGCAGAAGCGGCTGCGTTTTCCGTGGTTAGAAACAAAACTGTGAGTGTGAACCAGAGTCACTCAAAGCTTTATCCTCAAGTAATATCACAGAAACTCGGGTACCACTGTGCTTGGCGAAATATGTCACGGTGACAGTGTGCTGGGTTCTGTTTGTGTTACTTAGCTGTTACAGTCATCGCGCGTCGGCACCGCTCCCTCCAGCCCTTGGCTTTGGGCCCTGCTCCGCATTCGGCGAACGCCTGTAGAGCAGTGCTGCTGCCAGCAGGCTGCACCAGCTTCTGGGTGTTGCTCTCCCCTCCCACTCTTTCCTTCTTCTTTGCTACTCACTCCACCTTCCCCCTACCTCCTCCGCATCCCTCCTCCTCTTCCTCCCCCCACCTTCCCTCACCCAACAAAATCTTAGGTTCTTCCCGCTTGTAATTTGTCGCTAATCAGCTGTCAGTGTTGGAGCAATGATGAGAGGTTCATCTCTTGCTGAGGGTAATGGCCTTAAAAGTCACAGAGTCAATGTCAATGGGATCGCTCCAATTCAATCAGAGACCTGAATGAGAAATGGCCCCCGCTGACATTAGCACTCATTTTGAGCCCAAGCATCTGGGCCCTAGTAAATAACCATCAGTGGGTGGGTCCGGGGGACAGGTCATTAGCCCCACGAAAAATAAATATCGTTTCCCTTGATGGCTGCGAGTAATTTAGCTCAGACGAGGAAATTTCACCCTAGATTAAGTATGATGAGCCAATATCAGTCAGAGGAGGCCAAACAGTGAGAGCTTGATGAGATAGAGGGAAATTTATATGCAGCTGGCTGAATGCAAGATGAGTTGAAAGAAATGATGTTCTCTTCCACTCTTTAGCCATGTGCGGTGCCAGGCGCTGCGTTTCCCGCGACTGACACCCCCTTCCCGCAGTCTTGGGGGCTCCCCAGCCCGTGGGCACGCGTCTGTGCTCCGCACGGCTCGTCCCCTGCCACCCCCACCCCCTGCCCCAGCCTCTGCTTTCCCGCGGCCGGCTCCGGGCTGACAGCTCTGGCGTGCCGTGCCTCCCAGTCACAGCCGCGGCAAGCGGCTTCCGGAGAGGAGCTTGCCATGTCCGCGGGCTTGCGCACACAAGTCACGGCTGTGGCCAGCTCTGCCCACCCCAAAACAGCGAGGGGGCTTAATTGCTCTGGAGGCCCTCAAGGCCTGTCGCCTGCTGCCTTTCTCTTAGCAAGTAATGCAGTAAGCCTCCCCTCTATGCTTGCTCTGCCTGCTTTTTTTTTTGTTTGTTACTTATTTAACCCATCAATCTAGTACACGATATGCTCGATGGCTATTAATTCCACCCCCCGAGCCCCTCTTTACTGGGAGCACACATTGGGAATCATGTTTGATGTCTGCTGGAAACAGTAAGCAGGCAGCTTCTCTCTCCCTCATTGGCCCAGCGCTATACCCTAAAGCTGTGGCTGGGGTCTGTGCCCCAGTTGTGCCCTGAATTCCAATCAGGCACGCCGCAGTAACCAGCTCGGCTCTCCCTCTCTGCCGGGTCTTTCACACCGACCCCACGGGTGACTGGGATGGGAGCATGGGATGAACCCGATGAGCTGGGATGCCAGAGGAAAGCTGAAGCAGGCCAAGAGCAAACAGAAATCAACCAAAACCACGTGGAGAAGCAGGTTATTTTAGTGTAGGCAGGAAGGAGGGAACTGGGACTGGACAGAAGGAAGAAGACTTGCTACAGCTAGCTACAGCATGCTTCACTGTCTCTTAGGAGGCCCATTTCTTGGTGTTGAAGCTCATGAATTGTGCTAAGAATAGAAGTTACTTGGGGGAGCTTTATTTCTGCTTTATTTCTATCTACCTGGTTTATTTCCTTGTGCCTCACTTTGTTATATTCTCGATTGCCCCTGTAAAATATGTCAGCCACGAAAGACCGAGCAGTTTGAAAGAGATTTAAAAAAAAAGGTGGAAATCTGCTGGGAATGCAGTTGTTCTTTTACAGGATTTTCCTATTAGAAGCTAGTGATTTCTTTCTACCAGTTCACCCATTTGCACACTGTACTCCCAAGTACGATTATCCTGTATCTCTGTGAACTTATTCTGTCATTTTGCTTGAATTTACCACAAGCAGCTTCTAGTGGGTCCCTTAGTGACCAGCAGCAGATGCATATCACCTATGGCGATTATTTATTTTTTTTAATAAGAAACAGTCCTAACGGTTCATATATGTCAGCCTTTTTTTTTTATGCCCAACTGAGCAGAAGGGAAAATATCTTTATAAATATTCTGCCCTCCAACAGAGATTTTGCAAGGAAGTCTGGGTCTTGCCATTGTGCTGAAGGGCTACCCGAGCTATGCAGGGCAAGAGACTGAACTGCCAGAATAACTACATCAGGCATTTAATGTTTCCCCTGGCCTGAGAACGTCTGATCAGCATCTTGGAAATGTTCCTTCTCTCAAGTATGTCCTGTGCAGGTACGGCCAGTGGAATTATGACAATTTCTTCAAAAGAAAGGTCTGTCCAGAACAGAGGGTCTGAACCAAAGAAAAAAGTGAAAGGCAAAGCTTGTAGACAGATGCACTCCGTTTCCAGCCATCCTGGTTTGGAATGGTCTCTGGATTACATCCCCAACAGCCAGGAGCAGCACAAACATAGCCAAATTGTGGGGCCGCCGAGCCTCTCGGGACCGTAGGCTCACTCAGTGTTCCTGTGAAACAGCAGTGCTCAGCAGGGGCTGGCAATAGCTCCCGCGTTGCAGCGTGTTCCCCTCCTGAGCTCACCTGTCCCCTTGACTTCCAGCGTCCCAGGTTAGGCTTTTCTTGGTCAGACAGAGACTCCTTCCGTTGTTAAGAATGTGACTTTATGCCACTCCCAACAAGACTGTGCACACATCTAAACAACAAATGGACTTTTCTTTATTACTGACTTTTGCCGGGGTGCTTTAGTCTTATGTATTTGGTGTACATTACACTACAGCATACCCTGGCGGGTAGTACGGGCTAAATGCTGGCCTAATGTAAGCAGGTGTAAAGTTAGCAGAGTTATAGCCACTTAAGCTAAACCTGGCTTTGGCCCTCTGCCTGCCCTGCTCCCTTGCCAAAGCAGAAATTGTCATTGCTGGGGTTTTTCCCTTTTTTTTTTTTTCCTGTTTTCCTGGTCTGTGATCATTCTCTACGATGCATTATCTGTCTCCTGATCTCTTGTGTTGGTACACAAGCAAATTGATGAGCAAACCATTGACAAAGTCCTGATGGTAGAGGGGGTGATGATGAATTGGGGGCCATTATAGCAGGTATTGTGTGCGTTCTACCAGCTGACACCGAACTTCCCTTCTAATGCCAGTTGCCTTCTATCATCTGGTAAACGGATTGGATGCAGGCTTCTCCCAATTAAAGCCAGTGAGGTCATATACTTCCTAATTACAGGCTAGCCCATTGTGTCTAAATGTGACAGACATGTGCTTGGAAAATTGCTTTTAATGCCTAAATAAACATGATGAACTAAATGGCAGATTTGAATCGTAATTGAAAGCGCTCAGCCTCTTGAATTTTGCACTGACTTTCTGATAGTCACTTGTACTGCTGACCACCCCCCTTCGGGGATGCTTTGTTCCTGGCACAGCAATGCTGTTTTGTCGCCTGCAGGCCCTCACCCTTTCCCTTTCTCTGGGACTTCAGTGTTTTACAAACACTTGCGGCGGGGTGGCACAAGGGAGAGCAGCACGGCCCTCCTAGAGGAGGAGGAAAGGATTGCGGAGAGAGAGACCAACACAACAGCAAGAGTGGGCGAGCCAGCAGGCCTAGGACAATGCAAGTGCAGCACGGGATGGTTAAATAGAGAAGCTCTGAGTATTGCTAAGAAATCACAAGTGGCTGCTGTCACCATCCGGGCTGGGAGATGTCTCCGCATGGGCAAATTCTGCTCCCAGGTACTTAGGGGGAAATCTGGAGTGTTTCCAGATGAGCAAAACCAGCCACTGTAATTCAGACCAAAAGCATAACGTTGCCCTCCTGTGCTAAAACTTTGAACAAGAAAGGATAAGATCTGTGTAGATATTCAGGAACAATCTTTTGGGGATATATGTATGTTAAATAATACGCTTTAATGCTAGACCAAAGGCAATTTAAGTGTTGCATTTTATCTTACACCGAAGGCAAAAAGCTCAGTTTCCCAGGCAGCTTGCTGTTGCTTGCATATGTATTAGTTTCTATTGGTAGTATTCCCTCAGGATCATCTAAACTGGCTAAAGCCTTGCTTGCTATTTTCCTGGGTTTTATAATGGTTGGCAATATTCAGTGCTCACTAACAGTCACAAATGCCTGCTGTGCCTGGCTCTGCTCTGCTTCTGCTCCATTCGTTCCCTAGGGCTGTCTCTTGTCTGAAGGTTTGAATCCGAGCAAGGCAACTTGGATTACCTGTGAAAATCAATAATCCTCCTGATGGCGTCCAGAATAGATGGTGCCATTGCAGAACAAATACAGAGAAGTTGTGACCATAGTCACGACTTGTTCTCCAGCTCCTGTGATCTCAGGTCATGATCAAGCCAGCTGCTCAGGTGCGTGCCAGGCTTTAGTGGGATGCCTAGCAGGCTTGGGGCTTGGCCTGTGATGAAGTGCTGAGTTCTTTGAACCATTTTAGATTAATATCCCACAAAGCCCTGAAGTTTTAACTTGAAGGCCTGCGGTCTTGTTGGGTCTCTCCAAACCCAGGGATCCCAAAGTCCTTCCTGGCTCCCAGACACAGGCAAGCACTCTGCCCAGGTGTGTGTTGGGAGGGGAGCTGAATGTGCATCTCCATGTTTTTCCAGCAACATCTCTTGCTCAGTGTGTGAATGCCACCAACAACCTCAACAGAATCACGCAGATACCTTGAGTTAAACCTGAGCAGAAGGATTTTGTCACAGCAGGACCAGGGAAAAACTTTTGGACTTTAAGATGAGGAATAGCTGAAAGCAAATCATTTCTGACAAGTCAAAGCCCCATAAAAAGAATCAGGACTTACTTAATATAAGGAGCCATTTATTTTTGTCTTCCCTTCCAGGCAGTGCTAAGGTGAGAAAAGGCTTGGATCAGAACAGCGGGTATTGTCTATGGCTTGTGTCGGTCATTTTCAGTGTCCAGTTACCCCCTGAGCCTTCAGTATTCTACCCAATTTGATGGGTGCACATATTTGTCTGCTTTAAAATAATATATCATCTAATCAAGCCTTGTGTTGTTCAGAAGGAAGCAGCCTTCCCATCAGGAGAGAGGAGGCGATGTTTTTAACTCAGTGGAGTTGGTGAGGAGCATGGTGAAATTTGTGGTGAAGCAAACATTGGATCCCAGGCTGGCTCAGGCAAGGAGTATCTTTCAGTCTGTTTGAAACGCTGCGGCGAGGTAGCGTCTGGTAGATCCTGTTTTAGCATGCCCTCGTACATGGATACAGCATAAGTATGTGCATAACTTCAAGTTTGCAAGCAGCTCTCTTCAAATTGGTCCTTGAGGTTATATGCCAGCATAAGCACCCAGCTGGGCCGAGACTTATCTTGACAGGTATTTTCCTGTGGAACAGATCAGCATATTTGCCTTGCGCTTCATTGCCTGAATCCTTTAATGCTGCCTGAACAGAGAGTGCTGTCTTCCTGCCCCGTCAGAGGGCCGAGCTCTCTGATGCAGGGCCAAAACGATTCCCTTTGCGAGCTGTGTTTTATCTTTTGAACTGATGGCTGTCAAACTTACGATGGTGTCAAGACAGATGTGAAGTGCTTGGGGCCCACAGTAATAAATTGTGCCCTGTTGTTTTATGTTGAAAGCACACTGGTAGAATTTACGTTGGCTATTCTGCCTTACCTTGAACTGTAAGGTAGAGCAGCTGTTTATGTTGTATTTACAGCACTGTAACTATTTAGGCTATGCTTTTGCCAAGCACAGACATATTTCATGATGCTCTGCATCCTCTAGGTCTCACATGGACCCATCGCCTGGACTGATGACAAGATGCTCAGCAGAAACAGCTAGATTGAGAGAGTCAGAGGAGGGGTCAACTCTCCAGATGTGGTATAAATTCCTGTTGAAGTACAATGTTTGTTCTATCCAACCAGCCACCTATTTTCATGACACTTGCAGGAGTTTAACTGACTTAAGGGCTCTTTCAGATTTGGTTACAGTACACTGGTATGCGCAGAAGTTACTGGAGAAGTGGAAGGCACAGAGTCTGAATGGTTTTTGTTTTCTTTTTCCCATGGGAAACTGGGTTAAAAGTTTAAAATGTGAATAGACTATGGGGGCATTGATAGTGAAGGTAGGTGGGAGCTGCTGTTGAATCCGAGATGCCGTTGAATACATTGCTGAATCTGAGCCTTAGATCAGGTGTGCTGAAGCATGAAATGAAGGCTTTATTACCCCAAGATGTGTGCTACGTACTGGCATGGGAGAAGGGCTGTTTGTCGCAGCTCTGCAGAGGATTTCTGTCCTTTGCAAATGATGTGACATCAACTGTATTTATTTGGCGCAAGGTAAGGACATTAGGGCTAAAACCAGCTCTTGCCAGTAAGGGCTTCATTCCTAAGGTGTAGATTTAATAGCATCAACCAATCCATTTTAAATGAGCTGGCTGCTGCAGGCACGGGGTTTTCTGGAAGACAAGGAGTGCTCAGGCAGCCAAAATAACAGCTTTGATCTCTCTCTCTATAACTCCTTCTAAGGCTAGGTGAACGCCATGTTGGGAATGCAGGGTGCCCCTGCCTGTGGTGGGTGTATTTGTCTTAGCAGGAATGAAAGTAAGAGTTCCCTGAGAACACTGCTCTGCTGCAGTTTCCTTGGATGAGTTTGGGTTAGTCACTTAGGTCAAAATCCTCAGATGTATTTGCACATGGACTTCCAAGGAATTTTCTGTGGGATGCAGAGGCTGAAGTGTCTTTGACAGTCTGGGTCCTGCTCTCTTTGGCTTCACCGACGCTATTTTCCCTGCCACACTCGAAATGTACCCAGGCAAACCTGCTCCTGCCTGCGAGAACTGTGTTCTCCTCCCTCATCAGGGTGTTGTGATGATAAACACAGCAAAGGTTGCAAAGTGCTTACTTGATAATAGGAGCCATGTAACTACCTGCCATGGATAAGCTGCTCTTTTGTGCATGTGTCTGGTAAGGAAAAGTGTTATTTATCCTTACAGCATCTTCTGAGAATCGAGAGCTCCCTCTGGGCTTCACCTGATGCCTTTAGGATGATTGCTGCCTGCCCTGCAGTCATCCTCTGCCTTATTCCCACACACTGTAATCACCCATTAGCTCTTTTCCCCACTAGCCTTTTTTACAGTGGCCACCACGTCCTCTGCTGCATCGTGTGTAGGACTCTTCTTTCTGTCTCTGCAGAGCCCCATTGTACAAAAGCAAGTTGTGGCTGGAATGTGCTGTTTCTTTTCTGTCCAGATGGTCACTCTGAGCCCCACTTGACCTCTCAAGTACAGGCTCTGGACTCAAAAGCAGGAATTAACAGTCTTCGTCTTCTCCTTCGCAACAAACTGTGAAGAGCTTCAGCAGGAGGTTGGCTTCAGGGAGAGGCAATGTATCGGAACACATTGCAAAAGACACTTCATGCAAGAGAACATGGGTAAGCAAATGAATTATTCTTTTTCTGCCTGTAGCTGGAGCTTGCCTTTCTCCTTGAGTGGGCGAGGTGGCACTCTTCAGTCCTCCTTGCTCTGCCCCTTTCCAGTCTGTCCCTGAGAGCTCCTTAACCTGCGCGGGTGAAACAGGAGATACCCCTCGTCCTGACTCTCTCGTTCTCGCCCACAATGAATGTTGGTGATGGACATGGTGGAGATGAAATTCTGATGGACAGGGTAGCTCCTGCACCTCTGGACTAGATGATGAAAGCAAGCCACTGCAGTTTAAGCTGTATGGGCAAAAATTGGCCTGTGTGTCACAGCAGCCTCTTGTGCAGGGACTTGTTGAGTTGTCTGTAAATTCCTCCAGCACTGTATGAGTTTGAGACTGGACTCACTTGGAGCATACCTACCTAGGGAGAGATAAAAGTCATTATTGACACCACCATCAGTGTGTGGATAGTGGGAGAGGGTCTTTCCCATATTAATACTACCTAGTTAGTGTAAGGCTACACTACAGTTTCATACTCATCTGTTTCGTTTCTGTATTTTCTCCTATAACGGATCTCTTTTTTCTAAATGCTTTCACATAGTCGAGTAAATAAATTTGTCTTAAATTGATTACCCTGTGCACATGTGCTTGTGTGTTGTTTGTTTCGTTACCTGTTTCGGGCTCCCTACAGAACATGGTAAGTTTACTTTCTCCTTCAAACTGCCAGTGCAAAGTTAAAGTACATGCTCCTGAGTATCAGAGACTCTTTTGGCATCTGGAAAAGTAGCATAAAGTCAACAAGTGTAAAAAGTCCTCAGGTAGCCTGAGAATGTGCAGCCACTTGGTATTGCTTGTTGCTTCTTGTTCTCTTTGACTCCTTTCAAGTGTCAGCTTTTGTAGGGGGTTTGTTTTGGGGAGATTTTGTTTGTTTCTTTCTTTGGTTTTGTTTTGGTTTTTAGTGCAGAAAGGAGCATTTAAAAATGATCTCTTGGGCATTTTTATAAAAATATTCTTTATGGTCACCGTTATATATTTCAGTCCTGGTTCTGTGTTAGTGGAAGCAGTTGGGAGTCAATTTCTGTTTAGTTTCTGTCATCATAGCACAGTTTTGGATGCTGCAATATCTTCTTTTCCTCCTCTTGCTTGATGAAAGTGTAAAAGCAACTGTTCACCTCAGTTTTGAAAACAATGGGTCAGAGCCTGATGTCAGTTTTAGGGCATATAGTTCAGTGACAAGTTTGC
>JAOXJM010000033.1:631222-647967 GCA_026413425.1 Tringa solitaria | reverse complement strand
AATGGGTCAGAGCCTGATGTCAGTTTTAGGGCATATAGTTCAGTGACAAGTTTGCGGCTTGTCACTGGAACCAGGAAGGTTTCCAATAGGCGTGGATGTAAATGCCAAATTTGACCAGTTTCCCTCTACACCTCCAGGCTGGATTCTGGAGTCAGATGCAAACCTTTTACTAAAGCTGTACCTGCAATTGGCCCCAGGCTGAGGTTTGACCTCAGCAGCTGCTATGTAAAATCTGAGGATTCCAACGCCTGGCCCTGCAGCAAGCAGCTTTCTCAGAATGCAGGTTATCAAACCTAGAAGCCAGCACAGAGAAAACATACTGTGGAAGTCAGAAGGTTTCAGATAAGACATTCTTAAATTTCAAGTGTCACTATCGGCAAGACAGTATGGTCGTGCTGTCTGTGTGTGTCAGCTTTAGGGAGAGAATGCCTGTCTCCTGAATCACCGTCCAACGTAACAGCGAGATCATCCTGTTTTTGAAATGATGGCATTTTAATCAATTGGAAAAAGCAGCTTGAGCTGGCAAAGTTGCTCTTCTTTCTCCCCCTTTTCTTCTCCCCTTTCCAGCACTCATTCAACACAGCTAAACTGTGGCCAGAAAGATTTCACAGAGAGCAGTTCCAACAACATTCTCTCCAGAACCCAGACACCCTCCGCTCCTTATTTCTGCCAGCAGCAAATTTTTAGGAGTGATTTATAAAGTCCCAGGCCTGGGGGCTTTGTAATGGAAATGCTGACAGACCCTTAACTGTAGCGTTGTGAAATGCAACGCTGTAATACAATGAATAATATTCATGAATCTGCCATAATGCTGGATATTATCACTCATTACCATTGTAAGAAAGGGGTGATTAAACTAATAGTTACTGAGAGACATTTCTGGTGACAGGAGGCAATGATTAGAATGAACTGACTTCAATATACATTTAGAACTGGGAATAATGGGATGTGGCAGGAAGCCAATAAGTGAACATGGCCCACGGCTCTGATCAATGAATTACTTTTTTTCCGCTTTACAGCAGTACATGGTGTTTAATGAAAAATCAATAGCCCCCTGTAATTCAAAACCGTAATCAATCGTTTGACCTGAAGCTTTCCCTTTTTTCTTTTTTTCTTTTTTCCTTTCCCCGCCTCCCCTACCAGGGAAGGTGTCTCCGGCTGACGACACAGTTCAGTTGCAAGGCGCAGTACTTCACAGGGCTCGCAAGAAGGAACCTGATACAGCTCTGCTGCGATTTATACCAGCTGCAACATATATTTATACAGGAAATCTGGGAATGGACTTGGTCAGATGCTGCTGCAGCCTCGCTATCCTTCTGCCACAGCTGAGATCGGCCGATGAAGGGAGAACTCTTTGCTCCTGCTTTACCCTCCCATCACCAGCCACAAGAAATTTCATGGCAATCGGTCCCGTCCAGGTCCTGCCCCGAAGCAAGTTGAGAATGGTTGGTCCCTTTCTTCAGGCTGCAGCTGCTCGTACAACCCAGAGTGAAGAAACATTTCTGCTGCCCCGGGCAGCTGCCTTTCCTGCCTGTGTGAGGGACAGCCTGTGTCTGCCCCTGCCCACAGCAACTCTCCAGTGAGTAAAGCAGCCCTTTGGAGAGCTCTGTGGGGATGTCCCCTAGGTCCTCTCTAAAATGCAGATGAGGGCTCATGGTGCTCAGTGATGCTGCAAGCATTGTATGGTTTCTCAGAGGGAAGGTCTTCCCACCAGGAAGTACTCGGGCAAAGCAGGTCCTTTGGATTCAGTGGAGCTCTCTCTGTTGCCACCACTGGATCTGACCTGTTACATCTCTGCTTTACGGAGGTGTGAATTAATTCAGCTTTGTTTTGAGCACAGCAACAGAGGCACAAGTGAGAGAAAAATAATGCAACTGAGTTACTCTCAGAGAAGTCAGAACTGAGCTTTTGGCCTGGCATCAGAGCCTTGAGCCTCCCGTGCCTGCCAGGGATGTCAGAAGGGTTTATTGTAAACCACCGGGGAAGTGAGGAACTCAGTGTTGGAAACGGGGGAAAATCCACCTGGGTCATTAGTGTCTGTTGATTTAAGAAGAAAGATACATATCTCTGGGTGTTGGGGCAGGTTCTGTTATGTATCACAAGAGAAAGGTTTCTGTCTGAATTTTGCTGTGAGGTTGAAGAGATGTTGCTGGCAATGTTATCTGTCCAGGGTCTTGCTGGGCTAACCAGAGAGCAGGTGTGATGCTGGGATTATGTGCAGTTGCTCCCAATTTGCCTTAGTGAGAACAAAAAGAAAAATAAGTCTGATGTGTGTGAGCAGCACCTTGTTAAAAAGGTTAGTGAAGCTGATGAGTAGCGTTTCCATCCCAAGGATAACCCATTTCTATGAACCAATAATAAACTCCTACTCTCAGGGTGGATTTTGTAAAGCCAAGGTTTTATTTGAGTGGGGGTTTTTCTTCTTTTTTTTTTCTTCTTCTTTTTTTTCTTGTGTGTGCCTTTCCTCTCCCTTGCTGGCTTCTTATTGTAGTCTTGTCACCAACTACCAGAATCAAACATCGTCTCCAGGGGAAGAAAAATGAAGCATCGGCAATGGCAAAGACCTGCCTACTGCAGGATTGTTCCCAGCAGCCTGTTCCTGACTGTTTGACTCAGCCTGCTTCTGAACGACTCGGTGACAAAATGTCACTGTTTTCCATTCCAAGACAGCTCATCAATGGGGAGGTTTTTGCTCATAAACCAAAGCTCTAAGATACCGTCTCAGTGTGTTGGGTTTGGTCCCTCTTTAACCACTGACGAAGCAGTTTTCTTCCTTGAGGCATTGGAAAGATAAACGGGTTAAGCTAAAATTTACAGCATCTCTCTGGTTCCTCTCTCCCCACCCCCGCCCCCCTGCTATTTGTTGTAGCGCAGGAGGAGACGAGAGCAAGCGCGTCTCTTGGGTTTGACAGCTCCCTTCTGCTTCTCCATCTTCTGCGGCCGCTGCTTTGCCCGTTAGCCGAGCGGCTGATTGCCTGGCACGGAGACAGCGCCGGGCCCTTGGCTGGGCTGAGCACAGGCAGGATTGCCAAGCAACACTTCCCCACGGGTTGTGTGTGCCACAGCTCTTGCTCGGTGCCATGTGCTGCACTCTTCTGATTTTTCTTTCCATCCGGCGAAAGCACTTATGCCTGGGGATGTGGGAGTGAGCGGGTAGAAATGGGATCTTACTGGGCTGGGGGCAACACTGAGGTGGCAGGGTCGGGTTTCCTTAGGGGCACAGATTTTGCCAGAAAAGCACGTGTATTTTGGTCTGTTTCAGCACGTTGGGTGGAAGCTGGGCTGTAATAGAATATTCCTTTCATTCTGTCAACAGTGCTTTACCTTAAATGACTGGTGTTCCCTGCGTAACATCTTCCTCACCTCTTTGCTTTGAGAACACAAGTCTTGGTTTGAGGGAGAGCTCCTCGTATTTATAGGCTGCTCTTGGGAGGTATTGGTGGGGGAAAAGGAGTTTGTTGTGAGGTGAGGAAAACGGAGGCGGTCCTTGCAGGACTGCACAGCGAACATGCCGCAGGAGGAAAACCATCAGATCCCCTTTGCTGAGAGTTACCCGTGGGCTGTGCATTTGTTAATTGTTCTGTTCTCGTATGGAAAACACTTCCCATCCTGCAATAGCTTGTTTGGTGTTAGACCTTGCTTTCTTCTTGCAATACATTGCAGGTGTGCATGCTGTACAACCAAGGGCTTACTACACTGGGTGGGAATGAGTTTGGGTTCTGGACCCTGCTGGCCCAAAAAAAGCCTGAGAGGATTATTCCTTGCCCTGTCCTCTTGAGACCGGCAATGAGGGCAGGGGCTCTCACTCAGAAAGAACATGTTCTGGGATAGCTGAGCAGCAGTGATTTTGGGGCTGTTCCTGAAACTGTTCCGGAATTGGGAGAGTGAACTGGAGGCAGCACTCAGAACACTGCCACTGGTTGTATCTGTGCTGTTCGGCCCTGAAGTCATACTTATGGCTTTTATTCCTCTTTGGTTCCAGCACCCTCAGTAGTGACCCTGTGCTGCTTGCTTGGCACAAGCCCGCCGGTTCCTGTTGTGGCTCCTTTGCTGTCCTGTAGTTCCCAGTCCTTCACTGCTGTTTAGTCTGAAAGAGGACGGGACACGGGCTTTGGGAGCAATGATCCCCTAAACGCAAGGAAAATGGAGAGTGAAGCCATCTTTCCTCAAGAGCTCGCCCCCCGCTGCCACAGCCGAGCCTGCCACCAGAGCCACCACCCACCTGGCCACTGGGACGGTGGGGACCAGGTACCACCTCAGACACAGCAGGGAAGCAGTAATGCTGCTAATCACAGCGTTGTGAGTCAGAGAGGCAATGAAGCTCTCAATCTGGCTGTTGCAAACCTCATCCCGCCAATGGAGTGAGTGAATTTGCAATAACACTGCCATTGCTGCAATGGCAGCTTGTCAGGCGGCTACTGGAGCAACGAGAAGCTCTCAAGCTGTGGTAAATACACTCTGCATCGCTATTTTGTGACAGACCACATCCTATCCTGAGCTCCTTTGCTAAACAAAAAGGGCCAGCTCCTCTGCTGGTGTAAATTGGGGTAGCACTGCTGAGGGTGGACGAGGGCTTAACCCCAAGATGATTGTCTGAAGTCTGGCTGTCAGTCCCTTCCTCTAATCTCATGCCAGTTAGAGATGAACCTGTATTTTTACCTTCTGCTGCATGACTTAATTGATTTCTATTTTTTTTTTTAAATACTATTTGTTAATTCACATTGTGTATTTGGCCGAGCAATTATATGCATGGCCATATTGTGTGACTGCAGCAGTCTGGTGCGGTGCAAGGAATGCCACATCATGTGAGACGTTTCATCTCCAGGAGTAACCTCGGCACTCTGGTAAATGAATACATGAATACAGTACATCCAGGAGAGATTAAACGTATTGACCGCTGCCTCTAGTCACCATACAAATGTCATTGTTTTTTAATTCCCCACCCCCCCCCTTTTCTTGTTTTCCCGACACATTTTGGTCCCCTCTTCGCTTCTCCCCTTTTCCCTTAAGTAGAGATGACACAGATCAATACCTTTGATGGAAAGTAATAATCAGGCCTATTAAGTGACAAAGGTTTACTCTGTAACAGCTGTGCTGGCGGGAGAGGAGAGCTTGTCTGACTAATGAATCATGAAACAATCAGGCAGTAGCCATTTGTGTTTAGATCTGTAAATATGGTGTGGTTCAAGTGCCAGACCATCTCCAGCACTCCAGCTGGGGGCACAGATGGTCCACATTCAGAACAGCACGAGTGTAAAGAAAAGCTTCCCCCCACTTCCCCCTCTCCTCCTCTGTCCCACACTGCCCCTCTCAAAGGAACAGATCAGCTCCAGGATAAACTTGTGTCGTGGTGGGCAGGAGTCGGAACATTGGCCTTTCAGATGAGCGGCTCCCAGCAGAATGCCCTCTCCCTTGCTTGGCCACGGGGGGAAAGGGCCAGGAAACCCCTCAAATCCAATGTGCTCTCTAAGTCCTGTGCTTTGGACTAAAAACTGGGGCTTGTTCCTTGCTTTCTACTCCTTTGATTTCTTCTTGATGCTCTGCTGACACGTTTCCTCCTGAAAGGCACAATGATATCAACTTGTAAGCTCCTAAAGGGCGAGCGAGTGGCACATCAGGAATTTGGGGCTGAAGCGCCGGAGCGTGGGCCCCGGGAGAGGAACAAAGTTGTGAGGGAGCTGGAGCTGTTTCCAGGCTCCTGCCCGGGACTGGGAGTGCAGCCCCCAGTACTGGTGGGATGCAGCTTCTCCCTTCGCCTCCCGCGGCAGTCTGGGGATCCCCGCTGACTCTGAACATGCCTCTCATTCTTTTTTCTTTATTTATTTTTTCCCAAGCGCCGGTACCATGATGATGAATGTGCTGAGTGCTTTCTCCCCTGCGCGGAAAACAGCAAATCAAGTAGCCCTGTTAATGCAGAATACAAGAAGTTAAATTCTGCCAAGTTTCAGTGTTTTAAGTATGGACTTTAATGCAGTGGATTAGAGACCAGCTCTTCTGCCGTCTTTGACACTGATGGAACTCCAGAGAATCCAAACAACAGGAGAAGGTATAATACAGAAATAATAACAATTCGAGGCCACAAACATCTCCTTTTAATCGGTGTGTGCTGTTGGATGCTTAGTTGCCCATTCCAAGTTATCTACTGCTCCAGAACATTTATTTCCTTTCTCAGCAGGTGCAGCTGTTGGTGTGTAAGCCCATGCACGTGCCGATAGAAATACATGCAGCGTGTGCTTTCCGTGAGCTCCTCCATCCCAGCCCCGTGGAGCTGGACCTCAGGCGGGCTCAGCGGCAGGGCTGCTGCTGCAGTGGGGCAGCTGCTGTTGCAGATATCTATTCTATGGACTCGCTTCTGATTTCTTTTGCTGGTGATTTGGGTGATTTAGCACAAGAGGAACCAAAGCGGTAGCTGTATGTGTGGCAACACCAAAATTCTCTCTGGCTGAAGCACGGAAATGACAGAGGCAGAAATGGATGAGTGTGCAGCTAAAGATCGCCTGGGGTTAGTGCTTTCTGGAGCAGCAAGGCTGCGCTGCTGAGACAACCTTTGCATAAACAGACATCTGTCTCCACCCTGTTAGAATTACAGGTGTACCTGAAAGCACTTAAAAAAATGTTTTCATTGTCTTTCTGTTGTCCCCTAACAGGGGAGATGGTGGGTTACCATTGTCTGGATGGGTCAGCGGGAGGAAATGATGAATTATTAGTGCTGTAATCTGCTCTTCAGACCTCTCTGAAGAAGGCAGTGCTGGCAGAAGTGAGGGTATGACTTGCCATTCTGATTTTAGTATTTATTTATCTTGGGGCTATCAAGTTAGTGAACATCTCTGCTCATTGTTGTTGGTTTCTCTTACAGATTTCCACTCCCTCAACAGCTTCTTGGCCACTGTGGGGAACTGTTCCCTTCTAGGAAATGTCTTTCCAGCAGGTCTGGCCTGGGGCTCCAGCTCTGCCTCGACACTCCGGGATGCTTCTGCTGTTGTGCTGGACTGCATGTTCTGGGATGATTCCTGCTCAGACAGCAGTGCTCTGCAGACGTGAGTCAGTGAGGACATTTCACCCCTTGGTTGTTGGTGCTCATTTCGCTCTTGCTGTATATATTTCACTGAGCACAAGCCAGTGAAAAGACACAACCCCATTTTCATGTGAAAACCAGACAGGTTTCTGTGCCTGCATCCTAGCTGCTGCTGACTCTCTGGCAGCCTACGAGGGTCAGAAACAAATAAAGCCATGTGATGTCCAAAACCTCCCGGGTAAGTCACCCCATCAGCTGCTTGGAGGTTGAAACGTGCAGAGAATGGAGCAGATTATGGACAGACACTTGTCCTGTTAAGTCTGCTTTCTGCTGTGCAGCAGGAAAAAAACCCCAGGGGGTTCCATGAATGGACCTCTGCTGGCAGCCCTAATAGCTGAAGTTGCTCTTTTCCTCTTCTCTACAAAGAATCAGAAAACAGCTGTCATCAGGAGCACTCCCTCCTTGGTACCAATGACCTAAAATCTCATGGGATTCAATCACCTGCGTTTCAGACTGTACGAAGTGTGAGTTTAGTTACGCTAAAGAACTACACAGACCTGTTTGAGTTGCAGAAACAGTGGCACAGTCAATGCGAGAGGGTGATGGTTGGCTTGGCATGAGATGTTTTCTTCCGTGTAGAAGGCTGGGTTTGAGTCTGATCCTCTCTCTCCCTCTGTTGGGTGGAAAGGGCTTCGGGGCTTCGGTTGCTACAGACCAGTGCATCTCAGTGCAGTCTGTTCACAGAAAGAAAGTTCCTGAGCCCAGAAGCAAATACCTAATTTCTGTGTCTCAGCTGAATTGGAGTGTATGGCACTGGGAAAAATAGTTCAATTCAGATGACTTGAAAAAGAAAGCTATTTAAAGTGTAAAATGAGGCCAAAGTGAGCGAAAAGCACTGGAGAGAGGCATGACAAGTGCCTGACACAGGCACAGCACAGCCCTTGGGCTGCTGTAGCTGCCGGGCAGCCCCCCTGACGTACAGCAAAGAGGTCTGGCTTCTTGTCCGACGAGGGCTCGGCCCATGACGTTTGCCCCTGCAGAGGTTTTTCATGAGTGTTGATAACTCAGCCTTGATGACTTAGGATAACATAGTCTGAAATAGGGAAAAAGGGCAAAAGGGAAGAGGGAGCAGACTTTTCTTTTTCCTTTCTTTTTTTTTAAGCCATTATTTTGTGTCGACAAAGGAGCAAGTTTGCCAAAACCCTAAGAAATACAGATTTTGTGGACTTCAACAATAGTACCATTCTTTCCAAAAATCACATTATGTCCCACCTCATTTGAGCTGCTGAATGGTTATGTCATGCAAAAAGGTGGGTGAGAGGGAAAAGCCCCCAAACTCTTTCAGCTACATCACTGCAATCAATAAAGCTCACAAAAGTAATTATTCCCTGATTTAAGACCTCCTCTTCTGTTTGCAGTATTATTTGCTTGCACTGACCAAAATGCTTTTGAGAACAAAAAGAAGTTTAAACTCATGTAAAAATAATTTCTCCAGGAAGTGATTTTCCTCTTTCTCTTGCCCAATGACCCTTCTTTCCTTTCTTCTTCTTCTTTTGGGGAGGGGAATAATTTCTTTTTTTTACTCATGAGCAAGGCTTAATTTTGCTTTTTGAAGGCATCTTCTTAGAAAAAGCGACAGGGGCCACGCACAGCTGGCTTTTGAAAATTGAGTTTCTACTGAAACTTCCCTGCTATTATCTTGACAATCTTATTATTATCAAAGCATGCAAATATTAGGTATGACAATGAATGTTCACGGCGGGGAGGAACATAGCTTGGCCATCAGGGGAAGGGGGCCACTAACAATTGTGCCCCCTGTTGCAAAAGCCATAATAATTTAATATTCTCATACTGGGAGTCTCCATTTTCTTTGGCCTGCAAAGAGCCACCGAGCGTGTTGTTTCCTTTTGGCCAAACCACAAGGGCCGTCCTTGAACATTTTGCGAGACTTCAAATAGAGGATCATGCTGATAATGACTTCAGGGCAAGATTTTTTTCTTTTTTTTTTTTTTTCAGCCTAGGAATAAATGATTTAACTATTAAGCTGAATCAGGCTTTTAGCTTTTGAATGTAATTTATTTCAAGGTTGTGTTAAACTTGTTAATAGATCAACCGTTTTTCTTCTTTGGCCAACCTGCTTAGCGAAAAATAGGGAAGACAAATCAGCTAAATGTCATCGACTTGGTGTATTTGAAGTGTCACATATTGTAATCATTAACTATCAGCTGCATTATCTGGGTATGGATTTTATTTTCTAGGACTGTGTTTATTCTCTGCTACTAAAATTCATCAGCAATATAGCAGGACATGTAAAGTGTCTCATTTTAGAGACAAATAACTTGGCAAATTGGTCAATTAGGTGATTTTTAATGGATGTTCTCGCTTCTTTGCACAAATCTGCTAGCTCCTATAGAAGTCAGACATCAGGATTTCCATCTTCCTGGAAGACCGGCCCTTCAAAGCCAATTTGTTCCATGTCCATGTTGAGTCCTGTTCCAGTGTGCAGAGGAGGAACCGTACAGAGAGGGCTGAGCCTGGCAAAGCTGGCTACTTAGGGTGAATTCTCTGTAGAACGTGAGTAACAGTTCAATTGCTCCCAGCCATGAGAAACCACCTTGCTGGTTTTAAGCAGAATACCTAGGAAATGGAGCTCTGGGCCAAAACTGTCATCTTCAATAGGGCATAGATTTACCTGTTTATAGTATGAGAAGGCTCGGTAGAAAAATGTTATTTATCAACCGAACTAAAGGAGCAGGGGTGATGGGTGAAAAATTGCAGGCAGTAGCTGCCACTAAAGGGCCTTTTAAAGGCTGTTATGAGGAGTTATCTCTCTCTTACCTTATGCTTGTGTGTCTGTCTGTGTGCATATAGAGCGCATACAATTTTGCAAGTAGATACGCACCTGAAAATCGTTAAAGATAGCTTAGTCAAAGTTCACCAATAAATATAGCGTTACAGTTTTAAGCACATGCTGGAGATTCCCATGACCACAGGGGTCCTGCCTCTTGTTTAACAGCCTGGTGGTCTGAAACATCAAGGTCAGAGTGCATCTATTGGTCTGTGTGTCTATTGTCTGCTCTCCTAACTTAGGCTGGTGAAAGGGATAATCGTGTCTGAGCCAGCCTCCACCTCTGCGCCTGCACCATTTGAAGCTTGTTCATGAATTATTATGGGGAGATACTTCTGCTGGGTGGCCATTTAGAGACAAGGAGGAGAGGCCTCTTTCCCCAAGTGTGGGTACTGGGAGCAAGGTTTGGGTTAAGTTAGCTGGGGCATTGGGGTTAACACCCTTGGTCTTCCTTTGTTGAAAGTTGTGGGATTTTTGGCAGTCAGAAAGCCAGGGTAGGGAATTCTTGCATTTCCCTGGGGCTTACCAGTGTCCTGGCAGCAGAGACCGAGCCTCTGCGTGTTGGTCCTTTCTATAGAGAAGCTTGGACCTCTTCTCCTGCTGCAGGTGTATGTCACACGAGCTTGCAGGGCACAAGGAGATGGAGAGCATACGGAGAAGCACTCAGAGAGATTTGTCTTTTTGATATGTCTTTTGTCCTGGAGACGAGGAAAGCATTTTGCTTGTTGTTGTTGAGAGTTGCTACATCCATCCATCCATCCATCCATCCCCGCGTGCCTGTGGAAGCCAGGGAAGCTGCAGCTGGGTACCACTGCAGAAGGGAAGAGCGTGGGTTGTTGCTGCTAAATAAGGAGACACTTGAAATTGAAAAGCAACATATTGCTTACGGGAAGAAATAATGCACTCTTTTATACTGCTGACCTCAAGCCCCTTGTTACAGTCTGAAAACAGGGTTTGGGACAGAAAGTAGGTTTTTAGCTATGGATATTTACTGTAGCTCCAGTGAAGTCACTATGACTTCCTGCAGTATCCCCATAGCCCCACAGTGCCCAGTTCTGCAGTCAGGAGAGTGTTGGGGAGTTTGCTTGGTTGTTTTTTGTGTGTAAGCTCTTCCCAACTCAATGGGGATAAGGCAGGCATTCTTTCTGAACAGTTTCTCTGCCAAACCATCACAAGGGCTGCCTGTACCTCCTGAACCTGCTGTTTCTGGCTGCTGTGGCTGGCAGGACAGCAGGCCGAAAGGACCTCTGCTCAACACCAGCTCCCTGATCCCCAAATCCTCCCAGCATGGAACAGCAAGGTAAATTCAGGTTAAACTTGCCCCAGGACTGTCCGAGTTGCACTGACAATGAGCCTTGCCCAGGTACGTTGGAGGTTGATGGCATTCCCATCACTGCCTTTGCAGACCCTGGTTCTGTGAAGGTTCAGCAGCTGAGGACAGGGCATGCTCTCTGATAGTCCCTGTGGCCTTGTGCTCGGTCACTGCTTCCTCTGGGCCAGTCCTGGACGTTCCCCACGAGAACAGGAAGATCTCACGTTTAGTGCAGGAGAGAGCTAAATACCACTGGCAAAGCCTCTGTAAGAGGGTGTAGGTCCTTATAGGATCTCTTATTTGAATACTCACGGAGTGGCTAGCGCCTTTCCTCTTTTTAACCTTAAGGTTATAGGCATCTCCAAGAGCACCAGTAGCCTGGGCTAACTTTAAGATATCAACTTCTGCAAATGGCTGCTGTGATGGCTTAATTAAAAGTGACATCACAGGTATGTTTCTCCACTCCCAAGGGAGCTACACGGGCTCCTCACTCTGCTTTTGGCTCATTTTCACAGCTTGTCTGAGGACCCACAGTCCAAGATTGGTGGGTCACTTGGAAGGATAATGCTGGGCCCAAGTGCTGTCTTTAATTCAGCGTGTACTGGCATTGCCAGTAACAGGGTGGGCTGGGGAGAACCAGAGTGGAGCAATACTACCCTTACCTTGGAGAGACAAAGCAGTTTGAAAAATATGTCATGTACTTAGATACTACAGTGATGAATTTGGAGTAAGTATCAGCAGAGAGCAAAGGGCAGAGGATGAAGAAGGGCACCCTGGGCTTAGATGCAACAGACTCATGTTAAGCTGAAAGAAAGTCTGTCCTGATGGTTGAAACACAGACCTGGGTGGAGGGAAGTGAGAATTGCAACAAGTCTGACATAGGTGAGTACCTTCCAGTGCTTTGCTGAGTATTGCTGGGGTTTGGAATACAGGCTGCTCTGCTGCGAGCGTGTGGCAGTGAATGAAAATGCTCTAAATGCTTCCCAGTCTGCAGATGGAGGCTGCTTCATAAATCCATGGGAATTGTTTAAAAACCCCAAGCAGATGCCTAACGTGCTGCTGGCGTGGTAGGGGTTAACTGGGACATCACCTCCTGGTCCCACTAATTGGGCTCGTTTTCCATGGTGTGGCTTCCAACACTGTTTCAGGAACTCAAGGATGTGAAAAAGATGGAGTGAAACCAATGCAAAGTGGGCTTAAAGTGACTGCTCTACTAAATGTCAACTGCACAACTAAATATATCCCCGAAAGTAGAATTTATGCTTTGCACTCCTTCGCTTTTTTATTGTGGTGAGAAAAAAGCCAGGAACTCAACGGGCTGTAACTTTAATAGGTCATTCCAGCCAGTGCTTACCTTTACAAAATCCTGATAATACTGAGAAGACAATACAGTGATCAAAAGCAGTGATGAGATTTTTTAGCAGCATTAACCGTCATGACCTAGCAAAATGAAAGAAAATGGTTTAACAGAACTGTCAGATCCAATATAGCTAATAAAGGCATGGATAAATGTTTATTACATACCGGAGACAGATCATTTCTGTACAGAAATTGAGGATGACCTTTACTGATAACTCTTATCTGCCTGATATCCTGAATAAGAAAAAGAGAGGGGGAGAGAGGGCTGCACTATCGCTGATATTTATGGAAGGTGGAGAAAAATTATAATTTGCAGATGATTGTTTTTAGACAAGGGCTCTCGGGAAAATAAAGATATGGAACTGTTCATTCTGCGCAAGAGATTCCAGGCTTTGACTTGGCTGTGTCAGACATCAGGAGTGTGCCCAACCGGGGGACTGCTTGAGACACTTGATTTTCATACATTTTTTACATAAATATATAATATATATGTTAGTGCGTATGTGTCTGTGTTCGGGGGAGTAACGGTTGAATTCACACTGATTTTTCTCTGTGTTTAGGGAGTTCCAGAGTTACTGAAGTAGTGCTGCCGTGAGTCACCTTCCCACCAGCCAGGTTTCTAAACTGGGCACCCATAGCTGAAGGCAGAGTTCCAAGAGAAGCCAGCTCCCCAAAGCTCCCATCAAGACTCAAAGGTCAGACCTATGGAAAAAAACTGGAAATTTGAGCCATTTATTTCAGGCTGTAAATGCGATCTTAGCATTTTTGAAGAAATCTCTCTATTCTGTTCCAGTTCCATACAAGTTAAACACAGAGTTTTTCCCACTCATCGTAGAGTTTAAGTGCCCAAGACCTGACTTTTCTGATGTCCTCAGGGTGATGTCCAACTTCACATGCTGCAAAGGCAGCTGTAGCTGTGAGGGCTGGTCTTCCAGAAGCTGGGCACACAGGAAATGCCACAAGCTACCTGTCAAAAACCTGACTGGAATGAGATGTGAGCGAAACCAGAATCAGGCCTACTGCGCAGAGTTAATCATAAATAATGCTGTCTCGGTAATGGTCGCAATTAGTTATGAACTTCAGTCATTTCTAACGTTTCCGTGTTGGCCAATTATGCTGCAGAAATTATCAAGTAACCCATAGCACATTAGCTTTGTGTAATGCCATTGTTTGGAGGTGCTCAGGTCAGCAGATCCTGGCAGGATGAATTAGCATAGCTCCGCCAGGCACAATGGTGCTGCCCTGATTTACGCTGCCTGAAAAGCCCTCCCTTTGTCTGCTGGAGTTGTAGCTGCAGCAAGTTTAAATCGCAGCCTTGCAGTGGGGACTCTTTGGACCCAGCCTTATAGAAACAATGGCGTGTGTGTTGGCTCTCTGCGCTCTGCAGGTGACTTATTAGATGCCAACAGTAATTCTCAGCTCTGGTGGTAGTTCAACAATAAGCGGAAATCGTACTTTGATGGTGCAATTCGAAGCTGGGAAAAGGAACTCGTAATTAATGGGCTCATCTGACTTCTTAAAAGGAGAAGCTGATCAGCAAAGGAAATTTCTTAAACTAGTGCTGATGAGCAGCTTAAAGCTTCTGTATGTGCTTGGCCTATAGCTTATTAAGATGCCTTTTGTTTTGATCTTACAGGAGCGCAGAGCTGTGCTAGGATCGCTGCTTTCTGACGACAGGTACGCTGCTTTTACTGGGGGGGGCTCACTGTGTTGTACACCTCGGAAAAACAAAGCACTGCAGTTTGTTACCGTTGTTACAGTCCCACCCTTGAACGCTCCGTGTCTCTTGCTTGATTTCTTCAGAGAACAACTGACTTTTCTGCTTACGTGAACTTTTGTTTGTCAAATTATATGGGAAATAAAAGCCTTGGATGCTAAAAGGCATTTCCGTGTTGGTAACCTTAAAATCCACAGTAGCTGAAGTGCTTGAGTGCTTTGAAGCTCCCAGACCAGGCCCGCAGACACACCATGAGGGAGAACAGTGCTTTCACTACTCGTTTTGATGAGATCTTGTGCTCTGTATTTGCTAATTGTCATAAGGCCACCCGGCTGCCTGTTTCCCTGACAATAGATCGCCTCGGCACTCTCGGTGCGTTTGCCTTGCGCGTGGATCCCGAGCCTGTCCCTTGGAGATCTGGGAGCCGTTTCTGGGCTGTGTGGTTTCAGAGAGAATTCCTTAGAGCAAAAAATCTTGGGGAAATTAGTTGCAGTTTTAAAACAGAATATTTTGTCAAAATCAAATTTATTTCAATGAGGAACAATCGCTCTAATGGCTGAGAAGAATGCAAAGATTAAATGAGGTATGAATAGCTCTAAGATGGTACAATTACCACCTCAGAAACAATATATTTGTAAAGTTAATTCCTCTTGAACATGAACAATCTCCTTACACTTGACCCCTCTCTATTGCCTCTTCCATGCTTGAACTCTCCTTGAACTTTGAAGATCCATCTTGAGAGTATGATATGGCCATCTCTTTTGCATCTGGTTATTTTAGCTCCAATTTGCAGCCCTAAAATGGCAATTATGGTGATATATTGCTCAAGTCACCCGACATGGATTAGTATCGGGATCAGCGCGTTTATGCACAGGAGTGGTGAATGGAGACTACAGCTATGATTTTAAATGACTTGATTAATTCTGAAACAACACTTCAGAGTCCATTACATCCAGCAGGTGTTGGGGTTCAGGCTGCACTTCCGTTGCAGATTCAGGCGGCCTTCCCTTAAGCAGCACCAGCATGTCATATTTATTGCCCCTTTTCTTTTTCCCTTTTTTTTTTTTCGTGTCCAGCACTCTTTTCCTTCCCCTCACCCCTTCTTTCTGTAGAAGTTCACTGGCCTTTGGGGGCAACTTGGACAATAGTCCCTTGTCATAAATCACCCGGTGGGATTCACATTGCCAAACTGTAATAAGTTCCCTCGTACAAATCTCTGGGACATAGCCTGGCTGGTGCCGGAGTGAGGACTGGGGCGCGTCGGGCAGCAGGGCTGGGTTTTGGCTCAGGGCCAGTTAAATAATGCTGAGCTTGCACAAAGTGTCTGACCACGTTAGTATAAGTATCACTGTCCTCTCGGAACTAGCCCACGTTGCTGGGTCTGGGTTTGTTCTCTCTCACTCCAGTGGTACAGAGGCTGGAACCCCCCTCGTGTCTTTCCTCTCTCTTTTACCTGTCGCTGCTGCTTTGGGGGCAGCCTGAGAGCTCCTCTGGAACTGGGGACTTGTCTGGGATACGGCTACAGGTGGGCATGAGGTTTTGGGCCGCTGTGCAATGCTGAGGTTCCCACCTCAGACTGGGGTTGTCCTTAAAAGATAAGAGGACAAAATGACTGGCCTAATGAAGGGGTTTAATGTGCTTTTGATCTTTGAGCTGGTACTGCAAATGGGGGTGCCTGCCTGTGATCTTCACTGGCTTTAAAGCAGGACAAGGAGAGGCAGGGTTAGTGTCGAAGGTTCCTGCTAGGGCTGCTGGCACCATGGCTGGGCTCTCCATCAGTCTGCTCCTTGTCCTGGGTCAATACTGTGGAGAGGGAGGAAGTGACAGCAAAAGAGAGAAATCATCTGATCTGGAGGCATGACTGGATTTGGATAAAGCAGGGAGAACCGCGATGAAAACTCTTGCAATCCATCACTCTGATTGTAGGGACAGCCTTTTGTAACGATCAGTTGTCATCTGGCTTTATTATGTGCTTGTTGCCTTTGTTGAAGTCTTTGTGGCCTGATGCTGATGCTCTCTGTTTCAGCGAGAATAATTCTCCCAGTTTGCCGGGGCTCGGGCAGCGTGCGGCGGGCAGGCAGGCAGCACAGGGAAAGAGGGCCCTATTCAGCCCGGCGCCGCCGGAGTGACTGCTGGATGGCCAAGGTACTCCTTCTCATGAATAAGGGGACAAAGGTCTGGGGCTAATGAGAAGCACGGCATTCGAGTGTTTGTTTTAGAGACAGTGGCTCATTCTGCAGGCTGTGGAACGGAGGCAAGGGAAATTCCCTCTGGGGTCAGGAGTCTCCCAAAGGCAGCGGCTTCTGTGACTGCTCTGGGCAGAGTGGCAGGACAGGAGGCTGCACTGGCCTCCATGGAAATCAGTGGGAGCCGGTCTGTGTATGTGGAATGTGCCTCAGCAGGACAAGCACAACGCTTGGCTGAAGGACACAGAAGGATCGATTCAGAGAAATTTACAGGGGAGGAAAGAACATAGGACTTGGACCTGTTGGAA
>JAOXJM010000033.1:619238-630184 GCA_026413425.1 Tringa solitaria | reverse complement strand
ACTCGATGATCCCAAGGGTCTCTTCCAACCTAAATGATTCTGTGATTCTGTGACCTTAAGGTCCAGCTTCTTCAGATCGAGGGAAAATCTTGCAGTCTGGCAGCTCATTCCCTTATTTACCTCCACCTGAAAGGGAAGAGGGAGAAACTTCCCTTCTTTACTATAAATGGCCCAGGTGGGGCTGGAGGGAGGCCTATGCCAGCCCACAGAAGGTTTGGATGACCCTCTAGCTACACAATATTCTATTTGTGCATTTCAGGCTACTCGTTGTCCTCAGTTGTTCCTCTTCCTGGTGGGGTCAGCCACCTGCAGACGCTTTTAATGTGTTAAAATCTCCTTCATCCACAGACTAGGAGTGCTCTAACTGCAGGGAAAGCCCGGGGCTGAAATCCAGGAGGCTCGAGTTTAATTTCTGTCCCTGCAGTTTCCGCTGGGTCACCTACCCTCTCTGTGATTGCATCTTCTGGCTTCAGACATTAGGATGGGGAGAGAAAATAAACAGGTTTTGCCCTGTAGCCAGTACTGCAGCACCCTGTACCTGTCCAGATTTCTTTTTCCCTTTTTAAGGTAACTCTTTCTTGTGTGTGTGAGTTTCCCCTCCTGCTTTAAAACACACCGACTCAAACCCTCTGGCAGCTTCAGCATCTTTCTGGTTTTTCTCAGGGCTCAGGAGCATGTGTGCTGGTGACGAGGGGCCCAGAGCTGAATCCTGGTGGGGAGGTTTCCTGCAGGGGCCCTGGACAGCCCGCAGCAGCAGCTCAGCACCCCAGGGCCGTGGTGTTTCCTACCTGTGGCACCAGGGCGATGGCTGAAGATGTGTTGAGTGGGCAATATGTGCAGGTGGAGGGCAGGGGATGGCTGCAGGATAAATGTCTATGATCAGAACAGAGTCTTAAACGCGTGGCTGCTCTTGGCAGTGGCCAGCGGGGGTGCAGGGCTCGGTCCCTCCCCGTGGGCTGCCCGGGAAGCTTCTGGATAACAATTTCTGCCTGTGAACCGGTAGATCAAGTCTCTCAGAAGACCCACATCCTTCTGAGCGGGGATTTTTTCTGAGCAAAGACATCTGTGCTGTGTAACACGCAACACGGCTCGCACGCAGGCACAGTAGTGTCCCAGAAAACAAACCCCTGGCACAGAAGTGTGACAGCCAGCAGCGGAGGCGGTGAGTGACAGGGGTCTCTCTCCAATCCCTGCCCCATTCGGGGGACACTGTTCCTTCTGAAGCTGTTCCTGACCTCAGGCGTGTTCCCGTGCAAAGTCCCCGCCAGGCGATGCTCGGCACAGGCAGCTTCTCCTCCCGCCCTCCCTGAGCCAGGAGACTTCAGCGCACCGGCACAGCCCAACGCCGCAATACCCACACCAGGATTTTATTTATATCCCAAATCCCATTTCTCAGCACTGTCGGTTTTTTCCCTGGCGGAGAAGCGAAAAGACAGTTAAAGGGACTTTCGGTGACATCCCCCCTGTTTAATGAAGCTTGGAGTTATGGGCAAGTGACTCGAAGTGCCGTTATTATCTGCATGAGTGACTGAAGGGCGAGGGTCTCGCGGTGTGCAAAGAGCTCCACCGCAAATGTGCACATTGATCATTCCTAATCAGACCAACCGGGTCAGGGGTGCCGCCGAGACGGAGAGCTCGCAAAAAGCTGACAAATGAAGCAGCGGAGCTTGGGGGTTAATGCAATATTCAAACAGAATGAGATATTCATTTTCTTATAAGCTTGTCACTTTTCCCTTCCTCTGACATTTTGCCAGAGACTGCGATGAAGAGGCAAAGTGGGAGAGAGGATGAGAGAGACACGTCCTAACCAGGGGGGGAGGAGAAAATCCTACAAGTGTATCTAAAGAGCGGGAGGGAAAAGGCGTGGGGAAGTGCAGCTCTTCTCCTCCTTTTTCCAGTGCTTGCACTCTAAAAGAGTAGAACCTTTTCTGCTTCTGCAGCCAACACTGTTCTGCAGTGTGTATTCTGCAAAAAGCCTGCTCAGGCTGGGATGTCTCTCAACCGGAGAAGTTTGGGGTGCTTCTCAGGCCAGAACTGTACCCCCCCCCCAGAGAACAGTCTGCCTTCAGCGCCGTGAGAGGTGAGGGGCTGTGCCGCCCCTGCTGGGCTGGTTGGTAGCTTTTTTTTCAGAACCACTGTACTGAGGACCGTGGGCAAAACATACACCACGTGTCAGAAGCATCATTATTGCCTTACTTGTGCTTCTCATGACTTTCTGGCTTCTTAATAAGAAACGCCTCACCTGAGGCATCTACTAAAAATTCCCTGTACTTCCCAGTGCTTTGCATGCTGGAAGCCAGGCCCAGTACTGCATGACAATTGTAATTTAAGTGGCATAAGTGGTGTGTACCCAGCTCCTGGAGTATCACTGGACAAACCAGAGCAGGAAAGGTTTGGTGATTCATTCTGGTCATCCCTGCAGGGCAGGAGAAGGACTGGAGAAGCCCCTGTGGTTCTGGACTGGAACCAGACGAGTGGTCGGGTTATGGCACAGTTGAGGGTTTTGTCCTATCTGAGGAAGGAGCCACCTTATGCTTCAGGGAACTCTCAGCAAAAGCTTCCCTGGAATTAACGATTTGAGAGATTTATTTGGCACTCTATAGGTTGGAGGGACTTAATGCTCTGAAGAATGAGAGAGGCGTGAGAAATTAAGGGTCAGAGCTCCTGCGAGATCTTTGCCGACTCAATGATTACCCTGGTGCTGCCCCGCGCTGCGCCGTGCTGAGGTCAGGGCTTCCGAGGAGACCTGGAGTGCTGGAGAGCTGGAGACCCTGTGCAGCGCAGCAGAGTGCCAGGGTTTGAGATGCAGCAAGGACCAAGTGCTTGCCCTTGATAAATTTGGCCATTCCTTCTCTAGACAGCTGTTGATCAGGAAAT
Source organism: Tringa solitaria (assembly GCA_026413425.1). Lineage (NCBI taxonomy): Eukaryota > Metazoa > Chordata > Aves > Charadriiformes > Scolopacidae > Tringa > Tringa solitaria. Next base: position 627,307 of record JAOXJM010000033.1, on the reverse strand, counting down.
GATCCTCAAAATCAAGCCCATTTTCTTTTTTTAGTGGAGTTTCCTGCCCATCAGAAAACTTTGAGTTCTCACATTTTATGTTATCTCTCCCCACTGTATTTCTTAAGCATTTTCTTACACTGGTAAAATCTGGAACTTATTTTTTTCTCCAACTAGAAGTTACTTCACAGCACACAAGGAGGCTGTGAATTTATTTTGGTTGTTTCGTCCCAGATGCAAATAACTCTCTGAGTCCATCCAGGAGGACACCACAGGTCTTGACCAGGAGACTACATGGGTCAGCAAGAGGAGTCCTGTGTTACACTGGCACTGCAGGAAACGGGAAGTTTCTCCTTTCCAGGCTTCTCTCTGTAATAGTTTAAGGATGAAGCTGGAGGGAGAAGCAGAATGTGAAAGGAGGAAAGGAAGCATCTTGCTGTTTGTCTTGTGCTTTTGTTGCAGCCCCAGTTCCATGAGCGTGCAATCAGCCTGTTAACTTCTCCAGGCTTTAGACTGCAGTCTCCAAAGTTATGGAAAGCACAGCCCAAATTATCGTGCCAGAGCTGACAGGAGTGTCTAATAGCAACAGCAACAACATAGAACATACCAACACCCCCAAATTTCTTTCCGTTTTCCCCACACGCTGCAAGAAGCACGTAAGACGGAAGGAAGGCCTTCGGGGGAATGGTCGCTGGGCTGGTCTCAGGAGATGCGAGTTCAGCTCTCTCCTTTCCCACCGTGCCAGTCCAAGACCTGGAATAAGCAGCTGATTTTTTTTTTTTTCATTTCCTTTGTTTTGCAGATCATTTCAAGATGTTCTTTTTTCTCCCGTCTGTTTTGACTATCAGTTCTTCAAGGCTGGCATGATTTCTTATTATGTTCCTTTTACGGAGGGGCTTTCTTCCAGCAAGAGCCTGTCCCGAAGTACAGAAGAATAATACTGAATATTTGTTAATGCTGACAAGCAAAATTATTTAATCTTCCTGCTCCTTTAACCAGCACTGCAGTCTGCTGGCTGCCTGCGATGTGAGGTAGTTGGCAACATTTTTCTAAGACAAGCCCTCTCTCCTCATCAAGCTCCTGTCTCAGAGATTCATGTGAAGCATTTCAGTTTATTCAACCTTTAATCAGATGCCTGACCTATTCTGAACAGTGCTCAGCTTATGACCTCTTCCCAATAAACAAGTTTTAAACAAGCTGCCACATCAGATTTTTTGCAGAAAACGAATGTGAGACAGCAAGGAGAGCTAATCATGCCAAATATCGCTCTTCCTGCCAGGCCACTCTCTCTTCTTCCCTGCAAGAATTAATTTACATTTTTGGAAAAGCACGGCTGTCTCACTGAAAAGAAATGATACAATTTCTCTAGCGTCAAGAAATCTCCTGTTCTGTGGGGAACGAAGTGTATTTAATTAGGCAGATATTCTTAGTGAGTTGTCCTGAAATGAACACTGTACAGGGTGCTTTCTTCTGCTAGAGCTACATGTGATTTAGAAGGTGAAGGCACACACCACAGTCCCCTGCACCCCTGGTGCTTCAGAACTCATCAGTTACCATGAGCAACAAGGAGGGTGTTTGGAGAACTCCCTGACACACTGTGAGGGCTTTGGGCCCTGACTCTCACAATAATGCAGCGTGCAAGTCAAGGGGGGAGTCTTCGTAGATTAGAACTGGGTCTTGATGTTAAAATTATTTTGGTGGTTTTTCTCCCTCCCCCCTCTTCTCTCTTTCTTGGATCTTAATAAGCAGTGGAACTGGAAAGGAAAAGTGAAGAAAAGGCTGATTTTTCAGTGACTGCAGTCATCTTAACCAGAACTGCTACCATCTCTGGAACACTTACTGGCAGCTTCACAACAGAAGAGGAAGCTCAAATGGGTAAGCGACTGGATTGCACTCACCGTGAGGGCGATTCCTGCACCAGCAGGTAGCACAGACAGGACGCGGAGCCTAATGTTCTCTTTCCAGCTACGGTCTCCGTTTCAGACTCGTAACTCCTTTTACTGCTACTAAAGGCAGGTTTCCTCACTTTCCCTGTCCAACAAGGTGGAAAGCATCCTCAGGCTTTGCAGTGCCATGCCAGATCAGTGCACCTGGGTGCCAGCCCGGGGCAAAGCGTTATAAATACTGGCGATGAGGACACCAGTTCACAGGTGTCTGAACTTCCCTGGAATATCCTCTACTCCCTAAGTTGGCCACCTACCTAGTACCTGCGCTGCCTTGGCCTGATGAGAGCAGAAACACTGGGGACGATCAGAGGTAAACACCACAGCTTGTGTTCTCGCCAGCTGTTGGCATCGCGGTGCAGCTGGGCACTGCAGCGACTGCGGGGAAACAGCAAATATTGACACTTGGTCTCTGCACTAAACACTACAAGCTCCAGGACACCATTGTTTGCTGATAATGTTGATTTTTCAGGGTTTCCTCTGGCTCTGTTCCCCATGGTTCTGTGGGAGGTGTTTAAATTAGCGTAGACCAGAGGTGCCATCACAAACACTGTCAAGCAAGTAATGTCATTTTTCTTGTACAGCCCCGGCCACGATGACACACGGACCTTGTCCAGTGGTGAGGCTCAGTGCCAACAAACAGGGCCGGCAATAACTCTGCCCGTTTGCCTTCTTTTCTAGTCCCTTTGGACTGGAAACGTGTTCCAAGGTGATTTGGTAATAGCTTAGCTTGGTCCTTCCCTCTGGCTCCTTCTGTGATGTTCAAGAAGTCACAACGATGGAAAATGGATTTTTGGTTGGTAAAAAACATGTTTGGTAACATTTTGAGGAGGCTGTTGAAGTTGGAGTGTGTCCTCTACCTCCTGGTCAGTAGCTTGTGGTACAGGCAGAAAACGCGCAAAGGGAAGGTAGGACTTGGGTATTATCCTCTTGGAAAAGGAAAGAGGTGAGGGGACCAACCCCGGGCTAATCACCCTGCTCCAGCATTACCTGCCTTCTCTATCTCCATGTTCCTGCAGTGCTCCGCACACTCCGGCCTCTCCTGACACTCCACAGTCACAAGTGCAACTTGATTTTTTTTTAAATTAACTATAATTATTGTGTAGTTTCTGGTGTATCTTGCACACCTTAGACCGTGTTTGGCTGTTGGTCAGATTAGAAAAAGATAAAAACAGCTTTTTCAGACTTTACAGGGTTTAAGAAAATTTTGTCTGTGGTTTCCCTTAATTGGACTTTAGTTGAGAGTTTAAAAGGGGGAAATGTCTCAAACTGTCTAGTAGTTTTCCCTCTTTCCCACTAGATGGCCAGTTGTGTTAAGCCCAAGACCCATTTTCTGCCTTGCCATGCGGGAGGCCCTTGGTGAGCAGGACCTGAGTGTCTCTGCCAAAGCTGGACACTAACCCTGCTATTCGGGCAGGACACTCTCCGGCAATACCCTGTTGGGTCAGAAGTAACTTTTCCCACCACCTGAGTTTCATAATGTCTCATTCCCAGTAGAAATAGTATTGAACAGTAAAAGCAAGGGACAACACATCTGTGAGGAGCTGCAGGGAGCGGCATCCCTTGGGGCCGGTATTTGAGCCAGGAGTGCAGTACACAGCAATGTCTTCTCGTTTGTTCAGTTTCCATACCTTTTTTTTTTTTTTTTTCCTTAAAATGGCTTGGCACCGGCTTATGCTTTATATGAAATATTTATGATTTTCTTATTTACATTAATTTTGAATGCTTGATCAGAAATCTGATCTCTCTCTAGCTTCTATGCTCACTTCCCAATAAACCCCAGCTGCTACGCAGGAGAGAGCGGGTACGAGTCAGATCCTCCTTCCAAGGATCGTTCTTTTATAGATTGCTCTTGTGTCCTATCTGCCTGGCAAGAATTTAATTACACTGAAGAAAAAGACAAACACCTAATATTTCACTTGGGGATGGAAAAATCTAAGAATGCTTAGGATTTCTCAGAAACAGTTGTGGGCAGCGCTTTGTGGGAAAGCACTAGCTGTGTTTGTTATCCACCTGCCGTTCTTAGTCTGGGCAGAACCAGATACCTGGACATCTCGTGGTACCTGATCCCTCGCAGGGATTTGGCTTCCCAACAGGTGCTGCTGCTGCTTCCGCAGAGGTTCAATTAATTTGTCTGTCCAGCCTCATCCTGATGGCCCACGTTCGTGCGCAGAGATCGGGTTTGAGCTGAGTTGTCCCTCTCTCCCGGTGGCCAGATGTTAACGAACTTCAGTGCCTCAAGACACATCTCACTCGTGGGATTGCCAGAGGTAAGGAGGGTGCCACTTCCCACAACTTTGGCTTTTTGCTCTAGAACCTCATTTTCATGGTTTTTAGCCTAGGAAGATGGCATTTGGGGCAAAAGCAATGATTTCTGTCATCCTTCTCTGCAGCTCTGCAGTATTTTGTACCCCCTAGTGATCAGATCACTTTCCTCTCAGTGGACTCTCTTCTCCATGAACTCTAACCAGCCGTGGTAGTCTCAGGGGATGTATTTTGTCTACATTTGCTCTGACTTGCCCTGACCCTTGACAGCAAAGCGCAAACACCCTCTCCACGGGAGACGCACTTACGTGGGAGCTCCCCGCACAGCGGGAGCTGAGGAGAAGAGGTCTCACAGCTGGGCACAGTCCCTGAGAGCAGGCCCCTCGCTTAAATAAACACTGACCCTTTCCCATGGTGTGTGAGCCAAGCAAGGGAGAAGCTGGCCTGTGCAAGGAAGGGGCTGGGGCTCCCAAAATGTGCGTTTCTGACACAATGGCACCAGGGAGCCAGCTCGGTGCCGCTTACAGACTGCTGCAGGATGTGATCCCGTTTTGTGATGGGACAGAGAACAGGGCTGAGGCTCTGGGTAAATGCCGTTTGTAAACAAATGCATAAATTCAGTCTGAACAGAAAGAAAAAGCTGTTATTTTCCATGGTAGAAGACCCCCACCCCCAAAGTCAGTGCTTAACCATTATTTTTCCCCAAGCTGTCCTCCCCCTGCCCCAGCAGGCAGTGAGGCACTGCTGCTCCGCAGCCTGGGGTGTCCCTGTCTCCAGCTCCCACCCACCGGGACTCGGGCATCCCAGTGCCCCGTCAGGCTGCTGTATTCTTCTTGCATCTCTTGCTCGGAGCTGAACGCTGTTGTGCTGATTCAGGCTTTCTTGGGTGTCATTCCAACTGTTGTACTGATGACAAAGAGCAGCCTCTTGTAGCAGATGTAACTGTAAACAGCACCGGGAGAACAGACTCCTGAACGCAGTGATAGAGTAACAGGTGCCGAGTGTGGGCGCCCGGGGAACAGCCTTTATTTCTCTTCCAGGCTCCCTTCATGGAAGAGACGCTTCCCTGGGAAACCCTGTGGGGTGAACCTGCTCGGTCCATCCTAATCGCGTTCTCCTTTTCCAGCTTCTCGTCTTCCGAGGAGACGTGCTGTCAGAGAAGCCTTAGGCCCCCGTGGGAGCTGAGCATGGAGGATGGGATGTCCCCGGTCCCAGCTGCCTGTGAAGGCACAGGCTGTGAATGGTGCCTCCCACCCGGGTCTCTGCCACCGGCAACAAGGTGCTGAGCATTTCAAAAGCTCAGCTAAGGATCCCCTCAGCCGGGGCAGATCCAGTTAGCATCGGGTTTTACCCATCTCGCTCCCCTTCACTGCAATAAAAATCAAAGTTCAGCTGTAAGCCTCATTATCAACCAGCAAGGAGAAAGAGAACGGAGTGATATCCTCCATGCCTTGCCTTTTTCTGTGACTAGAGCTGTGCGTCTTGGGAGCCAGTGTTTGAACACAGCCCTACGGGGGTGCAGGGCAGAGGCAGGAGCTCCGAGGGCAGGGGGTGTCAGACTGGGGTCTGCGTCCTGCTGTCTGTCTGTGCACCTCAGCCTGGGAGCTGGGGAAGGGATTTAAACAAAAAAAAAAAAAAAAAGAAAGAAAGAAAGAAAGGCTACTTCTGTGAAATGTTGTCTGCAAAAAGGCAGACACTTATAGAGCAGGCTTCGCTGGTTTTCATGGGGGTTACAGTAACAAATTTCATCAGTGCTTTTGAAAAATCTCCATTAAAGACCCTCTTGTCTCATCACACAGAAGTGCCTGGCGCACAGGGGCCCGCTCCTGCAGGCGGCCTCTTGATGAGATCCGTTCTACGTCAAGGGAGTCCCAGGACTTGAAGGTATTAATGGTTTTCCAAAAACTACTTTGAATATCTATTTAGTTCTACTGCTAAAGAACAAAATTGTTGTTCAAGCTAAATATTAGTTCATGTAGAATTGAAGTCTTGATTGTTTTTTCTCACGTTTGGAAAGGATTAGGCAGCGGGCATTTGAATATCTCAGCTGCACAGATGAAATTACACTGTATGATTGCAGTGCTCAAGTCTCCATCCTAATTCTACTGATTTTCATATATGAAATTCATGATCTTGCTTCTGTAATTTCAGAAAAATCCTGGATATTTTTAAAGGTGAAAAAACCTCCACAATCCCCTACTAAAATTTAACTTAACCCCAAACTTCTTCCTTTGCAATATGCTACAAAGAACGAAGGGCATACAGGAGTTAAACAACCACCCAGCCTAAAACCCCACCAGAGTAGTTTAGAGTAAAAATGTTCGTTTTATGTTTAAAGGGTACTGTTAAGTGTTTTGAATTAAATTTCCTATGATCTGTTAAATTTTAAGCAGCATTTCCAGAAGTTATTTTTTCACTTAAGTTATGACAGTGTCCTGGAAGAGGCTGAAGTGGCGTAATTCAGCTGGATTGGTGTGTCCCCGTCCCCACCGTAGCGTTGCTGTGGCTGCCACAGTGCACAGCGCTCCTGCGTAGGAGCAACTGAAAGGACTCACAAGCAGGAAAAAAAAAAACAAAAACACAAAGCATGTTTTGAAAGAGATTTTTATTTTAGGTTTCTTCATTGCATTTCCCACTGGACCTGAAGGACACTTACTCTGCATTTTCTGTAATCAAGATCTGATGGGAGCTTTGGGATTTCAAACTTTCCCGGCAGCCTGCAGGGCCGGGGGGAGGCTAGGGAAAACCACCTTGGTGCTGGTTGGTCGAGTGCTATTATACCTTACACAAAACTTTGCATTTCTTGCCTCAGAGGAAAGAGAAAGATATTTTCCCAGTAATTTTAATTGTAAAAGGCCACTTTCATTAAGGTCTTTTGTCTGTTTAGCATCGCTGATGGGAAAAGGATATACGGCTTGGGCAGATTTCAGGGCTTCAGCTCAGACTGGCTCCCGTGAGGGGCCACCCTCCCTGTGCTGCTGTTTGCCCCTGGATAATCTGCATCAATCAGCTGGGCTTTTCAGCGAGAAAGCAGCTGGAAGCACCAGAAAACTGAGATACTGTGTCGGAAATCGTGAACTTCAGGGAACTGGCCCTAAATCAGAAAGCTGAAAAACAGATCTGCGCACCTCTCTTGTCCCCCGCAGAATAGGGGTCAGATGGAGCTGATGAGGTTCCTCAAATAACCCCCGCACAGCAGCCGGTGTTCCCTCCCCCTCCCTTGCCCTGGGTCCCGCTGCGGGTCCCTTTCCCTGCACGCAGGCTTCTGTCTGTATTTTCCCTCCGACGTGGCGGTGCCTCCTGCCTGCCAGGAAGACAAGATGGCTCAGTCGCCCTGCAGTCAATCGGACAGCTTGGCTTGCACGGGAGAGCCTGGCCAGCCCACTCGTGCTTTGACCTCCTTCATCTGCTCATCTGAGAGGTTTCGGATGTGCCCAGACTCCCGATGGTGCCTGCTCCCCTGCCCGCACCCCGGCACCCGCTGCGCCCTCGGCCGCTCTGGAACAAACGCCTTCGTCTGCTGGGGCTGCAGCTGCTGTCGGCCTGCTTTACCCCTGCGGGACTTTTTTGAAGTGGCCTTTGTTTTGGAAGCGGTTAGCAAGTTTCTCTCTTGTTAAATCCTCTTCCTCCCGCCTGAATCATTTTTGGCGGGTGCTCCTGGCGCAGCTCAGCCCTGCGCCTCGCATGGCTGGAGGGGCTTCCCGTGGGGACCGCTGCAGGCAAAGGCCAGGCGGATTTCATAGAGTCATAGAATGGTCTGGGTTGGAAGGGACCTTAAAGATCATTGAGTTCCCACCCCCCTGCCCTGGGCAGGGACACCTCCTACCAGAGCAGGTTACTCAAAGCCCCATCCAGCCTGGCCTTGAACCCCTCCAGGGATGG
>JAOXJM010000033.1:593594-619009 GCA_026413425.1 Tringa solitaria | reverse complement strand
GGCGATGGGGGGGCCATGGGGAAGGTTCTGGAAACAGCCTGCAGTGGGGCCCGCCGGCAGGTGATGGTGACGGGGGCGATGGGGAAGGTTCTGGAAGCAGCCTCAGTGGGGCCGGCCGGCAGGTAATGGCGATGGGGGGGCCATGGGGAAGGTTCTGGAAGCAGCCTCAGCAGGGCCGGCTGGGCTGCGCCGGTAAGAAAGCCGTGTGTGCCCGGGGAGGGGGTGCCGCTCGGCGGGTCAGAGTGTGGGGGGGGTCCCGAGGAGGGGGGCCCTGCCTCGACGGGGAGGTGCAGGTGCTCCGGGAGACGAAGCGGTCTCAGCCTCTTGTTCCCAACGAAGCCTGATGGTCCCGTGTCCTTCCCGGTGACTGGGAGCCGAGGCTCGCAGGGGTGTTAGCCTGTCGGTGGGCTGGGAACCCTGTGTGGCAGGGCAGGGCGCTGAGGGGAGCTGGCTGTGTCCCGCTGGAGGGGCCTGGAAGCGTTCCCCTGCCTCACAGCCTGGCTGCTAAAGGAGGGGTGTCTGTCGCGGTTCGTGTTTTGGCAAAGCAGGCTCCCTCTGCCCGGACTGAGGCCTTACTTCTTTTTTTCCTGCACTAGTAAAATTTTCTTTTTTTTTTGCTCTTACCCGCTGTGCATTCAAGTAGGTAAGGAAGGCCTGTGCAAAGGAACTTGCCCTCTGAACCAGCTCTTCGGAGGTTTCACTTTAATAACTGGATTTTTCTGTTGTTGTTTTCAAGTTTATAAACATTTTTCCCCCTGAAAGCAGTAGGGGAAGGGTTTGTAGCACTACCCTATATGCCCTTCCCATGTCAGTTACAGCTGCAGTGCAGCAGGTAGCAATTCCTAAATCCTATGTTAATTCTGCCAGGTTTGTAAATCTCTGTGTAAGAGGTGTAAGAGCTGTGTATGAAAATCTGTTCTCTGGTGGTTCCTTAGGAAAAGGAATTGGCACTTGTTCATGACTTTCTATGTTGGTGGATATAAAAGTTGTCGGAACTCTTCTTACTCTTCTGCTGTGACTGTATCCCCTTTTTTCTGGTTGCCTAACTGGCAGTTTAATTGATGCACTAAATAGAGGTCAGGTAGCAGGGTATGTGTGGGGAGTGGGCTGTTGCAGTTTCCTTTCAAAGCAGTATTTTGTTTTAATCCGCCGCTGCGCTCCAGTCAGAGACCTCTTTGGTCGTGATGTTTGAGATGACCTCAGCGCTGCTCCAGTAGGTGGGGAGAGCTCAACCATGTGAAGTGACTTCAATTAGGAGTTAATTGTGTGAGGCGATGCCTCTGTGAGAGGAAGCTATCTCAAGCTATTTACAGTTGTCCATGGCTAGTTACAGGATCTGTAATGTAATTTGATGTCTGCTACTACAAACTCAAGGGTTAAAAATAAACTCTTAATTGATAAGGAAGTTTGTCTTGACTGTGTCACACCTTGGTTTCAAGGAGGATGAAGAGCTTTAAAAATGTGGGGTGTTTATTACGAAAAAAACCCCAAACCCATAAAAAAATCCCAACAAACAACAAAACTTTGCAGTGAAAGTAGAGCAAGCGCTGGTTCAAGATGTTTATTTTCTCCTGGGATGTTTCTTTTTGAGAGAGTAAGCTGTGCATATTTTCAGGTGCTTAAAAGGTATTGGTTTCTGGCTAATAGTGAAATGAACAAATGTTTGGGTTTTTTAGTTTTGGTGGGAGTTTTTTGTTGTTTTTGTTTTGTTTCCTGTTTGTGTGGTGTAGAAAAAAGAAATTAAAGCACTGTGTGTTTGGGTGTTTGTGAGAGAGAGCTGTCCTGGGGGATCTATCTGCTGCCCAAGTAAATGGAACAGGTGGATATCCTAAAGAGTATAATGAGCTCTTAAGCTAAAGAATTGGAAACAGTTGCACATGCTCATCAAAGGGAAGCCCTTCAGGAATGTTTCTCTTAACTTCTTAGTATCTCCAAGTAAGAAATGTTTAGGACTGGGTAAGGGTCAGGTTTGTGGAGGGGCTGTGGTACTGTTCCTATGCTCTCCGGGGAGCAGTTGTGGGGAGAGAGACAGCAGCACGTTTCTGTACTGAGATTTGAAGAAAGGAAATAATTATGACTTTATCAGTTAAGTGTCAGTTGTTCTGCCTCTCTCTGTTTTGACACATTCAATTCTAGTGACTGGTGGTGGAGAAGAGGAGAGTGTTAGAGAGGTTTGAAGGAAAAAATTTAATGGGGGGAAGCAAGGGGAGGAAAAAAAAACCTGTCGAAGACAATTTCTGGCAGGCAGTCGGGTTCCTGGTGCAGACAGATTGGCTGATGTTGATTGTTGACAGCTTCTGCAGCTTGCTAATTACAACTGTAAAAAATTCAGGTGAATGACAGTAACTTGAAATGTTAATTCTGCTTTTTTTATTTTGCAGCTGCAACTGTTAGTTGGCTATCGCCATAATTGATGGACACTGCCAGTTGCTCAGACAGATGGAAATTAATACTTGTGTTACTGTTAGAACTCACTATCACAGTCACGTTTTCATTAGTCTCCTGCACTGAATTAATGTGTACAAGACAGCGTGGGTAGAAGGAGCACACGCAGGCTCTACCGCTGTGCTCACGGAGTGTCTGTGCCGCGTCGGGCACCTCTAGGTGGCACGCTCAAAGGTGGCCAGGCTGGGTAAGGAAGAGTTGTTAGCTCTGCCTTCCCCTGGACGCGGTGGGTTGAGCCACCCGAGAGCTGGGCAAGTGCTTCTTAAAGTTTGTGATTTATTCCCATCACCAGGCTGGCTTGGAGAGGAGTAGTGCGGATGTGGGGAGGAGATAACGTGGTGCTCAGTGGTCCCCTGCACCAACTGAGTTCAGACAATTCCAGCAGAAAACTCCCTCCGTCTTAAATCTGATAGATGTGGGAAGTCTTAAAATGCGTATCAGTAGCATGGGCTTTCCTGCTGATGCCAGAACTTCACTCTGCCTTGCAGAGGAATTGTTGGTGTGGTTTGCATTGAAGGCATGTGTGCTGGGGGGAAAAAAAAAATAAATACTTTCTGCCACTAAATAAAGAAAGTATGGTCTTGTATGTCTTAAGGCTGGGAGGTATGAACTCTGAATAGAGGAAGCTTCCCTGCAATGGCAGTGCTTGAGGTAGCTTTCATATACAGGCTGTTTCTGCACAGTATCCTTCAATAAGGGTAGCAGCATCTCTGTATTTCACCTGGCATTCTATTTTCATGAAATTTAAAGGCTGTATTTTAATTTTTTTTTTATCATATAAGCAGAGTTTCCCTTTAGGAAGCAGCAATGGAGCTTTTGGCTCTTTTTTAGCTTTTGTTTTTGGATGTCCATGAAATATCTGAAATTGGAAGGTATTTCTATGCTTAAATGAATTGAGGCTAGACCTGTTAATTTTTGCCCAGGTTATATGCAAATACAAAAAAAGATCTTTGGCTTTTAATTGTTTCAGTGATATCATACAGATAACCAAAAGTATGCTAAGCTCTCAGCTGGGATTGTAACAGGTTTTTTTTGTTTTTGTTTGGCTTCTTTTTTGTATGGAGGATGATAGCTGTTGCAGTACAGCTGCTGCTTGTGTTAGGCCTGTGCATGCCTTGAGAGTTCCATGGCAGTTTATTCAGGGGACCGTCTAACTTTATTTCTGCTTTCATGTCCTGACATAGCGATGCCTCTGCTGAGTTATTTGGAGCAGCAAGCTATTCAACTTCTTTCAGCCCCTAGAGCTTCAGTGTTTTCAAACATTCCGTTTTTCCTATTCCAGTTAAGAAGGCTTATTGACTATAAGACCCTGAAAAATATTATCTGGATGGGAGTGTGCAGCTGCAGATGTTACTAGAGCTTAGAAGAGAGAAATACGTGCATTCTGAGATATTGGAGCTGTCCATCCAACACAGAGCAGATGACCAGCTTGCTAGGATAGTGCATGCAAGAACAGGCCTTCCATTTTTCCTGAGCTTCTAAAAAAGGTTAGATGTTAAAAATTACCATAATAATGTGGGTGTCTCTTAAGACGTGTGTCAGAGTTGATGGATACTTGTGGCTTGACTGTGTTCATCATCAGAAATGCAGCTATGATCTTAGCTGGTGTCTCTGAGCTGTGGTTACCTGCATGTCGTAGGAATTGGAAACTATAGTGGCTGGTTGAAAGGAAAATGCCTAGAGATAGGGTAAGTAAAAGCAATTAGTATTGTCAGATAATGCACAGAGGAAAGTAGCAGTTGGGTGAGGTTTTCCTAAGCAGAGGAGTGATGTTACAGGTGGAAGAAGTGGATTAAGAGAGTTCTTTGACTTGCTTGCAAGTGGGCCTACTTTCTCTGTGTGGCTGAGGGGTGGGAGGCTGGTTTGTGTAAAATCCTGGTCTTTTGAAATATGAAAGGGGCTCACTTGCTGAGGAAGGAGCTGGTGGCTGAGTTTATGTGTCTAAGGACGTAGTACTTCCTGAGAAGTTCAGTCTTGTGGGAATAAAGCGAGTCGTGCATGCAAAGAGCTCCTCACGTGCAGCGAGGGAGCACCGCAGAAGTGTTAGTCAATGAAGTTCCTGAAATGTTGGGTACTTCTTGACTAAGTAAGTTCATAAATTCTGAGTCCTCTGAAGCGTTCTTATTTATTTTTTTTAACAGTTTGCAGAACAGTTTGCTTCAAGCTGGTGAGGAAAAGTGCCTTCCTTGCTGTTCAGAGGCTGTGGCGAAGTGGGACTCTCTTCCCTGGAGGCGTTTGTGAGCTGTATTTAGAGGTAGGCTGACAGAACCGATAGCAGCTCAGCTCAAGGTGCAAACGTACCTACCTGCTGTTTTGTTGCTTCTGTGGAGGGGAGGTCACGCACACACTGTCCTCTCTCCCCATCTCTCCTTCTCCTAAGCCTCCTGTGACCAAATTAGAGCCTCCTCTTAAGACTGCCCAGGTCTGACTGGTAATTCTGACCTTGGAGCTAAAGTGTAAGCAGCAGAACAGGAGCTCCTCGCTGGCCTGGTGAGCAGAGCTTTGATGTAAGAGTAGTTGTGCACTTGTGTGCAGCACAGGAGATGCTCATACACTAAAGGTAGGATTGTGTTGCCCACTGCTATGCCAATTACTGGATATTAATGGCAGGATAGCATGCATATGCCTAAACTGGGAAGCAGAAGGTTAATAGACGAACAGCACCAGAAGATCCCATTTATCAGTTTCTATTTATCTCTCCTTGGGAGGTGGCAGGTTTACAGTAAATACCTTCTGTCCTCCTAATTTCCTAATGATGGGGATAATGATGGAGAATGGTGAAGTCATTAACTGGGACAGCCTCTGTGCATCACTCTGTCAACCACGTCTCTCCAAGACCTGCAATGAAAAGTGATGGGCCCCAGCTGTTCACCAGATTCTCTTCCCTTCCCCCCTCCCCATTCTCAACCCCAATTGCATGCTTGGCAATTAAAAAGAGGGGGAAAAACCAACCCCAAAATCCAAAAGAAAAAAGCCAGTTCCTTCCTCTTCCACTGCAATGATAGCCCAGCCTGCCCTGCCCTGGGTATGTGGATGTACCCCTCCGATCCCATTGCAGTGCTCTCTGTTAAGAGCAGTGGTGTCACTGAGCCTAGGGGTGTCTCTCGGGCAAGGAGTGTGGTACCGGAGAGGGGAATGGTGAGCTGGAATGAGCAGACTGTGGAAGAAGGTTGTGCTTCTGGGATGGAGGCACTGCGTTTCCTTTGTGCTGTCTTTTGCTCTTGCCTTCTGCTGAAGGACTTGTTCAGTGTCAATAAAAACATTCTTCAGTTCTCTGTATCTGAAACCGTGTGCTGGGGTACTGATGTGTTTTGGTGGTTAAAAGATGGATGGGCAAACAGTTCTTGGTCACATGGTACATCGGGGTAGAACTGCGTAGAGAGTGCAGCAGCCAGGCTCTATTTCTAGATCCTGCTACATGAAGGTACAAATTCTGCAAGGAAGAAGGGAGTCCCTGAAACATGAGCCAAAGTTCCAATCAAAATTTACCCAAGCAAATTGCTTTGAAAAGCTGCTCTTTTTTTTTTTTTTTTTCTATGACATTTTGTAGCTGATTCCACAGGTTTTTGGTTATATTTGTTTTGCTTTTGGACAATGACTGACTTGACTTTTCAGAGAGTTAAGAGTGGTTTGCCATTTGTAATAGCCATGTATTCATCTAGTGAGTGCCTGTGATTTATTGTCAGCCCTATTTAAAACACTGCTTTTTCTCGCTGTGAGAGGTGGAGAAAGACACAGCACCATGGGGGCAATTGGGGGTTTTCATTACAATGAAAGGGAAAAAAATGCTATGTGTGATCTGTCACAAGCTTACAGTTTTCTGGTAAATCTCAGTTTGTGTACAAGTGCCTTCAAAGCTGCTTAGCTTGACCTGTTTTCTAGTAATGTACCAATTCTTCAGTGAGATGTCTTTTTTTTTTTCTTGGTTGTTAGAATTCCTAAGTTAAAGCAATAGCTTTATCTGTAACAAAGCTACAGGGACTTGCTGTGGCCCTGAGTGTGGTGTACTGTTGTGGAGCTGCCCAGGCCTTCTGCAGGTCATGCCTTTTGCTCTTGACCGTCAGCCATTTGCAGTGTCTGAGAGCCCAGCCTTCTGCCGCGGCACGTGTTGAAAAGAGAGGCCTGCCTGAAGTGAGGTTTTCCTGTGCGTCCGCCATGTGTCGGGCTCATAAAAGAGCTCTTGAGCTGTGGGAGCTTTGTATTAGAAGGGTTCATTAACTTTCAAATGTTTCAATTGAGGAATTTCAGAGCTCTCAGCAATAGACCAAGGTGGCCAGCGCAGCCAAGAGTGTCCCCTGACAGCCAGGTACAGATGTGATTGCTAGTCAGAGCACCGTAAGAAACCTAATAGTGTCCCAGAAAGTGTCATACTTGGGCTGGAGAGGCTTAAACCAGATAGCCCAGAGAGACTGTAAATAATTTTTATTAGGCTTTAAGAGGTAGAAAGATGGAGGAGCCTTTAACTTGTAGCATGCTAGGAATTCAGTCTGCAGGGTTGTAGAGCGTGTGGGTCCCATCTTTATGTGACTCATGTTTGTTTAGCTGTCCTGGAAGATGTGACAGGAGGAAGGAAAACAGTTGTGGGGAGAGAAAGGGCTCTGGTACTGGCCTAATTCTGAGCAGGTGATTAACTGTGTTCTTAAGCACTTCAGGCCAGGGTAGATCATGATACTACAAAGGGATGTTTTTCTGACTAATATGTCTCTATGTGTAGAATCTGAGCAGAGAGATTAAAAATGAAAGGCAATGTAACAGCTCTTTTGTTTGGGGGATGTGGTGTTAGACAAGGTGGAGAGTAAATGTTCCCTAAACATTTTCTTCTCTTTTATTTTCAAATCTAGTGCTGCTCTTGGCCGTATGGACCCACAAAGATCTTTGGATTGCTCCCAACTGATCTGGTAGCTGCATGTCAGGGAATCTTCTCCCAAGGGCCTTGACTTGGGTTAATCAACTCTGGTGTCTCTTGGCTAATAACTTTGTCATAAATGTTTAGGCAGGGAAAAGTGGAGTTTGATTTCATGTGTAATAACACAGGTCGCTCAGTTTATCTCATTAGGCTTGCACTGCGCTCAAGGACTGATGTTTGACTAAGTCTGTTCTCCAGCCTTGGTTTAGATGTGTGAGGAGGTGCCAGGTGACTGGGATTCCAGCCATCCCTGGAATAAACTGCAGGGGCTGCTGGATGACTTTTGCAGTGTTGTTCTTCTTGTTGGATTGCTTTTTCAGTCACCTGGCCTTGCCTAGGCTCTCCTCAAGACAAGCTAGCTAGTGCTTAGAAGTGCAGTGAAGCTTTGGATTTCAGCCCTCCTATGTTGCTTTGGTTCCTATAAGGGTTCCTAGCTGAAAATTAGAATATGCCTCATTGTTAATGTCTTAACTTGCCCTGGTCTGGCTACTTGGTGTCCAGCAGTACAAATGCAGTGGTCCTGGGCCAGGCTCAGCAGCATCAGCTGTTTCTGTGGCTGGCCTGCTCAGCTTTGACACCTCAAGCATGACACAAATCAGCCTAAACAGAACATGCAATATTAAACATCTGTTGACTTCTAAATAAGGAAAATCATATTAGTCACTCTGTAAGCAATCTGTATGATAATTTCAGGAAAACATGAGGTGGCTGTTCTCTCAGTGGAAAAAACAGCTGATATATCTTTTTACCTACGTTTACCTTTTTCTTGTTAGTTAGCTAACTGTAGGAAAGTTAACTGTAGGAAAGACTTAAGAGCCTAGCACGGAGGTAAGGGTTACTTCCCTGAGGTATGTTTGATGGAGAAAATAAAGGCAAGACAAATTGTCTACCACTGTGGAAATTTGTTTGGGTAAGACAATATCTACAGCACCAAATCTTGAAGATGGATGCTGTTACAGATAATGCTGGTCAAGTGAAAGAAATGTCACTGGAGCATTGTAATATCTATCCAAAATCATTTTTTCAATTATGTGTAACATACAGCAGCGGATGACTTAAAAAATTATCCTAGCTGACAGCACAAAGGCAGCAAAACCTTACAATGAATTCCATTTTTAAAGGTGCAGAGTGTACGTATTAACCCTCTGACTAGAGACAGTTTGAAGAAACAAAGGTGGCTGTTCACAGTGAGCGTTTGACTCTTGTTTCAACTTGTCTAACTACTCTAGAGCTGGCTGTTACACACAGTCGCAGCTTCCGAAGTGAAGTGTAGCGGTGCATATCTGCAGAACCTTACTGATGAATCTGATGCTTTACATTGACTTCAGTGGACTCTGGCTTTCAGAAGCTTTGTCAAAAAGGAAGCTATTAAATGTGTTTTCCTTGAGTAACTAAGCTCTTAATGTCTCTGCTGGGTGAGGTATTCAAGTTTGGGTTCAGTCGAATGTGCGTGTTCCAAGTGGCAATGCTTACTGGATCTGCTCTGCTCAAGTGTGGGAGAATTCACTAATGTCTATGGAGAAATGGGAGTTAAAGGCTTTTTGCTTCCCTGCCTCTGGCTCCAGAAAGCAGGAGCACTGCACCTCTTGGAGATCCCAGCGCTTCCAATTGCAGGAGTGGTTGAGGTGTAGAAATAAAGCAGTATGCGATGTCAGCATGGGAAAAATGAAGGTGTGGACCAAATTAAGCAGAGAGATAAATACTCTGAATCCTAAGAATTTGTTAAGGTTTAGGGGTTTTTAACAGTATTTTCCCCCTTCCAGAACAGTCTTAGTGCTGATCCTCTTTTACCGTTCCCTTGGCTAAGGAGCATATTGAGAATCCATGTCTGAATATTTGGAATGGAATGACTGCAAATGCTTTAATTGAGTTTAGGTGTCTGTCAGGTCAGTGGCTGTCCAGCCCAAATGGAACCAGAGTTCTGTAGAGGATTTGAACCCGTGGGCTGCTACAAAGGCTTCGGCCCCTTTAGGGAAAGCTAATACTAGTGAAAAGCAATGCCATTTCTGCCTGAAGTCAGTAAAGGAAACGGAGAACTTGCTTCTAGATGACTTTGTGTGCATGTGCAGGGGTGGGGAGGAGGACCATTGTGCAGTTCATTTCCAGGTATGCTGGTTGGAGGGAATGTTACCCCGGCATGTGCAAAATCCTGCTACTGTGAGTGCAGGATCACAGCTGCTGTGAGAAGAGGCAGCGAGGTATCCAGTGCGTACCACTGACTGTCTCAGCTCAAAAGGAGTGTCAAGTGCTGCATTTGCCATGGCGCTGGGATGTATAAAGGGAATTCCAAGAGCTATGGAGAATCCCAGGCACCTACTACTCCTCTCTTCCAGAAGAGGACTGTTGTGATTTGTCTTTCTATAGAAGGACCTCCCACTTGCTGATCTCAGAAACCACCCAGTATGCACCCTTCCCCTGCTGACCTTTGTATTGACTCCTAAAAATCCTTGAAATTAACTATATGGTCGTGACCTCAGCTTTCACTGGGAGTTGTATTTTATTTGGTGTTTTTGTCATTGCTATGATATTTTCACTACTTTGTGTAATGAAAATTCCCTTCCTCTCTGCTCCTGTTAACAGAGGAAAGCTATGCAGTTCTGTCCTGCTAGGATTTTTCTTCAGATAAACCAGCTGTGACATAGAGACCTCGAAGCCAGAAGCTCTGGCCACAGTGCTCACTAGACTGTACATATAGCTTTTCCGGGGGTAACCGCTGTGAAAAATGGGCAGCACCATGGCGCAGGGTTCTGCCTGCCTGTTCTGAGTTTTGTCTCTTATTCACATCATGTAGTGCATGCTCACATATTCCATCAGCTGCAGTTGTTTTGGCTGGCTACACAGGCTAAATTTAAGACCCCAGTGAACATTTCTGTCACTTTTGCTGTTCTGGCCACTATGCTTAATCAAAGAGCTGGAAGGAGAGATCTCATTAGAGGCTTTCTTTCAGTCGTACAAAAGCCTGCACTTGGCTAATAGAGACTTTAGAGAGCTCTTGCTTCTGGTTAGGGTTGGTCTGCTTGACCTGATCTAGGCCTGAGGCGGAATGAAGAAAGAGCAGACTTGCAGTAAATGATGTCTGAGTAAACGCGATGGCTAGAGATGAACAGGATTTTTTTCTGTGAGGCTGCTGTTCTGAGACTAAAGAGTTTCCCTGCGGTAGCAGCAAGCTGCTGGTGTGTACTGTGACTGAGGAGATTGCTGCAAACTTCTGGGTGAAAGTGGGAGTCTGTACAGAATGAACCCAGATACTTCTGTCCGTTGTTGCTCGAGTGTAGAGGGGAGCCCAGGCCCTGTGGTATCAGGTGCTGGAAGAAATAGGAGTGCAAGGCAAGCTGTGTTGCAGAACCTGTGGTCTGAGTGGAGGAAGCAGGTAAACACTGGGGGAAAAGATGCAAGGGGAGGCAGAGGGGCATCACTGGCAGAGTTAAGAACAGCTGTCCTGTTGGGCTATTAATCAGCCTCAGCTGAAGAGTGGTGTTGAAAAGCTAGTGTTTACCTGAAAAGGGAGCATGAAGAAAAATGGCTTCTTTTGGAGACAGCTAATTCATCTCTATTGTTTGAGGCTCTTCAGTCTCTAGAGCAATGTAACCTAGTCCGTTTCGTATGTTTTGTAGACTCTTAATATAACTTTTTGTGTAACACACAGTCTGTGGGCCTAGAAGTTGCCACCTGGGAATGTGTGAGCAAATAAAATTATTCCAAGCGATTTGTTCTGAATAACATCACTACAGCTGATGGTATTAATTGTTGGTGTCCTGGGGAAGAAGTTGTGTGAGGTGAAAAAGTAGAGCATTTGCTCTTCCAGGATACAGGAATTGTTTCTTCCTCTTGTGGTCGGTCAGTTACTTGAGTAAATCATGTTTTGAAGAGGGTTACTTCTGTTTTGGGTGAGAGGCAGCAGATTTAATCACAAGTCAAAGGCAGAAAACTTCAAGAGTAACCTTCCTAACTTTTCTCAGGCTGTTCCTATATAACATGGGTTTGTCATGTGTAAGGTGGGTGCTCATTCTCACTGAACCCTTTCAGGTGTGTGTTTGGTGTTAAGTAGTTAGCTTTGCAGGAGGCAATTAGTACTGCTCAATAAACACAGGTGTGTTAAGGATCCAGGTGGTGTAATGTCGTATTGCCTGTGCTAGGAAAAACAGCAATGCAAAGGGTGGAGCTGAGAAGCTTGCCTTGGGGAGCGAGGGCTTGTTGGTGGGTGTGAATTGTGTGTGCTAGGTGGTGAAGGAGTGGAAGGACAGCAACCTCTGAAACTTCTGAAAGACAATCTCTATTCCAAGTGCAGTGTAAGAGCAGAGGTTTCAAGCTGTGTAGTTGCCTCCTGCAGCTTTTGAATAATTCTGTTGCAAAGGGTTAAGCTGTGCTGAAGGAGAATTGGAGTTCACAGCTGCTGGTAGGTGAAATGGATTGATTCGGGTGCCAAGGTTTGCTCCAGGCTGAGCAGCCTCTAGAACTGGAAGCAGGGTCTTTGTGGTCATGGGGCAGGGTCCTCGTTTTCCATGGAGGAGGAAATGTGCCAGCTACAAAGTGCCTAGAATTATTTAAGGAGCTGCCCAGAGAGGGGATGCAATGAATGGTGATTGCTTACTGAGTGAAGATGGAATCCAAATTTAAACGGAGATGGAGTGAAGGAGAAAGGAGGAGGGTCAATGGGGTGTTGTTCGGATGTTTGCCAAATTCCCGTGTAGCATTCCTAGTTAGTCAGGCTTTGTCAGACATGTCTCACTAGGTCTGTCCTGTCAGGAGTCAGTGCAGAGATGAGAGGACAGATGGGGAAAGGAGACAGAATAAAGGGAATGTACATGATCTCACCCAAGGGACGTGTTAAATTTAAGTTTCTTTGTTAACAGTTTGATAGCATATTAGTGGGTGACCTTGCAGTGAGGATTCGTAAGTACCTTCCCCCTCTCCTTTTTCTTTGCTTTTTACTTTTTATCTTCTTGCAGAGCAATAAAGATGGTCAACTCCAGAGAGCTCCTATAAGAATTCAGTTCTTAAGACACAGCATTGCTCTGTGAGGAGAGATGGATAAAGTGATGAGGAAGGAGGGTTTGTCAAGCAGAATGGGAAGGTTTGTCAGGAACTGTTTTGGGACCGATGAGAGCAGCATGGGAGGAAGGGATGGTCATCTTCTGAATAGGATAAGCTTGACGTTTTGGTAGACTGTGATTTGGTGTCCTTTGTGAGCACAGGACTGAATCCCAGCGGTGCCTTTAATCACACCATGTAACTTCAGCACTGTGAGGATGGCAGAGGCCTTGGCGAGGAGCTCGGGATTGCTGAGAGAAGGAGCAGTTGGGAACGGTGCGGGGTAGTCGCTTTAGTAATGTTTTGTCACAATCTTCCCACGCCACAGTGGGTTCCAAATGTATGACAGAACTGTGCCTAAGAGTGAGGATTTCTCTGTCATGTGTCTGCTGTCTGTCGTTTATGTATTGAGGGGGCAGGGACCTTTGTTTTGATGGCAGAGGATCCTTAGCCAAGCTGTCTGTGTTAATATATCCAGATGAGTTTATGTGCTGGAGATGGAAGGTGTGGCTGAGCAGCGAGGGGCAGCCGCTGAGGTCTCTGCGGAGCAAAGCGCAGGTTTGCAGATCGGTTTGACTGAGTGATGGCTTGTCAGACACCAGGGGAGTCTGGACAAGTGCCTGGAACGCAGACCCATTGGGAGTTGTTAAACACAGAAAAGCCATCCTGAGCTTAAGAAGTTCCAGAGCTGCAAGTTGTTAGGGACCGGGGAGCGTATTCTGAATGAGTGTCCCCACGTGCCTGCTTTATTCTTGTACCCTTTGCAAGGTGTCCGCTTCTGGCCTCTGTCACAGCATGCTGGGCCAGGTGGTTTTTTGGCGTCAGCCACAGCGGGTATTCTTCTGGAAAAAACTACTGCAGAAATGCTCTGAATGTAGACAAAATAGTTCCACAGCTTCTTGCTGACTTACCTAAATTTTACTGACCGACTGGTTGTAGCTTTCTCTGCTTCCTTTCAACCGTCTGTGGGGACTGTGGAGGAGGGTGGCAGATGAGTTTATTTCCCTGAGCCTTAAGGGATCCAGGGGAGTGGTAAATGGGGGGTAGCCTCGGTAAGACAGAGTGGGAATTTGAGTTAGTGTATAACTCCTTGAGTATGCAGAAGTTCATAAAGATATCAGAGCTAATGATGAATGAAATGTGTCATGTTCCAGTTACCTAAATGACTCTGGCAGGCTTGAATCAAGACTTTGTTCTTGTGTTCTGGTTATGGCTTTGTCCCTAGCTTAGCAGTGATCTGACGTTCCTCACCTTTCCGCTGGAAGAGTACTGTGGCTTGTTTCCCAGGATAACTTAACTGTTGCTTCTTAAAGGCTGTATTATGACTCTCATGCTTGTCTGCAAAGTCTTCCTTACACTGTCTCTAGCCTTGCTGAGGACTGGGTCGTGCTCTGCTTTGCTTGGCAGTGGTGTATTTCTGCAAAAGAGCCGAAGGTGTGGGTGATCTTCAAGCCAGTAGAACGCTGGCATTGCTCAGGATCTAGTAGTTGCTGAAGCAACAGATGTAGTGGAATTCTAATGCATTGTTCATGACAGCCTGTGGCTTCATGGCACTGAATGCAAGGTGCTAAGATCAGGAATATAGGTGGCAAAATGAGCCCTGTGATATGTAGAGAATGGAGAGTTGACTTGGTTGTAAGACAAGAATGTTGCTGTTTTACTGTCAATCGCTATTTTTATTGTTTTATTGTGCAAAGAACAAAGCAAAACTGGAACCCCATATTTAGTCTTGTATGAGCTGTCTTTTCTTTTTCCCAGAATAGACTATGTGTAGCCCCACTGAC
The DNA here is from genome assembly GCA_026413425.1 of Tringa solitaria. Taxonomy (NCBI): domain Eukaryota; kingdom Metazoa; phylum Chordata; class Aves; order Charadriiformes; family Scolopacidae; genus Tringa; species Tringa solitaria. The sequence continues at coordinate 604,843 of JAOXJM010000033.1, read as the reverse complement.
TACAGAGGAGTAGGTGTGGACAGGTATGGCCACAGAATCCTGCTCTGTAATATCCATAATGCAGTTCTTGAGTGGATTATATGGGTATAATGGCTGTGGCTTTGCATTTTCCTTTTGCCTGAGCGCTTCTTTGTCCGTCCATGTGGTAGACCCTTGAAATCTCTGAGGAGAAGGCTGCATTAATCACCGGCTGTGGGGGAAGATGAAAAAGCACTGGGTAACCCTGGCTTGATCTAGATACAGCTGCCACTGTTAGTTTTCATCGTTTTTCTAATGTCTACACAAGACTGTTTTATACCTGAGTTAGGACTTGATCTGTCTTTTGTCTGTGAAACCTTGTGTGCTCCCCACACCCCTGGTGCTGTCAAAACAGCAAAACGGTATGTGATGATTTTGTATTGTGCAGCCAACAGAAAGGAAAATAGTATCTTAAATGACAGGCGTTAAATCCATTAAGAAGGAGACATTCATCATGGATGTGGAGTCATATTTTCTGTCATCTGAGACTGTGAAAGGGTGCTCATGGTAAAGCTTACTTAAAATACGTTTAGTCTTGCTAAGGACATTTGGGATTTTTTTCAGCTGAAGATCTCTATGCTAGAAAGGTATCCTAGGGTTTAAGACATCGTTAAGAGCAACCAGCTAATGCCAAAATTTACTTTTTGGCATTTGAGTGTATGCTTATGAAAATAACTATAGATACTGAAAGCAAGGATGTGTATTAGCTTATGGAGAGCTTGAAGAGGAGACTGACCAAGGTTGTATAGAAGTTAAAAAGTGTAGAAAATAACTAGCAAAAAAATGCTTGCCTATATATTGCCATCTGTGCTGAGATGTGTTTTCCTTTGGATGTTTTCAAGTTAGTATTTCAGTTTACTGAACTGTGTTAAGTGTAGTGTGCATGGAAGGAGGTGAACTCTAAGTCCAGAAAAGAGAAATTTTAGTACAAGATAGTTTTAATATGGAAAAATACTTCAGAAGCTCTAGTATTTCCTAGAGGCCCAAAATGTGGGATTCAGGGGAGGGATTCAGACCCTGATCCATGTCAAGAACTGAAGTTATTTGTCTGTAGGAGAGTAGTCAGCCCTTCTATACGTGAAGGTTACGTCGATGGGGATGAGCAGGGATGAGCACAAGGAGCTGTAGGTGACTGTGCCCCAGCCCCAGTGCAGGTCGGTTTCTCTGTGTCTCACGGGGAGGTGCAGCTTCGCTTTGGCCTGGAGGTGTTGACCTGGCCTGTCCCTAGATTTCACATGGGCTCTTTGAGGTAAAGCAACCAGAGCAGAGTCTGCTGGGGGTTGTGAGTTTCCAACGCACTGTGTTGGTTATTATAGCTCTATGCAGCTAATTTTGCAATCGCCCCATTATGCATCACCATAAATTAAACTACTGCCGAGGTCAAAGGGCAGGAGCTCGTGTGTAAATGAACATTCCTCAAATTCCTGTTACGTATTGGACCTTTGAGATCCTGTCTAACGAGCATAGTGCAAACAGTGGTTTAGTTGGTTGTGTGCCACTGGGAAATGAAATGTCTTCCAAGTTCTTGTCACTTAAAATTTGCAGTGACATTTACTGCATTTGACGACATGTAGGAAAAAGAGTTTCCAATTAACCAGAACATCAAACACTGTAGATAGTGCAGTTTATTTTGGAGGCATGATATTCAGAAAGGTCAGTCTTTCAGTCAGCTAACCTCGGCCATTTGTAGTGTTCGCTGTGGCTAATGAGCACTTAGCTCACTTAGATAATGGGTGCTTTCTGCAGAGAAAATCCAGATGCGGTTGTGCAGTTAATGTCCCTGTGTGGTGAGACTAGCTTTGCCCTGTAGAGGCACTAGGGAGGTGGTGTATGAAAACTAACATCCTGGAGAAATGGAACTGCTGTTGTGCCCTAGGAACTGAACAGTCAGGAGGTTTGCATCTTCAAGCGGGGAAAAGACTGGAGAAGAGACTAGATCATTGGAGGCCTTTGAGAGGAATAGTGATCTTGACTTTTTGAAGTTGTGATCTGAGGTTGAAGAAATCTGGGCATGTAGGTTTAATTTTTCTAGGTCTCACAGAGTAGTTCTATTTCTTGACAGCTCCACTTCATGTCAGGTAAAATCAGTGTGTCAGGACTTGGTTTGCAATTTGTGTGCTTAAGCTGTAATTTGCAAGGATTTACTTGCGCTTATTTCACTCTATGTGGTGGCTTTTATAGAGACTTCAGAACAGAGGGGTCGGAGTTTGCCACTGTGAAGACCTGTGTAAGTTACACTGGGAATACTGCTTTTTAAATTTAAGGTACAAGGAGTTACATAGGGCCTAATGCTCATAGGAACATCAGTGCTTGTTGCCCCCCTGTGTAGGAATATAAGACACAGATTATTTCTTCATGTTAGGAATATCTAGCCAGTAGATGGTGCTCAAAATAGTTTACTGCTTTTCATATATGTTTAAAAAAGTAAAAATAAAGTTTTTATTGCAATAGCGTAATTCTGTGTAAGGCTCCATGAGCAGCTATATGCAGAAAGATGTGTGATTTTTAAAAAAACTTTTAAAAAAATTGCACTGAGGTTTGGATATGCTAGTTGGAATTTCACTTGTGAAAATAAGATCAACGAAAAAGGGGATGAATCCAATGTTAAGAGCCAGCAGGATGTTCATAAAGAAAGTTCCCCTCCCTACCCTGCCTCAGGCAAAAATGCTTGCTATCTTAGTGCTTCTGCTAAGGCTTGTTAAACACACAGAGCCTTCTGTAACGAGGCCCTTGTTTTAAACTGTAGCACGGCAGTAGTTCCTTATAGAAGGCAAGTAGAAATCCATTGCTGCACCCCACACTGTGTACTTGACATTGACAAAAGGCTGGTATTCTTTGCTTGCCTTAAAGGCTGGTATTCTGCAGTCCCAAATAGTGTCTGTCTTCTGCTAAAGGAATGGCACCCGCTGGTCCTTGAAGCGGGTTTATTTCAGCATTAGTACTGGACTAGAGTATTACTGTACTATCTGAAAATAGCAATTTGGGCAGAGCTTCCATGAAGGATGACGTATTTATACCAAATTCACCCTTGTGGAAGCTGACAATACTGAACTGGCCAATCACATTCTCTTTGTACTCAAAGCTTTGGGTGATTTTAAGCATCCTTTAAAACTAATTCTTTTTTCCTTTGTTCCAACAAAACTGTGTTTTTTACCTCGTTCTAGAAAAGTTTTAAAATGTACTCTACCCCAGTTCTTTTCTTCTATTTTAAGTAAAACTGAGAGGGCAATGGTGGTTGGCAAATGAAAGCTCTTTGAGATGTTAACTCTTAATCCAGTCCACGTATTTGAGTATCCTCTGTTCTTGGATAAGTACTTGGGAGTGCTCATCTGAAGGCAAATGAAAAAGAATTCAATATACTGCTTGGATCTTCCTAAACTTTACTCTTTTAAGACGTAAAGATGAACCACCTTCTAACCATTGTTAGAAGCAGCTAACCATTGTTGCTTCTCAATACTGTATTTGTTTTCCTTCTTTGACCTAAGCTCCCAGTATCCACAGTTTTAGGGGTGTCCAGCACTTGTAAGTCAAGTACTTATGATTTCCAGTGCTGCAAGCTGGTCATCTTCTGGTCACCAGGATTTTACTTGTCTGCTTTCTTTTGGGCTCCGTTTGGTTCAACGGAAGGGTGGAAGTGTGAGAGGGGGAGGAACAGTGACAGTAAGAGAACTGGGAAGAAGCTTGGGCTGTTTGATGTTGGTGGGAGTTGGATCACAGGCCAGAGCAAGAGTAAGATAGTTGCCTCTAGTCTATGGGAGGAAATAAGAACAAGAACTTGGAATGGTGGAGCCTAATATTGTCAGACTTTTAGCTAAAACAGGCTTCCTGGGTCACAGTGCGAAAGAAATTATTTCTTGAATTAAATAGAGCTCTCTTCATATTGAAGTCATGGCAGTCATAGCAACAAAATGACCTCACACTGCAACTTTACTTCACCCCCCCTCCGCCTCCCTTGTAGTTGTTGCTTTAATTTCGTACAATATGTTATTCTTGTTGTTTGGAATCATGGGGAGGAGGGAGAGAGGGGAAACCAACCTGTGTAAAAATTAGCTTTGAGTTATTCCATCTGTGGACTCTTAATTTTGTCATGAAAACAGAGAAGGCTGGCAGGAAGCTAGCTTTTGACTGGCTTCATGTATCCTCTTGTCTGGAGCTGGTTAAGAAAGTGTGGCATTTAGAATGAAAGCAAAAGCTTCATTTCTGGAACTCTGAGTGTTTGCCCAATTCTTTGACCATCTGTTTTTGTTGACAACCACCTCTTTGTGTTGTGCCAAAGTTTTTTTGGCTTTTATAATCTGTATATGTGTGTGTGTATGTGTGTACATGGTGGTGTGGTTGTGTGTGTCTGCATGTAGATCATTAGGGCGCTACTTACTGGGTAAGATTAAAGGAAGTTGAATGTGTAAAAGCAGGTGTCTTGTGAGGATTGAATTACCAGGAGAAATAAGCTGACTAATCCTGGCTTCTCTAGAAGACATTCAAGTCCTATCTGTGTCCTTATCCTGTTGAAAAGCTGCCAACTTGGAGTAGCATTCCTTAAGCGGCTTTGGTTGTGTTGCAACTGTTTTGAGTATGCCAGTACCCGCCTCAAAAATCCCTGCTGAGATTATTAGTATTGATGGAGAGCCCAGCTTCTGACTGAACCTGAAGAGCAGATGGTTCTCTGTGCTTCTGGGCGCTAGAGCGGGGGCCTCTTTGGTGGTGGTATCATGGAGGTGCTCAGTCACATCAGCCTCTCTTTGGCTTCACTTACCTTCCATTCTTGATGTTGGTTAGAGGGTCATTACTCATTCCCTGTATCCTTCACATGCTGCTGATATCCACTAGCAGCATATATCAGAGATGCACCAGAAGAGGTGATGTTCAGAGCTCCATCGTGGATTGCAAAATCATTTTGAAATTCAGCCTCAAAATGTAGCGTGAGACACTTGTGCTTCTTGAGCATGTTTGTATGTTTCTGAACCTTTGTCTTCTCTATATTGTAATAAAACTTCTTTCTCTTTCCTTCTGAAAGCCATATTGAGAAACAGAATTTTCTGTGCTGCTTTCCACTCTTAGGTTTTCCAGCAGTGACTTCGGAACTCTTGTTTGGCGTGAGAGTAGGCCAGAGTAACATATATAGCCCGTGACAGCAGCAAAATGAGGCTAACAGATATCCTACCGAGGATGCAGTATGACAGCTTCATCCATCCAGCTGAATTTGCATTGTGAGTATGAAATAGCTGCGTGTCATGGGCCACTGCCATTGCACACAGTCATTTATTTAATAACTCAGTGCACAGACACTGAAGGGGAGCCATGCAACACATCATTTTGTTCATGACAAATAAGAAATTAAGAGATGGCAGCATTTAGAAAAGTCTGTTTTGTACTATTCCATCACCACAACTTTGTAATGTTCAGCCAGGCAATGCCTTGGGTGTAAAAGCGATAGTTTTTATGAACAATGGCAAAGGCATGGATTGTGGAGTGTCACAGGCTGCTTCCCTACCTTGTTTTCCTTTGTGCTGAATGTGAAGGTGGCCTGGTAAAAATCAGTTTCCTCCCTTGTAATATGAAGTACTGACGTTAGTAACGCAACTTGCACTAGAGGTTTTCTGGTGTGTGAACCAGGCAGGTTAAACCTGCTTAGGATCTTGACAACTACATATTTTTCTCTAGAGCATTGTTAATTCAGAAAGTATTAACTGTCTTTGTATTTGATGGTAAAGATTGTTCCAGAAATGCCAAGTGCTACGATTCCATCATAAGAATAACTAATTTTAAGTGATGTGGGGTGCCTTGAAATCAAGCTTCTTGAATATTTATCTAGAGACAGGAAAAATGGAGAAACCAAAGCGGTTAGAATAGGTAGTTGCTTCTGAAAACCTGCTCATAAGCACAAAAGAAAATGTTTCTGTCACTTTAGACATATTTTCAGGAATTGCCTTCACCCCATGTGTTTCCATGTGCAAATTAGGTGTCTGAGGTGGGTGAGACTTGTTGGCTTGTGCAAACACCTCTAGTGAGTGCTAGGGTAGTTGTGAATGGACAGCTCTGTTACTTCAAAAACAAAATTGGAGTTATGAGAAGGCCAGTACTGAATTTCAGTGGGGACAGTATGTCATGCTGAGGAAAGAAAACAGTGGAAGTACTGTTTATGCTTAAATGTTTTGGGGTTTTTTTCTGTGAAAAAGATAGGGCAGGTTTTTAAGTAATAGAGTCCAGATGTGAAACTTCTAAATCCTTTGCAGGCACTTAAAATAGAAGTTTTTCACTGTAATGGGGAAAAAAGGATTTATATTTTTTTCTTATTGAAGCAGCCTAATTTTAACAGCATAAAAAAGATTTTGTGTTGTCTGCTGTAAGAGTAAGTCATCAGACTAACTGGAAAGGAACACTAACAGTTGTCACTCCCCCTTAGCATCAGCAGTGCTAAAGCTTTCCGAGTGCTTTCCTCACAGCCAGGCCGGCTCTAAACCTTCAGTTCTTATTTGCAGAACTAAGCTGTGTGCATGAAATGTCTCCTGGGTTGCTTTGCTTAATAGCAGTTAAGAATAAAAGGGCCTCCTAAGTGAAGCGTTCAAAGAATTTCTGTTCTCAAAGGCCTGTAGAAAGAGATATTTGAAAAACAGAAAAATACAAAGGGCAGAAGCTATGCAGAAGAGCAGAAAAAAGGCTCGAGAAAGAGGGATGACTATTTTGTTGTGATAACTTTCACTGACATAACACAGAAAATACTGGTTCTGTTATTTCTGCTCCTATTCCTACCCCGGCAGCGAGTACAGGATGGCTGCAGAGGTTACTACATCTTTGCCCTCTCTTGCGGAAGGGCAGCCTAGTTGTGGGCTTGGGAGGTAAGCGAGTGTCTTCCTTAGTCTGGGCTAGAAACGTAGGTAGTTCAGGTGTTCTGGGCAGCGTGGGGCTGGATCCGCAGCTGGAGTGGAGGTGTGGGAGAGAAGGGGGAGCTGCTCGGCCAGGGTGGGGACAGATCACCTTCCTCTGTGCCTGCGTCGGACGCCCAAGTTGGGTTGTGTTGTGTTTGGTGTGTTACGGAGAAGATTCGTGTAACATGTGAGTCTGAAGCCTGATGCTTAGGCTGCTTAGAAACACTGGAGGGAAGAAAAAATTGCAAGGAGGATTGGCCACTTGTGCCATATTTACACCTAAAAACCAGGAATAACAAATGCATGTTCTGCAGGTTCTGAAACTGATACTGAGTAATTATTCAAACTATCTCTTGGTATAAATGGATGCCACCTCATGGATTTCAGTGGCATATCATCCATTAAAACAAGCAGAGGAGATGTCTTGGAAGGCATGTAACAAAACTGAAATGTTCATATTCAGTTGCCCGTAGTTCTCTGTTGCTGTTACATATCAGCCTCAAATCAAATCAGTATTTGGCCAGATAGTTAAATAGCTTAAAAAATACCTAAAAGCACAAGAAAGTAACAAGATACTCAATTTCAAGAAACAAGACTGCAATCTAGCTTAGAACAAAGCAATGTGATAATTCTAAGAGTTCTACTGGTTAGAATAATAGCTTGTTTATCCTGCGCAACTTGTTTGCAATTAGATTCTTCCAAGAGTGGATTCCGAAATCAGAGAGCAGCTCAAAGGGTAAGGGCAGGAGGGCGGTTGGATCCCTATGTATTCTTTCAGTGCAACCATTGAAACCTTTTTCCTGCAATCTTTTATTTTCAGCTTGCTGTCACTGGACTTAAGTCCTTCACTCATGGCTGTAAATGACTTCAGAGGTGTTGTTCTAATCCAGTTTCAAATGTGGAATCCGCAAGGGGCTGCTTTGCCTGCAGAGCTGCATCCTGGTGCTTTAGCTTTTAGATCCCTTATAAGTGCTTTTGCTGCAAACCGACCAGCTGTGGCCTGTGAAGTCCCGCTTCCTCGCCTCCACAGGTCTGACTCCAGTGGCTTTACCTGACGCTGCAGCTTAGGTCTCAGACGTTCAGATTTTGTGCTGTGTTTGTCTCATGTGAGCAGAGGTATTTTCCTGCACACCCCACCCCTGAGAACTGCGTTGTGTCACACCTGTGTGGTGAGCATCGCACCACGTGGAGCTGAGAATTTCCTCCTTTAGCTACAAAAGCCAGGGAAAAAGCTGGTATCGACTGCCAGCTGAAAGGAAACAAAAGCTCATGTGGGTTATGTCTAATGTCATTATTACAATGAGTTTCTCCTTCCGTAGGGCCCACTGGTTGCATGTTCCCTCTCACAACATGTGTGTCTCAGGGGTGTGTGCTTTGTCAGCCTTCTACTGTGGCCTGTTCCAGTAGCCGTGCTGTTACACTGTGGTTACTGGGACTCGTTGCTGTAGAACGCGTATAGCTTGCTGCAGGTGGCCGAAGGGGGAGAAACATACCCTGTGGTAGATGGCAAGCCCCACTGGTGATTATTTTGGGAGCAGATTTGCAATAGCCCAAAGAAAATACAATTATATTTTGCCCACAAAAGAGATTTGTGGTTTCAGACAAGAGCTGTAGCAGATGCTGCTTTTGAGAAATGTCTGGAAGAACCTGTCTGGCTGTGGTGTGTGTTGATCTGGTTTAGTGCTGGCCACCAAACGATGGCTGTTTCTCAGGCCTGTGTTCAGTAGTGTGATGGCACTGGAGTTCCTTGTACAGGAGAATTTGGCTATGTGAACTCTTGGAGGGGCCTGACTTCTGGCAGAATACTCTGTTGGAAAATACTTTCTCTCAGAACATGACAGGAAGGATTTCAGTGCTTTCTTGCTTTTCTGATCTGTTATATAAGGTTTATCACTAGAATGTTGTTTTTCCCAGTTATCGCATAGGCACCAATCAGACAACATCCGTACTTTTGAAACATAGGTTTATGTTGGCAGGCAGCATGTATCTGAAATAGCTTTGAAGCCTCTGAGCTGTGGAAGTAACCTTTTACAATTCCCATTGCTGTGTGCTGTGTAAAGGTTGCACCAGACCTGCAAGATGGAGTTGTTTACTCGATGTGGAAGTTGTTGGCAGATCTTACAGGCTGCCATTGGGTACTGGAGATCTTAAATTGGTTTAGTAGGAGATGCTGATGATGTGAAGATAAGTGAAATGGAGAAGCACAGTGTTTAGGTCTTCTCACTTGGAAGGCTGTGGACCATCTAGAGGCTTTTAGTTGAAAACCTGCAAAAGCAGAATTATCCTCGGTAGATTTTACAAGAGAGCTACTTAAAAATGTAGGAGAGCGTGTAGGAAAATGCGTTGGCTTTGGAAACTACTGAGCTCCGTACGTATTTGATAGCTGTGTAAGAGGGCTTTTACCTGTAGATAATGCTTTCTTTTTAAGCAGCTTTTTCCTGGCTGCTGGGATGTGTTGGGTATTATGGAACCAGCTTGCCTACCAGCTGCAGCCTGCAACTTGGAGGGTTCAGATCCTGACAAGTTGGTTTGATTCTCAGTTTCCTGTATACAGCCTCCTTCCCATAGATGGGGCGGGTGGGAGAACAGTCCTCTTCCCTTGCTGATGTCGACACCTACCCAGATTTTCTAAAATTAACAGCAGAAGCTAGTGCAAAATATTGAAAATGGAGCAGTTCTTTTGAGATGTGTGGAACCATCTCTCTTCAGAAGGAGTTAAAGTGTGGAAAATTCTGCTTTGAAGGAGGCAAAGGCCTCTTGAGCTACCTTCCAGCTGTAATTTCTAAAATGTATCAGTCTGTTTTGGGCATTCTTTGTCCCATAGAAAATATCAGGGATTGTTGCTGATTCTGTCCAGAAAGCTTGGTTTTGTCAGCAGAAATACTGCTTTGCATTTGCTGGGTATTTTGTGGTATATTGGAGAGGTTGCTAGTTTATCAAGGAAGTCTTCTGGAATTGAAATCCAAACCTCCATTTCTTCTAGAAGAAATAGAATTATACCAGTGTGTGAGGACCTTTAAAGTTTTGATGAGAATTTTACATTATTATTTATGGACACCATAGTGTATATTGTCATCAACTGTGAGATCTTGTTAATGATTTTCTTCTGTAAGCTTTAGCCTAGATTTAGACTAGATTGAGTAAATAAGGTATGGGAGATCTAACTACACCTTAATTCCGGAGCGTGTGGAGCACTTTAGTAACGTGGTGTCCTTAAATGTGCGAGTAGCTTGAGTTGAGTGGGACTGTTCATGGCCTTAGAATGTGCCCAGCTGGAAAAAACAGTGCAGTTGGGAGTAAGGCATTTTGTGTTAGGAAAGGAGAGCATAGACAGAAGGGGCTGTAGGAGAATTAGCAGCATCAAAGGACAAAAGCCTACCTGTCGCCTTTGACTACCTAGGTGACATTAGTGGAGGAACCTCCATTCACTGTCTCAGTTATGAATGAATACTGATATATGACGAGAGAATGCAGATGAGCGAATTAATCTAGGGGAAGTCACACAAATCCCATCTCTAAACTTCAAACTTGTTCATGAAGCATCCCAGGTTTCTGTGTTGGTAAATAGCCTGGTCTTTCAGATGGTTGGGTCTGGTGCTCTTCTACTTCTGCTAAACAACAAGCCTGCCTCTTTATACCAGGGGGACACTGCGTGTTGTGAGGTTGGTACAAATACAGCTTTTGTAGCTCCTAAGAGGTTAAAATAGTTTGAGGTGAAATGCTAGGTTTGCGGTGGTTTGATTTTTATTTTATTTTTTTAAAGTTAAAACCTCAGGTACAAACCAGAGGGGAATATTTGAGCAAGTGGATAAACAGAAATGCTCTTTTGTTTGCTCTTTTTCACACTTTTGTGTGTGGTAGATAAGTATAGGAAAAATTGTACACTTATATGATGCGCTCATGCTCCACATCACTTGAATCCATCTGTAAATGTAGAGCTGTTGCCACACATGGGCTCTATATGCTGTGTATTTTGCAAACAGCTACACCTACTCACAGACAGTATGAGGCACTGGGGCTTGCGTTTCCAGGATGCTGCGTGTGCTTGGAGCCTGCAAGCCGTGAAACTGCCGTCGTTCCAAACCTGACTCGGCTGATTTGGCGCAGCGTTAGCATTAGAAAATCCTACCGAGGCGTGGGGGGGAAGGGGCAGCTGCTCTGTTTCTGAATAGGGGGGCTTCACAGTGAAGATCTTATTAAGTTGCAAGGCAGGCTGTAGTAAAACTGCAGCACAGGGCTCTGGCCGTGCATGCGAGGATGTGAGCGTGGAGATGAAGGCAGGTGTAAACTCTGGAAAAATTTGTAGCTCTCCATCTATGCAGTGTCCTATCAGAATATTTATCTAGGTTCGTTCTGGTCCCCCCC
>JAOXJM010000033.1:561017-589765 GCA_026413425.1 Tringa solitaria | reverse complement strand
TCCAGGCTGAACACCCCCAGCTCTCTCAGCCTGTCCTCATAGGAGAGGTGCTCCATTCCTCTGATCATCCTCGTGGCCTCCACTGGACCTGTTCCAAGAGGTCCATATGAGGAAGAACAGGTACCAACTCCATTTATAACACAAAATGGACCTAATGCTGTCAGTACTTTTTATTCTTTTTTTTTATTCAGAAGGTATTCTATGGCCCTATTTGCTCTGGCAGGTAATTCACGAGGAGAGAGAGGTAAGGGCTGTTTCAGTTCGGAATAGCCTGCTCAAGTGGAAGTTGTTGCTGAGCTGACTGCTGTAACCTTGGTGAGCCTTGTTCCATGGAGGAAAATAACTTTCTATCTGAATAAACTCCTGTTGTCAGTTTAAAGAAGACATCAGGGTTACAATTATTGCTGCGTTAGCGTGAAAATTCTGCATGGATTTGGAAAGCTGGTTTTGCTGCATGTAGCAGCCAAGTGTCATAAACAAAAATTTCTTGCATGAGGGTAAAGGGAAGAGTGGTGAGTTCTGCGGGTTAACTGCCCAACATTATGTGAAGTTTGTTCGAGTTAGTTGAAGCAGTTAATTTTTTTTTTATCTTTGGTTGTTCCATTGTATGAGAAACAGCTAGGAATAACTTGTTCGTCGTCTTGAAGTTCTGTACTGGGTCACTTGATTTCCTGATTAAAGAATGAATAAACATTTAGTCCTTCCTAATAAGGTATCTTTTCTGACAGTTTAGTGTTTCAGCCACCCCCAGTAGGCTTAGGTTTGGGGATGCTTTTTTTTCCTATAGCTGAATGAGATATATTAATGATACATCATTGCTGTTACGCTCGCAATGAGCCCCGTTAATCTCTTGGATACGTGATCCACTTTGCTCTGTGAAAATCCCTTCTGGAGGACAGCATTATGCCTTTCTCCTCACAGAGGACTGTTGTGATGGGCACAAACAGTGCCTTATTTCCTCCTTCCACCCTCCCTCTCCTATGTATGTGTGTTGGTACATGTCTCTTCTCTCAGGATCTCTTGCCTTCTGCTGGCAATGTTGGGTGCTATGAGAGCAAATAAGAAAGTGACAGTAGCTTCTTTTCCATCAGATGTAGGAACACTGATCAGGGTGGTATAAAAATTTCTATTTATATACAGTTTGAAAGTACAGTCATTTGTCCTGGTGACATCTTTGGGACACCCCATCCTCAAAAAGGATAGATTTAAAAACTTACTGCAAATGACCTTCTCATTTTTGTCAAAATAGGCATGTTGTGCCAAAGAATGATTTTTTTTGTCTTTTGATGTCTTCATAAGTAGAAAGTAGTGTTTGTAAGAGGTCTCTGCTCCTCTTTTTCAGGACAAACGTAAATAATTAGCTAGAGAAACCACCTTATGTGGATTCAGAGGTGCACTGTCATCCGGCAGTCGTGCAGCCCTGCCAAGCTCTGTATCTGGCGCAGCGTGATGGATAGATGTGGTTTGATGAATGGCGTCTGCCTGGGCACCCTATTAGAGCACATTCACTGCAGGAAGATTAATTGTTTCAGATTGTGCCGGCATCTTTCAGGACTCAATGTTTTAGGTTTATCTATCCATCTTCTACATCAACTATGGCATTGTATGTTCAAGTCAAAAAACAGAAGGGTAAATGAAACACTTCCTTGCAGATAGATGGAGACTTTGACTGTCTTCTGCAGCTCCTGTTACGAGGACGTTGTAGTTTTCAGCACAGAAGGCAAAGGTGCCCACAGAAGCGTTAATCTTGGATAGAAGCTCCTCTGCTAAATTCATGGTTATTGTTGCTGAGTTTTTGTCCTTAAATCTCTGTACTCCTAGCTGTCTGCTTTCCCAACACTCACAGCAGGTGGCAGCCTCAAGCACACAAAACCAGGAGCCTACTGCTGTTGAAATCCTGAGACCAGCTTTCACATCGTGATAGTAAGGAGAAAAAAAAAAAGCCTAAAAGAGCATTTGCTGCTTGAGTTTTTAAATGTTCAGGTTTTTTGAAGCTTTTAAGGAGCTGCCACCAGGCGAATGAGCAACTTGTTGATTTCATTATTCTTTTTAAAGTTACATTGGGAACTGTTCCACCATCCTGTGATTCTAGAAGCTGATGCATACAGCATAGCTGTAGATGGCATAAAACTCCAGAGTTGCTGCTGAGGAGTGGAGACAGAGGCTGAAGGCACTGAGAACTCTGCTAGTATCCATAGGTGGATAATTTTGGTATGGGTTGGAATAGGGTCGTGAGGTATGTTGGGAACAGTGAAAGAAGGAGAGCAAAAGGGAGCAGTGCCTAATAAGGAATATATTTTATATAGAAAGACATGATGAGAGAGAGAAGGCTTGAGGGTAAGGCATGTGGAACACACTGCATGGATGATAGCAAGCGAAAAAGCTAATCTGGTCACCAACCAGTGGTAATTCCCAGAGGAGTGAAGAGATTAAGAAAGTGAAAATGCATTGTATTCCATGTCCCTCTTGGCCCTAGGTATATCTTAATTGTTGATTAGCTGTCAGAAAATTTGCATGCACAGCATTGCTGCTTGTATTTGCTCATGTATGCATGCCCCTTCCTGGGACACTCTGGCCTGTGGAATGAGGGGAACCTGACTGGGAACTCTGTTCTGAGACTCGGGCGTTTGGAAATGCAGCTTGCTGTCACGTTGGGTACTGTGCATTGGAGCAGAGGAGAAGCCTTGCTGCAGTGTGGTTATCTGTGGCCATTCAGTGCCTTCTCTGCCCTGGCTGTATGTCTTTAGGAAGGCAGGGGGTCCCGAGAGGTGACAATTGGTAGCGAAGGCCAGTGGCTGGCAGAGGTGGGATAAAGAGAAAGATGGCAAAGCAGGAAGGTGAAGACATTGCAGGAAAATAAGAGGGACTAGAAATGGGAAATACCTAAGCAGGTGATTTGGGCTTCAACCCCTGAGCCGTCATTTGCCCTTTGATAGCTCTGATTCCATGGTGTCCATTTGGCGACAGGTCTAGAGGAAACAGCCTCAACTTGCGCCGGGGAGGTTCAGATTGGATATTAGGAAAAATTTTTACACTGAAGCCTTGGAATGGGCTGCCCAAGGAAGTGGTTGAGGCACCATACCTGGAGGTGTTCAGAAGGCGGGTTGACGTGGTGCTAGGGGACATGGTTTAGTGACTTTTTTTTTTTTTGAGTTAAGTTGATGGTTGGACTAGATGATCTTGAAGGTCCCCTCCAACCTAGATGATTCTATGATTCAATGGCTGGTCTGGGACTGCTTAGAGTCTAAGCAAGGGAAATAACGTAAGCAGCTAGAAATCATAAATCCAGACCTTGTCTCCTCCTCTGTTAAATGTACAAGAAGGTAACAGGTAGGTAAGGTTCTAGGAAACTACCCTGGGGCCAGAATGGTGTGAGAGGGGGCTGAAGCTAGATTTAGCAGCACCTCTTCCTCCTAGTTAAATGTTTTAAAAATCCAGCTCTTTCACAGGGATTGAAGAACAGCTGTGGGAGAACCTGTAGGTACTTGAGGATGGGAGGGGGAAGACAAGAGAAGACCTTGTGGTAAATTTTGTTCTCATGGCTCTGCGCTTCTCTCTGAGAGTTGGATAGTTGGGTTTTTAAGACAGTGGAATTCCGTGTAGGCCTAAAGACAGAGAAAAGGTCTAGTAATAAATGAGGCAGCCTGAGGGGGATGCGCTTGAGAGAAGTGCTGTAATCACAAGAGATGGTAGTAATCATTTCAGAGGAACTGGGGCTCCCAGTCAGCCTGTGACAGCATATGGCTTGTGTGCACAGGAGACAGCACTGTTCAGCGAGTGCTCTCGTTGTGCTCTGCTGGGCTCTTTTGGTGTCCAGCTCTCTGTATTCACAAGTACAAGGCTTGCTTTTCCATCCTGACCTAGAAGGATCACAAGGAGACACACAGGGAAAAGCTTGTCCTTTGGGTACTGTGAGAGTGTTGAGCTGCTGAACACTGGAGAATCAACTACTTAATTAGTTGCCTCATTGGGAAATTAATATTGGGGAAGGTCTCTATGTGCTTAATAGAGTCTATGTATTGATATGTAATCCAGAGTAGGGTAGGGAAGGATGAGAAGTTGGGGCATCAGAGGTTTGCAAATAATGCTGTGGCTTCTGCATCACGATTTTTCTGGCCAACCTTGTTCTCCCAGCCAAAAGCGTTCAATATTAACATCCCTCCTGGGTTGCTGGATTTAGCCAAGCTCTGGAGTTCCTTTTTTTAAAAAAAAAAAAAAAATTTTTCCGCCTGTCGGGCAGTCTGGACTTTTGGAGTGAATTCCTCTGCTTCTGTGTGCAGAGCTTCTGAGAGATTGCTGCCTGCACTGATGTGATGTCCCTGTCCCCTGCTCCTATTACATGCGTTTTCAGTTTAATAATTGTGTGTGGATGGCAGACTTGATGCCAAAGCTCTGTGCATCCAAAGTCATTTGGTGAAGGAGTCCATTATGATCGTGGCTTGCAGTGATAAATTCCCTGTGCTGGTGGCAGCTCACAGCAGCCTCCTCTCGTAATGGCATTCTGCTCTTGTTGGCAGGGATCCCTGGGCAGGAGTCACTGCCCTGAAATAGCAGAAATAATGAGAACAACAATAGCTAGACAACTCTGGGAGACCAAAAAATTATGAAGGAATTTCAGTAATTCCTTTTCTGGGATTGCTGTGTTTAAAGGAACTCACAAAGATGTTAACTAGCTGGCTTGATGCTCTCAAGGCAAAAAAAGCAATGGGCTAACATAAGAGGTGCGTTCCTATGTGTGAGGGGCTAAGTATCAAAAGTAGATTAGAGGGATGTACCTGTACTACCTCTAGTTTCAGGAAAGAGCCTTTTGGAACTTGTTTTTAGGGTGTAAAGGATGGGGTGTGGGGGGGTGGAGGTCTGGGGACACAGATGACACATCTAAATTGGGAGCAGCTTCCAAATTACGTGCTTTGTCAAAATCCTCTTTGGTGTATTGAACTCATAGGAACTGCACACTAACACTTGGAAGGATTTGTGCCACAGTTAGGCTAATCTAATTAAAGCAACACAAGCTGCTTAGCATGGACCAAAAGGAAGGAAGTAGGGTCAAGTCTTATGCTAGTATTTAAATGATATAGTTAGTAGCATATAAAATAATAATAAAGAAGGCTATCCTTAGTGGAAACAGTTTGGTATAATGGGTAAAGTACCCTTGAGAGAAGGTCCTGATACACCAGGACTGTTATGTTATGTTACCAAAGACAGCAAATATGGTCTGCAAGGGATTTGTACACCAGAAAAAGCTTCCCAGAGAATGGCTGGAGGATGGGTTTACACATGGACCAAAACGCTTGGTGGAGACCTCTTCTTTCTTCCTCTCCTTTGTATCTCATTAAGTCGGTTCCATTGGCTCAGAGTCGGTGGTAATAATCTGCTTTAATTTATGCAGCTAGGGTTTGTGTTTACAGACACGTGAACATACGGAGCTCTGCAAGGCAAATGGAAATGCACCTTTCACTGTCAGAAAATAGTTAATACTGATGAACTCATTAGATATCAGTCACTTGTAGGGTGCTATGCTGCTTGTTTCCTAATTATTAATTGGTTGCTTATCTATTTATACCACGTAAGTGGTGGGGAGCCCTCGCCACAGCCCCGGACCCCAAGCTGCGAAGCGCTGTGAAAAGGACAGTCTGGGCTGCCATGGAGCTGACAGTCCGAGTGGCTGATGTGACAAAGGTGGGAGCCACTGGCTGCTGGCACCAAGGTGGCCTGCACTTGCCTTAGAGACAGGAACTTCATGTGGTTACGTGAACGGTAGCGTTCCCTTGCTGGCTCTTTCTGCAGGCTCGGTACCTCATCCCTGAGCAGGGCACAAGAGAGCGGAAGAATCTATCATTTTGTCAGCCACTTTGTGTCTTTATAAAGACTGTTCTGTGCACAGCGGCAGAGCAAAGCAGGCACACTTTTTTTTTGCTAACAAATTTATTAAAAGTGTGGATATTTCTTTCAGTGGGTTATTTGCAAGTCCCTTGCTCCTCTGTCATTTGCCCTTGGCTGCAGTATAACCATAAAACATTTACTGCGAAGCCATGAAGAATCCATATGTCCATTTGATCTGTCAGGCCACCAAGAAGCCAGGGCTTGTGGGGTAGCATAAGGATATCTGAAGGTGACACATGCTGTCGTTTGATGAACAGAGATGCAGAAGGGGATTCTGGCAGCCACTACCTTGGCCTTGACAACTTGTGATGGTGACCAGGTGGGGTGTGTTATCTTAATAGTCTGGAGCTCTTGTGAATTATTTGCTGATAGATGTAAACAGCTGTTATTCTTGGTAATGGAAAGCAATTAGAAACATCTGTACTCTTGGCGATGAGTAATGCCTCCCATCTTCACTGCTCCCAAGTGCCAATTGGAAATAACTACATCATCAGGACGGGGCTGGCAATTCTACGCTGCATTATGGACTGATGATTAGTACTGAGCTGTGAAGAACGAGAGGTGAAACGCGATAGAATGAGCCTGTACCTGTGCCTGCTCGGTGTTTGTTTCCCCCCCTCTGGAGATGCAGAGGGAAGCTGTGGGTTTGGTTACACACAGAGCACCAAGGTGCTTAGTGCTTCCCCCTCAGTCTTCGGGTGACCTGGTGTTCAGGAGCCTTGAGCTGTTACGGCTTCTAGAGCTGTAAGTCACAATGGAATGCTCTCCTGAGGTCCTGTTCCACCCTGCTTTGTTGGTGTCTCAGCTGAGCCTGTGTGCCTAGATGTCGGGGGCTCGCCGCCTGGTGGGGTGATGGTTCGGAGGCAGCTGAGTAGAGGAAAGACCAGGAGAAGCACAAGAGCTTGATATCCAGCAGTTGCTGGTAAGGCTTCTCAGAGAAGTGCCTGGTTCTCGGAAGGCCCTGGCAGCAAACAGTAGCTAATGACAGTATAGTATATTGTCAGGGAAGGTTTTTCCGCTCTTTGGCGACCTCTGAGGAGTATTGTTTAGGCAAACTGGGGCTGAAATCTTTTAGGTTGTCTTTATTCTTCACTGTAAATTACAGAAAACTCATTATGGCTTCATGTGGCTTCTGAATTACAAAATGTCACACTTGATTTTCCCAGTTGGGGCTAAATGAGTAGTAGTTATCAAAACAAAAAGTAGAGATAACTTAATATAAAATCCATAGCTTTCAATTCTTTAATGTGTAATTTTTAGTCACAATTTTTTATTGGCTCTGGAAAAAAATAAGCCAAAAAAGCCCCACAATCTCTATTGACAGAGTGTCTGTTTTAACACTTGCAGAGCATGATCTTCTTTTGGAGGAAGGATCATTTGTGATACCCACAAAGTATTTGTGATGAGAAGTGAGTGCCTGAGCTGGATAGATTGGCAGTGTTTAGTCTGTGATGGATGGTTTTCCCCCTTTAATTTCACTATTTGTTTTGTCTCCATTATTTAAAAGTAAACTAAAAAAGGGTAGATCAGAGAGTGTTTAACTTCACTTTACTATTTATTAGCTGCAAAGGTACCTTTTGGTTTCTGAGAGTTCCTCTCAGCTGTTATTAAAAGGATGTGATTGTCTGTTCTGTGTGTCTCTGCCTTGCAGAACTAGTTTAGTCAAAGACCAGCACCTCACTTTTCCCAGTAATATGAATGAAGGAATTGCATAGCATTGTATTCTCCGTCTGGATCAAGCTTGTTTACATCTTCATTTCTTTTCTTTCCTTGTTTCCCCCCCCCCCCCCCCCCCCAAAAATGGCAAGAGTGCATCATTTCATAGTTTCCACGTAGTTTTTAAAACAAACAAATAAATGGTATATTTCCTAGGTGTAGCATCTCTGGTTAATGAATCACAGGCTGGAAAGGAATGAATCTGATTTAGTTGTTTAATTGTAGTTTAGAAATTGAGAAGAAGAATTATTATGAGTCCAAGTCTCTGAAATGGGCAGCAGAGGAGTACAGTAGGCGATTTTTCCTTTTCTTGGCATATTAGTTCATTCTCACAGGCTGTGTGGGTTAATTCTTCCTTTCTGCTCACCCCCCCTCACAGAGATGAAGGAAAGCAGGAAAGTAATTAACACATAAGACAGAAAATATGAAATACTATTCTGTGCAGAGGCATTTCATGCTTAACTAGTTTCATGAGAAGGCCGGGGTGCCAGAACAATCATTAATTAATATGTTGTAAGAAGGAAAAAATAGATATCTTATGCAAGGTCAGAAGCATTTTGTGGCTTTATGGGGGAGAGAATGGTGCTGAAACGTGTGATTGTGGCAAAATGCAGGAGCTGGGTTTCTGTACCTGCTTTTTGGGGGTGGCTGATTGCAGGGATGTGTGTGTGGATGTTGTTGGGACACGTGGTTACTGGATGCTGCTGGCCAGGCCTTCACTGGTGCAACAGTGGCTTTCCTCTGTGTGCCTCTCCTCAGGCTGTGCTCAGGGGGTTACTTCCCAAGCGCTCACGCGTTTAAAGGTCGCTCTTGGAAATGACTCCAGGACAGGGTTCCACAGGCAGGCTGTCTAAACTCTAGCTGGAACACGAGTCGGTGTTGTCCTCCTTCCCAAAGCACAGCAGAGCTGTAAGGAGTGAAAAGGAAGATGAACATGGATTCTTCTTTTGTTTTAAAAGTGTGCTGTGATAGTTCTTCAACTGCACTTTATCAGGAAGGGGGCAGGAACGTATTTAGGTGGACTTCCCTTATAGCTCCTATTTGTTAGCAGTTCTGTTGAATGCAGTTAGCATGTAGGGGGCTGTGCTCAGGGCGATTGCAGACCTGCAGCTCATTGTTGTGAATGATTTATTTTGGGCTTCCACAGGAGAGAGCAGTGATGTGGGGAAATAATTTGGCCATTAAGCTTTTCAGGGTTGAGGAAACCCAGGAGACATAACTTCTCTGTGCTGAATGTGCACGTAAGGTAAAACTCCCTTGGTGCTGGCTGCTGTTTTGCAGGGCTGAGCTGACCGCACGGGGATACTTTGGAGAAGTGAGTAAAAGGTGGTCTGTTGGCTTTGGGGGGTAATGAATCACCTGTAAGGAAGAGGGAAACCTTCAGGTTTTGGTGGTGTTTGGTGCCTCAGAGCTAGGCAGGAGGGTGCATAGTTCCTATCCGTGCCCTGTCCCTGAGAGTTCCTTTAGGCTCCAGTGGGAGGTAGCAAAATGACAATTTCATGTGTCTTCATTTGGTAAATAAGTGTTCATGAAAAAGGGGGAGTGGAGGAGGTGGAGTTGGTCCTTTGGGTAGGTGCCTGTGAGCAGCAGTTAATGCTCTCCCGTGAGTCTGTGGAGCCCCACAGGCCGTGCTGTCGCTGCACAGGGACGTGTGTTAGTGGATGGAGCAGGGGGGGCCAGGGAGAGCGAAGGGTGTGAGGGGGAGACCTTTCTCTAACTGCACACTGGGCTCTCGGCAGGGCCAGAGAAGCTGGAAACGTGGTGGGGGCAGAGCACAACTCCTCTGAATCGGTGTGGCTGCCCCAAGCGCTGGGGTTTGAGCGGTGCTGCTGTGATGGGGCGCAAAGCACCTGTGCTGGGTGGAGGGTTATGGTGGGGCTCCAACTGCTGGGTTTTACTTGACGGATGTCATAAAAAGGCATTCTTCAAACCTGTTCATTCCGCCAGTGCTGCTTTTCCAGATGGGAATTACAGAGGAAGATTCAGTGAAATCTGCTTCTATGTTACTAAACAGAAAAGAATTACAGTAACCTTTTCTAATCCTTTCATTTCAGGTTTGATTTACCTGCTATACTTTGATCAGAAACCTGTGTAGTTTCACAGGATTAGGTATTTTCATGTCCAGGTCTGGAATGAGTGTAGTATATAAAATGTTCTATGATTACTGTATTTTGAAAGCTAGGATTAACCTGTGATTCTTGATTAAAAAGATATTGTGCAGAGATTGGGGGGGTGGGGATGGGGCATTGTTGTCTAGTTGTGTGCCTCTTCTTGCTTGGAAGAAAGCAGAAATGGAGTGATTTCCCAGGCAGTGTGCTAGCAAGAGGACAGAAATATGGAAGGTAGAATTGTTCTACTAAACACTTCTGAATTTCCTTGTAAGCTATCCGAATGGTTCGCACCAACCAGGCCTTTGTTTGCTGTGCCCTTGGACACTGGAAATAGCAATGCTGGATCTCTCTGTGTTGGCATGATGTGTGTAGCTCTGAGGATGGGATCTGCCCCCTCTGAGTTTAGGGACTCCAATATCTAATTGAAACCCCCTCGTTAAGGCCTAAGCTGAATCGGGTTCAGCAATATTAAAAAGCCAGGTTATTAAAAAGCTCTGAAACCACAGATGGAAGAAAGATACCAAGTGGGACACAATTACACGCCTCTGAAGGTAGGATACAAGGGTGGATGCCTGCCTCCCATAGCAGGGTGACTGAGCACATGGTTTGCAAGGCATCTGGATAGCAGGAGTACTCACAGAAGACAAATGTGCTGCACAGCACAATAACTTAATAATCTACATATTTTATTTATGCACATATGTATATTAAATGTACACATATATTAAAAAATTCTAGCATCATCTTCACCTTAGTACAGAAGTGTTTGGACTACTACATGTATTTTAGATATAAATAAGGAATAAATCCACATAATTTGCTCTATTTAAATTTAGATCTATTTGAAAGTCTTTATTGATTCTGCTGCCATGCTCCCTTTGAGTAGGGAGAGAAGAAATAATACTGACCTACTTTGCTTAAGACTAATGCAGGAATTTTGGTGAAACGATAGTGTGGTGGAGATCGTGGACTGCGTGAGGGCTGGATTTTGTTCTTGCTCGTTCCCCATTTTTAGAGGAAAACTAGCATTTATGAGGGAGAATATTTTTGTAGGTTCCTATGGAGAGCAAAGGGCAGTCCTACCTTCAAGATGAAGCCGCTGCTTAGTGCAGCAGTAAGAAAAGTTGCCTTACCTGGTGATCAGCCTGTTGAGAAAAGGTGTGTCATGGGTATTTTCCCATGAAAAACACCTTTTTTTTCCCCCTCAAAGCTGCTGTCTGGATAGTGCTGTACCAACCACAGATAACGCCGTCCTGTTGTGGATGCTGAAGTCAAGGGGAATAGCAAGGAGTTGGGGTTTCTCCATGCTGGATGTCATGCAATTTTTGAGGGGAGAACGAGAGTCCGAGGCGTGCTGCAGTTGGGTTGTGTCAAACAGGGTAGATCTGGCTGAGTTGGAGCATAACGTGCAAAAATAAGACCAGAAGTTCCAAATGGCAATTATCAAGCAGTTTGTTTAACTCTCTTACTTAAGAAATCTCTGTCAGGATTATGTGCTCTCAGGAAAGATTAGCAAAGCTGAGGAATCTCCAGGTTGATAAATAGGAAGATTAGACAGAACAGTGGGAAAGCTACTTAGTACTCAAGTCTCTGCCTTGAGAGCCGAAAGAAAAGCTTTTAACTAAGCGCATTTGGAATGAACAAGCCTGAAATTGCAAGAAAAGATGGCATAAGGAGGGGAGATGACAGCTGGAACCCAAAGGAGCTTTTAGATGCTTCTACTTGCCATTGATGGGAACTTAACAGAAATAATACTGGGAAGAGACAGCTAGCAGTGCGCCGTAATTCTGGCTGCTTTGGTAACTGAGACTATGTGGCATCCTAAGCCTCCACGGCAGAAGGCTCTAGTGGTTACAGGAGGTGGATGAAACCAAACCTGTGCTGTGCTGGAAACCATGGGTACCAAACGTCATAGATCTAGCGAGGGAACTGTTAATGTTGTCTTAGTCATTTTGATGTGATAGAAATACTGCCTGGATGGAACCAAGACTGGGCAAGGCTCTGTACAGAGAGCCCGGCTGTGGAAACACAAAAACCCCACAACTATGAGCTGAGAGATGTAAAAAGGCCGTTATTCCTGTTTTAGAATGAGGACCTCAAAAATTGTCTGACGTTGCACTGGGAGTCTTTTAGAGAAACAGTTAAGCTCCTGTGTGCCTTGGAGTTTGAAATTGTCAGAAAATGTGTCCTTTGTGTAGTGATATATATGCACATACATAGTTAGGGGTGGCCCTGTGACACCGGTTAAGGTAGCCCACTAGCCCTGGCTGTGCTCAACCATGTTCATACTCCGTTTGGTTTTCTATTTATGAGGATTAGGGAATGAGTCCTGTACTTCAGCTCAAATGAATGATAGTTTCAGATTGTCATGAACGGCGCAGTTGGGTTGCTAACAAATAAGGAAAAGAAATAGTTTGTGATAAGTGAGAGCTGGTTTGGATTTTTATAATTTCTGGCAAGTTAGTGTATTGAGTACATGTTTTCAGTTTGCATATGACTGTTTTTCCATTACTTGGGGTGAAATGGAAAGCAGACACATTAAACATAGGAGAAGAGGTTCCTCGCAGTCGATAAAAGATGTATTCTGTAGTATTAAATACTTGTGAGAGGACCCCACCATGCTTGGATTTCTGCATGCAGTTAAGTGGTTTGAGTACGTAACTTCATCGTAGTGTCCCCTGTTCGCAGGGAGGATCCCTGAGCGTCGCTGAATGGGACAAAACAAGTGGTTGTTCTTAGTGTTTGTGAGGGGTGACCCCAGCCCCCTGGCTTGCTCTGGGCTGTCTGGGCCTTTGAGCCCTCTTGGTTCCTGAGTGGCTGGAAGAACTAGTGATGGAGACGAGCTGCGTGGTTGCAGGGTGCTGTGTACGTGCTGTGAAAGCTTGTGGTTCGGGAGAGAAGTGTGTGGTTCTCTGTAGCTGATGTGGTGAGGACTGACCATGGACTTCTGTTACTCTGCATCAGGGATGAGATGTACCGGGGCACCCATCTGTCTGCAGGCGTTCTCCAGAGCTGTGCAAATGGGAGGTCTCTTGTTTTCCCCTGAGCTTTCTCTGAAGAGTTTTGTGAGGCCAAACCAACTTCCCAGTGGGGTTGCAGAGGAGTTGGAGTGACCTGGAGAAGCCTGGATTCTGCTCCAACAGCCTGGTGTCCCATCTGTCCGCAGGGCACGTTCCTGGGCTCTGTGCCTTGCTGAAGGACATGCTGCATCCCCTGGGCTCTGGGATGTCACTAAGGATGTATTTCAGGTCCTGGTTGCAGCTGACAAACGGTGTGATGGGCCAATGAAAGAAGTGTGCGCAGAGCAGCCGGGAGGTAGTTTTCTGCTGTATCTTTTCTTAACTTGGTAAGAAGTTAAAAAAATTTCTGGAAGTGCCAGGAACACAGGGAGGCTGTGAAATACGGCATAAAACTGATAGAACATTGATCTTCTCCCACCACTGTGTAGTTCTTAATTCTGTCCTCCAGATGCTAGAGACTAGTACTCATTTTGGAAGGAATTCTATTTCTCCACCTGAATTTCACTGCTTGCTTTTTAGTGTAGACATGCTTTTTTAACTTGTTAATTTAACATTTCCAGTGATCCATGGACACCTGGATATAGCAAGGTGATAAAATTAATGTCTTGTAAGTGTCATATGTTCTGTATACTCATGCAGTAATGCAGCAGAAACATAAGAACATTACACTGAATGCAGCAATCCTGTATCTTCTTGCTGATGATGAGCAGAAAGAATATTTCAGGGAAAAATTAAAAAGGAAAAAAATCCAGAATATGGGCAGTTAGAAAATGACAGAGGATGAGTTGTAAAAACAAGTGTGAACATATTTGGTATGTGATGGTAGTGATGGCTGCTTCTAAACATAAGTAGGAAGCCTTGTTTATTGCAGCTGTCTGATACAGAGAATTGTCCTGGTTCTATTTAAAAAAAGTCCTAGTTTTATTTAAAAAAAATAATGAAGTTGGGTACAATGAGTTTGAAGGATAAATAGCAAAAATATGAAAAAGGATTTTGATCTTGAATTTTATTGTGGCTGACTTTCAGTCTTACTGAGTGTAATCTTCTCTTCATACTAAGTACTTACATTAGTTTGTTCAAATTTCCCTGGTTTTGTTTTTGTCTATTACTTTCTGAAATTATTACCTTTAATTAAAGGAAAAAACCCAAATTCAAGCCCTTTACCTATGATCATTTGCAGTGCTCATATCTGGAGCCATGTTATAGTGCAGCTTCCAGTATGCTTCTCTGTTCTCCTTTAGCTGTACTGGTACGATTGCTGCTACAAGAGAGTTACTTGTCCAGCTGTCCCAAACCTGGCTGCCTTCTCAAATTTGCAATAGTCTCTGGTTGGAATCTGGCACAGGAGCGTTCCTGTTCTTTGTTCCAATGCTCATTACCTTCCCTTTTCACTTCTAGAATTGTCCTGCCTTTTATCTCTTCCCTATTCCTTGTGGTCTTCTCTAGATTTGACTAATCCAAACGATTTGGTATTATCTGCATAGGTCATCACCTCATTTCTCAGCCTCTTTTCTAAATCATGACCAACGACTGTAAATAACTCTGGTCCTAGTGTCTTGGGGCACCTCCTTGTTAATCTTCAGCCATTATATTAATTGACCATTCGATCCTAATCTCTCCCTCCTTCCCTCTGTTTTAACTCGCAGCCAAAATGTCTGTGCACAACTGCTTCATTCTCCTGGAAGGTTTTATGGGACACTTGGAGGCTTTTTGGAAGTCCAAGATAAGATATCATCACATACATCTTCATCTTCTATTTTGATGAAATGCCATTATCTGGCATGATTTTCCCCACTTTGCCCAGGCTCACTGCTGATTCATGGCACTGCTGTGACTGCTGCTGATGGCCGTGCTCGTTCCTCTTGGTGACTTGTTGTCTCTCCCAGCGTGGGGGATTGAGGTGGGGAAGGAACTTGGAAGAGATGGATGTGGCAGGGGAAGAGGAGGAACAGGGAGAGGGAAATGAGCCCCCACTTCAGCTTGCACAGTATTTTTGTCTGTGTGTCACGATGGCATCTCAGAAACAAAAGCAGAAGTAGGAATTGATTTAAGGCATTCCTGACAGTGATAAAATAAAGAAATTTCCACTTTTAAGATTACGTCTGAGTAGATCAGATTCTCTTCTGTCATTCACTCTCACCATTTCAGCATCAGGTAGGTTTTAAAAAATAGCTTTGCCCATTCTCTGCGTTTTACAGTAGGTGTATATTTGTGAAATGGAGTGATAAGTTTGGTTCTTCTTTCTTCTCTCCCTCAGCACCAATAGAAGAGACCATGTTTTAAAGGCAAGGATTGCAGGGTATCTGCATAAGTAAATATAAATCTTTTTGGCATTTCAATTTTCCTCCTGGAAATCTTGTTTTGATGCTCAAGTGCTATGGAATTCTGGGAACTTCTTTGGTTATTGCCGCCCTTATGAAAGCAGCTGTTCTCTCAGTGCGGTGGGTTTTGTGACTTACGGAGGAGGCAGAGGAATGCGGGTGGTGGTGGTGGGGGGGGCAGCCTGGCCACTGCAATCCATTGCTTATTCACCTGGGGATTACTGAGGCAATAAATTGTACCTGGGCAGTTCCTCCTGATGGCTGTGCAGCTCAGCACTGATAGTTACGTGGATGCTTTACCCCCTGTGCATACCAGCCCCGGGTGACACAACTCTGGAGAAGACCAGTTCTCAACTGGTCTGTTGAGACCAGTCTGGCACCACGACTGGTCTGTTTCAGTTCCCGTCTCACTTGTGTTGTATTCTGGACTTCTCCTCCTTCAGGAAGAGGAGAGGGTGATAGAAGTAGAAGAAACAACTGAAAGAAACCCTCAGAACAAAGCACAGAGTGTGCAAATGATTCCTGGTGAATGAAGGCAGAGACTAAACGCTATGTGCGGGGCCAGATTATTGGTTTCACTGGTGTCACAGTTGTATTGAGTGAGCTGGTGGATGGGAGTCCCTGTGTGTCAGAGGACAGGAATTTGTCCTGGGGTCAGCAGAGCAGCCCAGGCAGTGTAAGCAGCAAGCACCCTGTTGTAGGACCTTAAACAAGACCCATTCCCTTTGGCACCTCTTTGGCTATCTTTTACACGTCCTGCTTAAGACCATCAGTTCTTCAGGCAGGAATAGCCTCTGTACCATACTTGATGCTGCGATGTGGGCTTGTGGTTCAAGCTCAACCTCCCATTTTCCCTTGCTGTGTACAGTGGGGTTTGGAAGCAGTGATATGCCATAGAGAACATTCCTGGGACTGAGAAGGAACTTTTCCTAGGCCTCAGAAAAAAGATACATGTAGAAACAAAAAATGCACAGCATGGAAGGTTTAAGGCACTGGAATCTCAGCATCATTCCTCCCCAGCAGGCTGGCAGCAGAAGTTGCTGATCCTCAGCCCCAGAGAGTTTAGGACCCATGTCTGAGTGTCCCTGTGCTTCAAACCACAAATAGAACGTTCTCTCTCATTGCTTGGCGGGGGTTTATTTCAGACTGGAGGGTCAGGATGGAGCTGATCCCAAAACATGGGACTTGTCTGAATCTGCTTCCTTCCTACCGCTGCCTCCTGGTGAGCAGCTGGACCTTTGGAGATGTACTGTAGGTGGTTCTTGGTGGATGAAGTGTTAGACTAACTCGGTCTCTTCTGCTCTTGGACCACTGTTGGCATATTTTGATGGGGAAATGATAGATAGATGCAAAGATGGGAGACAGATGGATAGACAAAAAGATGGGATCAGATACTAGATGAGTTACAGTTGTAGCCTTAATGCATGTGCTGTCTTAATGCTGCAATATTAGCACAGCATCAGAGTCCCTCTACATCTGCCCCCCTTCCTCCAACTGTACCGATTTATATGAAAATTAAGATTACAAATTAAAACCAGGCTATCCTGGAGTTTTCCAGTTCATCAGCCATCCAGTAAAAATGATGTTGAGCCTGTATGCATAATTCCCAGAAGATTACTTTGTCCTTACAGCTAAGCTCTGTCCCTGATATAAAAGATCTCTATCTAGTTTTATTGAAATAAAGAACTAACATCATAATCCCAATATTGAGGTATAATCTTCATTATCTCCTGACCCTCTTGAGATTTTTTTTCTACCACCCCCATTCTATTCTGCTTCAGATTTATTTCATTTATAATCCCTATGTGTTTACCTTTATTCAGATAGGATTATAAACCAAATAAATAAAAAACCTCCCCCCGCCTTAACATGCCCTAACATACAACAAATAACCTTCAATTCAGTAATCACTCCCTAATGTGTTAGTGGAGCTATTCTGTACACGGGGCTCGATTCTTCCTTGCTCTGCAGTTCCTGTGACCCCACGGCAGGGCTGCCCCGGAGCCTTGGGACATGGAGAGGGTTTGCTGAGCAGCGAGGGCTGTCTCCTCTCGGCGTTGGCTCCTGCCCTGCTCCCCGGTGCCCGCAGGCAGGGGGTAAAGAGGAGAGGGTGTAAATGTCAGTGTGGGTTGCAGGTGTTGGTAGGCAGCTACTCTGTACCTTCTCTACTCGATGTCAATTGTATTTATGTTTTACTACTATGCTGAGTGCAACCCAAAGACAAAGAATTAGAATCAGCTGATGTGGTTTTGGTGACTTGGCCAAAAACTCTGTTCAGCTGAATACAATGAATGGCTTTTTTTTTCCTCCAGAACCTTAATGGCTCTAGGCTCTGCCTTGGGCTGTTAACTGCCTTAGTGGGCAGTAAATACTGGTCAAAATGGTTTCTCAGATCATTGCTTGCTTGCTTTCTCTGTGTGCTGAGTAGTGGTTCTGTGATGCGGGAAAGGGGAGGTGGTAAAGGAGGCCTACACCTGCCTTCTTTATTAGTCAAATACAGGAGAGCTGGTGGTGTCTGATGGCACGGTCAAGTGCCTTTGATGCTGGAGGGCTAACGCAAAATCCAGCTGTGCCAGAAAGGAAGGCAGGCTTTTGGAGACTGAATTCACTAGTGGTGAGAAAGTCTTTAAGGAAACCTCCTTATTCTTTAGAGTCACTGGAAGGTGTACTTTTTATACAGAGAAGAACCTCCAAAATATGAAGTGCAAGTGGGAAAAAGTGTTAAGTGTTGATTTGGTGGTGGTGGTTTGGTTTGGTGGGGTTTTTTTTAATTTTTTGTGACTCTGATTTTTGATAGAGTAAAGGCTGATTTTTGTCTTGGAGAGGATCTGGCTCAGTTTGCCAAGTTGCTTCCTAGTAACAATTCAAGATGTCTTAGTATGGCTTGCACTGAGTTGTCTGGGTGTTTGAGCGGATATTTTTCAGAAGCGGGCAAGGGTATCAGACATGCAAACCTCCTGAGATAGCCAAGCGCTGTAGGCATCCTTTACCAGCCAAGGGAGGAATTTGCTGTACTTCCTTTTGCCTCTCAGGTAATCTGTAGAGCTCCAAGTAACCAAGGCTTTTCCCTGAGCACAGCGATTATTTTATTTACAGGTTTTGCAGAAGTTAACACAAGGCAGGAAGTCCTGGTGCGATAAAAGTCAGTGACAAAGCACCTACTGAGGTCACTGGTGCCGGGACTGTTGGAGTGAGTTTTAAACATGGGAATTGTATGTTGTGCATTGCACAGCTTCATGGCAGGCTGGAATTGTTGGAGGCATTCCAGCGGTGTTTCTTCAGGTGTTTAAGGAAGAGTAGTCGTCTGGCTAAGGAATGTGTGGATCGACAGTACCAGTGTGGTTAGTATGGGAAAATGAGGTTCAATTCCTGGCAATGCCCATGGCTTTTCTGCTGGCCTTGGTGTCTCCCTGAGTTTTTCAGTTCATATGAAATGAGGCTGGAAATATTAGTGTTCAGAGAGAAGAACTTGGAGAGTCCAAGGGGAAGGTTGCAGTGAAGTAGGCATATGTGGCGTAAAAGAAGAGAATTGCTGCAGAGAGATATCATGTTGCATTGCTAAAATTACTGTGAATCTTGTCCTGGAGTATAGTAAGTACGTACTTAAGAAGAAATCACCCAGGTAAGCTGAGGTTATTCCTTCTGTGTCTCCATCTGCTAAGCTGATAACACAGAGACATATTGATGAGGGCTCAAGGAAAACATGAAATATTTCATCAGTAAGATTATACCACACAGAGACAGATGTTGGGAAGCTGTAACATTTAAAAATAAAGAGATAAACACATGCTTGCAGGAGGGATGGAAAGATTATTTTTTTTTCCCTGCCTGGGCTGAGTGGGAGGAGGGAAGGGAGAAGAAGGAGCTGGAAGAGGAAGAGGCTGTAGCAGAACACAATCCGAGGAGTTGTTATTACCTGAAGGCAGACTGAGGGGGGTAAATCCTGCTGCTTCAGGATAAGCAGCTTTATGGGAGTGAGGGAGGAAGGTGAGCTGAGCCAGCTTTTTAACCTGTGTCTGTTCTTATATGCCAGCTGTGCTGCTGCTTAAGGCAGACTGTATTTTATTCTTTAATTGTAAATCTTTACTTTTGAACTAGTCAGACCTAGAAGATAGATATTGCTTGACTTCAGGGGGTATATATGAACTGGACACCCACTGTCTGGTAGACCTTTTCCACACTATAGGTAGTTTGTGGGTCTCATTGTGTTATATTTGCATGGAGGTATCTTTCATGTGTGTCCTCTGATTTGCTTGTTACTGCTGTGGTGTGTGACATGCACTGCCAATTTCTCCTTCAGAATAGTGTCACCTGAGTTAAATGAACCGTGGCGTTATGCTGCTCTTCAGTAGCTATCCCTGAGCCTCGCTGTAATGCTGTCCCTCCAGTGGTAACAAGCTCCTAGGAGTCATCCTTCGACCAAGCTGTGTTTTATCCATACAAGCTATTGCTCAGCAGAAGTGAGCGTTCCAGCGGATCTGCTGGGCCATCAGACCATGACTGGCTTGCAGAGCTGTTTGCATTCCTTGGCAGGTTGTGCAGCAGGGGAATAACAAATTGGAAGTTGTCACCAGAAGTGCTTCCAAAGAATTGGGTATCAATGAGCTTGGCTACCTGGTGCCCAGGGAGGAAGATAAGTCTCTTTTTCTTTCTCCTAAGGATGTGTGTGCCCATTGCTGGCTCCTGTCTCTGGCAGCTCTTCTCGTAGCTTGCAGGTTTGGTGGAAGGAGCAAGCTGGCAGTGAAGCTTCACGACTCTGCTGGCTGCCATCGTGGGTCAGGTACCTGTGTGGATTGAGAGCTCCCATGGGTTCCTCAGTGGTGCAGCTTCGTTCGGGGTGCCCGACTGGCAATTACCAGTTATCCCACTGGGATGGATGAATCGGTACATGACTTCCCGTCTGGAGCTGGGCCTTGAAAATCAAGCTCTGTCTGCTGCAGCCCTGCTTAATCTTGTTCTTTGTCAGATTAGCTTCTCCTTTCCATTCATACTCATTTACGGCCTCCTCTTTATCCCACTTGATTCTCCTATCACCTTCCTGACATGTTAGCAGAGTCTGTATTTTCTTCTTTATTCCCCACCTCTGGCTTTTCTTCAGTCTGATCCTTCTGACTTCTCTTATTTCTGCTGCTACATGGTCGCATTTGGCCTTACTGATTCATTAGTACCTCCTTACAGCGCTGCAGTGCTTGATTTGTGACAGCACCAACCCCATCAGGGAACCATCCCTTTTTCTCTTTTCTTGCTTGCTGCTGAGCTGTACTGCCCCGAGATCTCCTTTGCTGCCTTGTTTGCAAACTACAGCTTGCTTTTCTCACCAGGAGGTCCTGGACTGAGGGGCGGGTGACCCACAAGCACCCCAGTGGTTTGGGATTTCCAGTGGGTGTCTGACAGTGGCACCCAGTTCCTGGAGTCAGAGACCAGCACATACTCAGCTTCTCAGGTTATTTTGGTGGAAGGATCAGTTTTGGGGCCTTCAAAAAAGGGATGTGCCTTTCTCTTTTTGAGGTGGCTGTATTGGTGAGACCTACCACTGGCCAAGGCAGTGGTGCAGTCACCGTGTTTGGGGTGAGGTGGTGTTGGCTCTGGGGGCTGTCCCGGTGACCCTGTGGCTCAGGGAGTGCAGTGTGAGAGAGCTCTCCTGGCAAGGTGCTCAGAGCCTGAGTGACTCGCCACCAAGGAGGGTTACTTTTAAACTTCCTCACTTTGGTAATGTGATGGATGACAGCTCCAGGGACGTTCTGAATGCTGCGTAACCTCTCAGGTTCCCTAAAGGTGATATACATCATGTGTAAATGTTGCCATCTGCAGAATGCTTCTTTATGAAGAATTTCCAACTCTGCCTTAAGTGGGAAGCTGGAGTGACAAAGTGATGGTGTCACTTTGCAACTGGCCCTTGAAAGATGGTCCCTTCACTTCAGTAACCATCTGTATAGTCCTGCCTGCCTGATGGAATGTTTGTTGTGCTAGGCTAAAAGAAAGAAAATAATCTTTGTGTTTCTTATTCTGAGATTCCCAGTGAGTTTAAAAGCCATCAGAAAAGTTGTTCCCTTTTGGCTAAAAGAAGGATAAGTTGAGCTGGAGCACAGGCTGGAGCTTTAGCAGTGGTGGAAGCTTTATGAAATTTAAGTGTTAAAAAGATTAGTTGATACAGATTTCCTTCGTCCTCAGCATGAGAATCAGCCTTATGTTTGCCTGTGATTAATCAATTTACATAGCAGGTGGAAATAGCAAATTACATACTTGGTTACTAGCAGGAGTGGCTTAAAGGGATAGAAACATCAAAAATAGATGTTAGAAAAAAATAAATTCAGAAGTCACATAAGGTCAATGGCCAGATGTTGAGAGGAGGGATGTATGAGCAGCAGTTGGCAGTAGATTCTCACCTTAATGATGATTGTGTGATTTTATAAGAGCTGTTGCTTGGCCCGTTCCTCACCCCGGCTTGCATTAGCCTTCCCGCTTGAGGCCCCTTGGGAAGGGCAGGAGGAGCACAAGGGGGTTGGGTGGAAGTGGGGTTGCTCTGGCTTGGGCTGAGATTCCAAACCAGCCCCCTGTGCTGAAGCAGCTTTTGCCAGAGTGAACTGAGTGCATTTGGGGTGTGAGAAAAGGCAAAGGCTACTGTGGGTGCAGTAGGAACAAGTAGAGGTGGCAAATCCAATAGGAAAGATCTGAACAAGAGTGGGAGACTTGGATTATCCTTCTGGGTTTTAGTTTTCCTGTGGGTTTGACATGTCAGGCACATGATCATCCTATGCCTCTGCAACTTCGAATCACTTGAATCCTCATGAATGTTTTTCTTGGACCCGGCCTCTCAAAAATCCTTGTTTGCTTCTCAGCTCAGATGGGGCTAATAGTGTCAAAGGAGATTAAATGCCTACTTCCCGGTAAGTGAGAGGGAGTCGGGTGTGTAACTTGCTTTGAAAGTCTTCCTGGGAAATGACTGTCCGTAGGTGCCCAAGTATTAATTGGGCTTCTGGTACTCTCTGTAGCTGGTTTCTGTTGGTGCCAGGTATTAACTCAGAATGGGCTGAAAAAATAACAGGAGAGATGATGCTGACACTTTTAACCAACACGGTAATTTTTGTGTGGCCAGTCCACAGCTCTCTTGCTTTCCTCATGCAGTCATTTTGTACCCAATAACTCCAAAGCTACTGCTTGTTTTAGCATAAATACTGTTTTAGTATATTCCCTTAGGGTTGGTGGGGTTTTTTTTATTTCTTGTCAAGGCAGGGAAGCATTGCGCGAGGCAGAGTAAAGCAGATGGTAAACTGGGACATGAGGCAAGAGGGCATGAGTACCATTGGGGCAGGAATGCCCATCTTAAGAGACAAGGCTGGGAAGACCAGCTTGGATAGACGTGTGTGGTGGCATCTGTCTGGGATTATGGCAGGGAGACAAGCTGTTTAAGCCGAGAGATGAAATGGGCACACAAAGAAATGTATATAAACTGACCATGAATAAAATGTCTGGAAATCAGAAGATGTGCTCTCATGTTAAGAGGTATCCTCCTGCCAGTAAGGGATGTAAGGATGAAAACCATGGCTAGGATTAAATTCACTTCGGAGGCTACGGGCTGGGCTGGTGATGTTCAGTTAGGCCTCTGATAGCCTTGGGTGTGATACAGGAGGCTTCTTTATATCCTTTCTCAGTGTACTAAGTTGCCTAAGAAGTTTCTTCTCTTGGGTTCCCTCCGAGCAGGATGGCTAGGAATGCCATGTGCTGGAGAACCTCTGCTGGGGCAAAAGGCAAGGTTGGGAAGTTGTTCCCGGTTCTGTAAATACAGCCTCACCAGTGAGTGTTCCAGAACCATACGCGGCCACCCCCCGGCGGTGCTAAAATAACTGCAGTGGTGTTTGAAATGTATAGATTCTGGCAGATCTAGGGTAAGGTTGTAGCTGGAACTTACCCAAGTTGTCAGTTTATAACTTATTTGTGTATTTCATGACATCATTTGCCTTGTAATTAGTTGTCTGGTGAAATTAAGAGCAGCCCATCTCTGTGGGTGCTCAGGTGAACATGTAGAACTGGGTGTTGAGAGGGGTCCCCCAGGAGCGGGGCCGGCAGGGCTGGCTCTGCAGGGCATCTGGCTGGGCACTGGGGGCTCTGCTGCCTGCCCGGCACAGGGGCGGTGGGTTGGCGTGAGAACTTCCAACTCACCTGACTGCATCATTCAGCTGAACCCCAGCAGGTCAAATCTTGACACCTCTTTCATTCAGGAAAGCTTGATTTAATCATTAAGATGAATTTCTCAGCTGAGAATACGGAATAGCTCAATCTGCACATGGCACCGCAAAATGTGCGGGTCTCCTTTCCTGTCTGGTATTCCCACCTTCCTCCTGACTTGTTTTTACCTCTCTCTAAGCAAATCTGGATGATTGCCTTCAAGCTGAAGAACCACTGGCTATAAGGACTGTGTATCCCTGTCCTGGCTGATGCCTGTCTGCACTGAAATGCTTCTAACAGCTATTCCAACATGGGTGGCCAGGCAGTTTTATTTGCTGAGTCTCAGTTTTCCTAGGTGCAGTATGAGCTAATTGATTTAGTAGTGTTTCCTGAGCTGAACGGGCAGCAGAATAGCTACACATGATGCTGGTAACATCAACGGTAATTGAAATTGCAGGGATGTACACATATCTATAAGTTGTTGGCTTCTTGGCTAAAACATCTTCAAGCAATTCAGAAGAAATTTTTTTCCTGTAATGTCACTAGAGAAACTTAAATGCAGGACTTAATTTATTTCAGAAATTCTTTAGTAAATACTAGTAAACTCATTGCTATTTTAAACCCTAATGTTTCATTAAACATGGCTGGTTGTGGGTTGAGTTCTTATAGATCACACTGTAAGGAATGCTTTTTTGACTTCAACTCCCAGAACTGATATCTGTTAAATTGTGAGGAAATAAGCAAGAACTGTAAAGTATCAAGACTTAAGATGCTGACTTCAAGCTAAACAGAGGAAAAATCTGGGTGCGAGGTGTGAGTGGGAGCACAGTGAATGGCAGATAGATGCTGCTGAGAAGGTCTGTGGGACCTGAAGTGGTGGGGCTGTCTGCTAAGGCAGACAGAAAATGAGATGTGAAGTTGGTTCCCTGTTTTCTGCTTTTTGTATTATGAGTGATAACAAAATGGAACCTAACATGAAAGAGTTCCTGGGGAAAAGGAGCAGTAGCTTCAGAGTCAGGCTTTTAATTAAGCTGCTCAAGTGGAACTGCCATTTCTGGGGTCTGCGTGTGTGTTCTGAGAACCCCGAGGGCTGTTTGCCTGGGAGTAGCACTGAACCTTATTAAACATTGTCGATGCCAGCGACTGATGTGAGTTTATGTGCTTCTCTTCTGCCCAGTGACACACCGGCTTCTTCCCTGATGGTGTGGCTGCCTGTAACAGATACAACAGATACCATTGCCCCCAGCAGCCCCTCTTCTGGCCAAAGGATTGCGTTTGAATATTGGAGTTAATGCCTAGTGAAAATCAAAGGTGTTCGATCAGAAAGCATTTATTTTTTCATTTTTTGCTTTGAGTGTAACTTCTCAAGCGAAGGCTTTGGTAGCTCATTCTGTCACAGTTTGCCAAAGCATTTTGAGAGATGACTTGCTGGGTTCACAACACAGGAACGTATGCAGAGGAGTTCAGCACCATAAACATAGGTGGCGTGTCTCATTTGGGAAAGCAGCTCACAAGTAGCACTTTGCCACTTGCAAATTATGCTTATTTTGAATGTTGGCCTTCCTCTGCTTTCTGGCAGGTCACGTCTCTCTTGGGTTTGCTTGCTGTCTCTCAGCTTCCCCGCAGCGGCACAGGGCGAATGGGAAACGCAAAGCATCCCGCAGTGGGAAGGAGGATGACATGTTGGTCACCAGTCTCCTGCCTCGCTTGGCTAATGTAGTGGAACTGCCACTCCTAATTAAGGGGAGAAGGGAGCCACCGTGTGCTGTCGGGAGATTTTTATTAGAACTGTTGGCTGTAATGAGAGGCACGAGTATGTGCTGAAGGAATTTCTCCAGACAAAACGCCTGAGTTAAGCTGGGCCCAGGTCAGGACGTGTGCCTGCAGAGGAATAGTGCAGGGGAGCGGCGAAGTATCCAGGGAGAGCGCTTAGGAATTCTGCTAGGGATGCCAGTTTCTCTTACCTGTGCTGCCCTGCAGTGACACTGGTGGGTACATCACGCTTTACCCTGAACAGCCCTGGCTTTGCCCATAGCTGCTGGATGAGCTGTGCGTTGCCTGCTTCTCGTGCTGTTCTGTCTGGTCCCCAAGAGCTGCAGCACCCTCTTCAATAGGGTGGCAGGGGTGCACCTTGCTGTCTTGGAGAGAAGCGCTCCTGCAGTGGGAATGCATCTGTGGGATCTTCCTTAAATGTTCTCTTAATAAACAGCTGTGAGAGCAGCTTGGATGGGGTTTAAAGGAGTCATTCCTTCTCAGCTGCTCCGTAAGCCTTCTGTCTTGCTGCTAACTTAATTCACTGTGGTTTTTATTCTGTCAGAGAAAAGTATCAATATAATATATGTGCATACTACTAGGAAAAAGGTGAAAGGGTTACGCACATCACCTTTGGCTGACTGCTTCTGCCTGCAAAACGTGTCCGAGGTCATAACACCAAGGCCAGAGCCGTCCTGGAGCCCCAGGGAGACAAGGGAAGGGTATTTGAGATAGCAGCAGGAGACACGTGGGCAGTGTGACATTTTGGCTTGCACCTGTTAGGAACCTGGTAACTCTGTATGTATGTGTGTCCGCGTGTAAGCGGAGAAAGAAAATGTGGAACAGCTACAAGAAAGTACTGCCCGCTGGTTAGACGCTACGTTCTGGTAGAGTGTCTGCAGAGAGTGGGGTTAACCTGGGGCTTTAACCCTTCACAGGGAGTGCGGGTGTGGAGCACAGGGGGCCAGCACCAGCTGTGGCAAAGGGATGCTCTGCTCCTGACCTCACCGAATTAAGCCTGTGAATGTGTTATTCAACAAGAACGGGGTTGTGCATTTTCCTGGCTACAGAATGTCGCAGTCTTTGCCACCTTTTCCTGACTGCTGTGCAGGAAAGCACAGTAAAACAAATACTTGGCATTCATCTCCTCACATCTGGTGGCAGAAACGCCTGGGGCAGCGGCCCGTCAGAATCAGGAGAGCTGTGTTCCCTGGGGGCTCTGCTGCTGCAGGGATGCTCTTAGAGACTTGCTGATAATGGGGGACAATTGACAAAATAGATTGTAACTTCATTTCTTGCTGGTCTGCAGGTATTTCTTAATGTAAACTCTTCCTTGAAGTGTCCATAGTTTACGCATCTCTGGTGATAACACATGAGCAGGGTGTTCTTTCTCTCCTAATGTGTAACTTGTGGAATTCAAGTCCAGGTAGAGCAAGGTGAGGATTTTGCTGTTTCTGATTGTGAACTCTGTTGAGCACCAGCAGCAGAAGCGTTCAGCTGATGTGGTGGTGATGCTTTTGCAGTGCTTTAACAGCTTATTTATAATTATCTGTTAGATCAAGGACTCGGATCTTTGAAACCTGCCAAATTCTAGGGGGTTTTGTGTGTTTGGTTTCATGAAGAGCCTGGAAACTGTTGAGAAAGATACCTTGAGAACAATAAGCACAAGCGAAGTTTGTTCTGATGCAAATGGTTCAATTTGATCTCTGTGGCTGGAGTATGCGGAGACACAGTGCAGTGATGTGCAGATTTATTGGTCATCACCGACCATCATGAAGCAGGACGTGAGGATTGAGAACCCCACCTACACTTGGGCTATTGAAAATATACCTATACCAGAAGCACTGGAAAGCTGGGAAAAATACCATCTAGGCTTCTAATTAAGATTCCTTGGAGAAAATAAAGGAGCAGCTGTCTTGCATGTTGACAAGAGTGCCATCTGAGGTGTGCTTCGACAGTAAGCGGTGCAGTGGTGGCCAGCTGTGAGGGCCAAGGACACGTGTGAGCTTGCCAGAGCTGGAACGGAGCCTGCAGAGCCTCCGTGTCCTGAGCCTGACCGGGACGGTGAGAGACTGAGGCGCGTAGCCCAATCTGAAGCCAAGCTCTTTGGGGGTCTGCAAATGGAAACGTGCTGGAAGAGGGCTGGCTCAGAGCACTTTGTTATTAGGAATGCCTGAATAATGTTCATACTCGGTCATTGCTCACTTTTATGGGGGGGCTGACTTCGAATGCAGTATATTATGCAATGGGTTTGTCATGTATCAGTGATGATATTAACAGTCTAATGCTAAACAGGTTCTGAGGAAATGAGGAGGAAAAAAAAATGACTTACTATATTTACCCTGAAACAAGATTCAATCTGCCACTGTATTTAATGCTATATTTTTCATTATCTCACAAGCATATGTTGGAACCGCTACAGATGATGAAGTTAGCTGCTGGGCAGAGCTATCATCAATGCTTTCCATCTTTATTTTAATAAGAGGAACGAGCAAATTGTTTGTGACCTTTGTCAAGGGCTTCCTGGAAGACAAGAAACCTAGCTGCAACAGAATCGCTAGCCTGGAGCCCTGCTGAATATTCAAAGCTTTAGCCCTGAATAAAATGTGCTGTAACAAAGCCATTGTGTCTGATGGAGCCATGTCTACTACAAAAGAACCGGCATCTAACAGCAAAAGTTAAATCTTTTCTTTCTTCTTCCCTACACTTCTGGAACAATGTCGGCAATATGCTGTTTTGTTCAACTGCTCTGAAAATGTACATTCAAGGCAGGAAGCTTAAAATTGCCTTTCCTTGACAGCTGGCTCATCATGCATACGGTGCTGTGGAAAAGCATGGGCTTTTGGTTTTTTAGGAAATGAAAAGCTGACATATGTGCTCTTCGTATGTGTCACATAAGGGGCATGTCCCCTATGGCCAGCAGCATTTAGGAGCAGGGAGATGCCATTTTCAGATACCTCAGACAAAGAGAGCCTTCTGTGGAGCTAAGCGCATGATACGGTGTCCAGCGAGTGAGAACGCCAAGGCGTGAACGGGGCCGGACGTGCTGAAGAATGGGAATGGTTAAAAAAATGCCTGGTTGGCATGGAAGGGGTTCCTATAGATTCCCCGTGCCCAGGGTGTCAGGCAAGTCTCACAGCTTTGTGCAGTCTGTAAGATAAGGTATGGGAAGACCCCATCCTTGTGTTTCTGTCAAAGCCATGATCTAGCTCTTGGCAGTGTTGGGAGGTGTTTTATGAATTCTGAGGGCACTGCCTGATGCAGTCCACTGTGATCAGGGTGCTTCTGATCAGATGTGTTTAAGCAAACAAACAAAAAAACCCACCCAAACCCCCAAAAAATCAACACAAACACCACCACCCCACCTCCCAACAAAAAACCCTAACCCAGCACCTCTGTGAAAATGGTGACTGGGCGTGAGGAAGGATCTTCTTACAGATAAAAGAATGAAGTTGGGTCGCGGTTCCCAGCTGGATGCTGAGGAGTCAAGAGCAGAACAGGGCTCCCAGGCTGAGTAGCAAAACCAGGCCAGTAACTCCCAGGATAAAGTTGCATCTCTGTTTAATGCGTCTGCACTGTGTATTTCAATACTAAACTCGTGTTAAATTGCTGGATGCTGGACATTAACTACTCCCGTTAGCTTTTGAGTTAAGTATTGGATATAAGCACAGCCCCTTCTTTACCCATCCAGGGTAAAATGAGCAGTTGTGTGCATGTCAAGACGGCCAACGGCATCCTGGCTTGTATTAGAAATAGCGTGACCAGCAGAAGCAGGGAGG
>JAOXJM010000033.1:543131-560917 GCA_026413425.1 Tringa solitaria | reverse complement strand
TAGATGGTTGGACTCGATGATCCCAAGGGTCTCTTCCAACCTAAATGATTCTATGCCTGAACGAATGCGTCCCTCGCTGCTATCTCTACATGTGGTGACTAACTCCATGTCTACACTTCTATAAGATGGCATGAGAAGGTCCTCTGGGCACTAGCTTTGTACTTAGATGACTTTATTTTGGTATCAGCTCCATCTTGGTCTCATAAACCTTCAGTTTTATTTCTCTTCTGTGTGTGGTACTCTGCACTGACACTAGTGTTTTGCTCAGTACTGTATTGTCTCAGGCTTTGAATGAAATTCCTTGTGGGCATCTAAGGAAGTACAGTCATAAATGCTCATTTAAGCAGGCTACTGTGGAGCCCGGGTCCCTTGGGCTTGGAAATGTGATTCCAGAGTTGATCCTTATCCCCGTATCGGAGTGATGGCACAGCAAACCCCACGTGTGGTGGTGAGCTCCTGTGCACAGCAGGGTTTCCCTGACTGGCTCTGTGGCCGCTCGTTTGGGTGGTGATGGCAAAGGCTGGCTGATATCAAGTCTCATGGCAGCAGTTAGTGTTGTGCTGCGCCACGTCGATCTGCATCTTGTTCCTTTCCTGTGTACTGAGTATGGATTTTGTTGGCAGAAAGCTCCTGTGAAACAGATAAAGAAGCTGCCCTGGGTTGCCCTTGCAGAACAAAGAACAAGTGTTTGTGACCCAGAAGGGTGAAGCTCTTAAGTCACCTTTCAGCACCTTCTTCTAAAGGCTTCAAACCATTTCTCACACCTGTGAATCGCTGGCGCCATTTACTAGGATCATTGTCATGTTGGAGCCTTCAGAAATAGCATGTCTGAAAACCGGGGGAGTCTACACAATTATTTCTGGCGTTAATGCTTCTGTGCAAAACCATCTGGTGGAAAGCTTGGAGTGCTGAATGAAAGGTGTAAACCTGGATTAGCATTGATATGGTTTTCTATTGCATTTGGCTCATTCACATCTCACTGGATGTTATCCAGGTTCCCTTAGAAGAGCCAAGATTGCCATCATACAGTGTAATGCCATATGTTAAGATTCATATGACATATTACCTAAAAGTCATAAATTATTATACTGTGTCTCTTTACAGGGCCGTGATTAGAAATGTTTATGTAAATGCACCTTCCAAAGAAAAATGGCACATGATGTTAAACAACAGTATGCATGGCAGCTCTAATGAGATACTTTGACTCAGTCAGGATGTTGCCTTGAAAACAATCTGATCCCGGTATAATGAGAAATTAATGTCCTTTTTTAAATGCACTGATCTTAGATGAGGTTTCTGCTGGGGCTGGCATCGCTGGGGAAAATGCTCTGCACACTCTAATAGCAAGAGGAAGGGAAGTGATTGAAAGACAGAAGTGCAGAAGGCACCGCTGTGTGCCTGGTCTCAGAGCTGTGGCACACCTCGCTGCTGTGCACCGGGCTCGGGGCATGCCTTCCACCCGTCAAGTTTTTAATTGCTAGGTCTCGTGAAGACCACTTGTGAGACAATTCCAAGTGGCTGCTGGCTGTTACCCAGGGCCCTTGGAGGAGAAACTGCCGCTGCATGAATCCAGTGTTGCCAGAGCTTCCCAAGGGTGGGTTTGCTGCTCTGGGCCTCTCTAGAAATAGGCGTCTCGTACGAAGCCCCTGCCTGTGGGGTTTGCCTGGGTGTGTAAGCTTTTGGGCCTGGCGTTCTCTCTGTGTCACTTGGCACACGCTTAGGTACAGATGCAGGTCATAGTCTGATAGATGGCTGTAAGACACAGATCTCATTTGGGCTTTTAAAATGCTACCATAAAAGTGAAAAGTTACTTCTCCATTTGCCTCCTATTTTTCTTGTATAACTCAAAGCATCTTGATTCCTGCCAGTGATGGAAGGTGTGATATGCCCGATGGAGCTAGCTGTAGATTTTTCCAATTGCTGCTTCAAAAACAGATACAGAAATCAAGTGAGCAAAGGTGAATATGCATAGTTAAAAAGCTAACCAAACTGAGCTGAGTATTTGTGTATTTGAAAAAAAAAACACAACGCACCATAACTAATGAATCAGTTAAGTATCAAAACAGAGGACCTGTAACAACTCAGACTAGACAGTGGATTAAAGAAACGGAATGCATTTAAGGTTGAGAATAATGTGGGGATTTTTGTCCAACAACAATAGATTTTCAAATCAGCTGAAAGAATCCAATCATTCTAATTATCACTAAGTCACTTTCTCCCCCTGAGAGATTATACGTGAGCTTTGCAGTGGGTGTAACCGGACTTTGCCGTCTGGAGTAAGCTGTTGCGGTAGCAGAGAAGGCTGATAGAATGCAGGATGGCAGAGGTGTGCAGGGAGGTGGTGTGTCAGTTCTGGATCGAATCATTCAAAGGGGCAGGCAAAGCAGAGGGGACGGGTGGGTTGTTTGGCAGGGGATGTGAATGCGTGCGGGGTTCCCATAAGCTGTTAGATCCCACCTGCTGCTCGTCCTTCCCAGGGGGTGTCTCTGGATGGGGCCCCTGGCTGCCTCTGCACCCTGCGGTGGCTGCTCTGGCTTGACCTCAGCTATGCTCTCTGGTACCTGTGCCAACGCCACATGGGACACACGTGCCCTGGGGTGTTTTCTTACAGGGATGTGTTGCACACAGGTGTCTGTATCTGCCTCCCCTTGTCATCCTCCCGTGGGCACGGACGGGCGTGCTCCCAAGGCTCGGTGCCACCGCAGGATCAGCTCTCCCGTGATTATGTGAGGGATCAGCATGATCGGCTGTCACTGATTTCACTGACATCTGTCCCCACAGTGAGACAAGCTGCAACATGAATTATTGAAGACATACACATGCAGATCTGTGTCATGATTACGCCAAACAATGCGCTTTGCCGCGCTCCGGAGAGCGGAGCGGAGCCATGTGGACAGCTGCTTTAACCCTTCTTGACAAGCTGTTGCCGTCTTTCAGGCACCGCAACTTTCTGGGGGTTTGGAAAACTTGGGTAGCCCGAGTCTTCGCTCCCTGCTCCAGGCTGCTCCTGCATATTTATTGTCTGAGGAAGTTTTCCTCTCTGCAAGGCTTTGTAAAGCGAGTCATTTGCATCGTGGTAGGAGGACTTGATCTTAGGGTGGGCTGAAAACGCTGGACCTGGTCCAGCAGAGGAATCGAGGGCCTGGCCAAGCTCAGGCAGAGGTGAAGCAGTACTTAGGTGCCTAACGCCGAGCGTGACACTAAAGGCTTGGGAAACTTCGGGGCTGTGAGCGCTCGAGGCACTGCACGATTGTCTGGGCAAGTGGCACAGGACTTGTCTTGAAAACCAGCAATTAACTTGTTGGCTTGAGTCATTGGGTGGCTTAGAAACCTGCGCCGTGCTGTCACAGCATTGCAGCTATTGCTATTTCCTTGTCTTTATAGTGCCTCGGATTGTTCACCACTCCCAAGGAGAAATGACATCTACCTACGTGTGTGTACGTGCAGCAGGTAGCAGCTTTGGAGGTGCTGCAGCAGAAATAAACCCTGGGAAGAAGTTTGAAGGAGAAGTCATTCCATAAGACAATTCTTTATACTTATTCTGTGCATTGAGCATAAGGCAGAAGGAAACACAAAGGCAATAGTTCTCAGAGGAAATACATTTTTTTATTTATAATTTAGACAATCAAATATTGACAAATTTTGTCAAATGTTGACAAAAATAAATAATTTAGACAATCAAATTATTAAGTAGAAAATTACTGAAGCTATCCTTTGGATGACTAGAAGGCTAATATGATCGGGCACAAAGCAGGGAGGTGTCACCTGTGT
Organism: Tringa solitaria; assembly: GCA_026413425.1. Classification (NCBI taxonomy): domain Eukaryota; kingdom Metazoa; phylum Chordata; class Aves; order Charadriiformes; family Scolopacidae; genus Tringa; species Tringa solitaria. The sequence goes on along the minus strand of JAOXJM010000033.1, from coordinate 557,146 downwards.
GAATAACTTGTTCTCAGTGTTGAGGAAGATACTCAGCATTTGAATAGATAATAATCTGAGCAGGATGATTTGGGTAGGCTGCTTTAGCAGCTGCCCTTGGGATGCAGAGGAGAAAATGGGTTTGGTTATCGATGTATCGGGTGAAAAATCACGATTTGCACAGAGAAGGCCTCTCGTTAGGTGCTGGTAAAGCAGCAGGCGGGGGACAGGTTGGGGATGTGAGGTGGGAGAAGCAGAGATGAGTGTGGGGTGGAGGGGCTGGTGACTGGAAGGGCTGAGATCTGAGGGGTCTCTCCTGAGCGCTGGGATCTTCTCCTGTGGAACGTCGAACCTTGCACGCTGGTACCAGACGGCAGGCACAGGGCTGCTCCCTTCTCCAGGGAAACACTGTTTATATTTCTAATGCTGCAATTCCGCTGGGTGAAGAATGGCCTGCTGTAATGACAGAGGTTAAAAATGACTTCTTAAAGGCAAAGGGCATAATATCAGCTAGGGAGGTTTGCGGGTTTCTATGGCAGAATGTTTTGCCATCCTCATCTCAGCACAATTAGAGGGACTGGGGAAGAGAGGGTGGGAAAATAGTGAGGAAGTTCATGAGCTGGTGTCACTGGTGTGCTCTTAGTGATAGCATTAATACACTGTAAAGAGGTTATTTAAAGTCTTGAGATTTGCAAACTTGCTGATCTAGATAAAGATGTGGTTGGTAGATGTGTCTGGCTCTGATACCTCAAGTCTTTTAGCCCAGGATAGGCTGATTGAGACGTTTGAGTATCAAACTACTGATTTCTATGATTCTATGATTAATTTGCAATGGCACCCTTTGTGCTTTGAGTGCCCCTGTCTCACTAAACCTCTGTGCTGCTTCAGAATTGAAGGGATATTGAGAGCCCTGGGCGGCTCTAGGAGGATGTGACTCCACAGAGAGCTGTGGATAACCCAGGAGAAGCAAACGGTAGCCTTTGCTCCATTAAACAGACTTCCTGGGGTTTCCCTAGCATATCCAATGAGCCTTTTGTCTGCTGGTTTGGTTTACAGAAGTGCACAATGTTGGTGGATTTTGCTCCCTGCTCAGCGCAGGTTATGGGTTATGCTGTGTTGGTTCACAAGGAGGGGACTGCTTTGGATGTTTTCTGCTTCCACATGATAGATATTGATTGTCTCAAACACTGTCAAAAGGAGAGGATGAGCTCCCTTAAAGGGCTTAGCAGAAGTCAGATGTGGCCTTCCACCTTGTTGCAGAAGTAATTGTAATCCAGCCCCTCGGACACAGTGTCATGCATCAGAAGCTATGAATATTTGGAGCTTTCCGGGAATGGATTATTTGCTCTAAATATACTCAGAGTAATTGTATAGCTCATATCCAGTAGGTCAGGATTACAGATTTCATTACAGATTTCAGAGATTGGAAGCCTTTATGCAATTACCATAAGTCCAACTAAGAGGTAAAATCATTTCCTCAAGATGGAACAGGAGAGGATACTGATCTGACATGACTTTCCCTAGGCTTCAATTTCATTAGGAAAATAAGAATCCTTCATTTTCATCTGGGTTTGATATATCCTCAGACATATGGCATATCAGGTGTGATATGTGCTTGGATCCTCCTTTCCTTCTCCTCTTAAAGATACACAGATCAATATCACTTGGACCTGTGCTTGTTTGATTTCTGCAAGATCCTGTGAACTGTTTTCCTTTGGACTGGCCCCAAACCGCACATTTGTTGCGGATTTATTTTGTGAGAAGTCCTGACACCTTGGAGCCAGCTTACTTGCAGCCCAGAAAGAGGCAACTACATTGAAATGACACTATTGGAAACTTCTTGATCACGCATGCTTTTTGGTGGGACTTTCACCTGATGTTTTAGCAGGTTTTTTACATTTATAGTGAAAAAAACCCAACTGAACGAAAACCAGCAAACTTGAACACACCAAAAACCCCACCAAAACCCCAAAGACTTCCAAACTTACTATTGTTAATTGAATAATAGAGAACGTGGTTGGACATATCTCCAGGCCTATCGCTGCCTCCTTTTGGAGAGACCACAGGGAGTGCTGTGGAACTGCCACCAAAGGGCCGGAGGAGCGGTGTGTGTCTCGGGATGGATGTGCATCAGGGCTCTTTCTGGTGCACAGCTCAGTAATGTTTTTCAGAAAGATAGCTCTGTTTTTCTGGGAGAGTGAGCTGAAACATTGAGGGATAGTACTTGGGAAAAAAAATTTTCTTACGGACTTTTTTTCCTGTGAGGATTTATGAAAAAGGGATGCTTCATACAGCTTTCCTGCCGGCATCCTCTGCACGTGGGATGAGCCAGGCTTGGGCTCACTTTTGGCACGTGCTTATCTGTTATTGTTGGCTGGTTCGGACGGCTTGTGTATTCCTTAAAAGAACTAAAAATGACTTGAGAAGGGCCCGTTCCCTTGTGCTCACCAATATGACTCTATTGAATAAAGGCACATATTTTGTCAACAACGGAACTGTGAAGGGGTAACCCTTTGGAACCTGGAGTGCCAGTCATTAGATTAATCTTCTATTCCATATGAAATAATTGGGATTCAGGTTTTCATGCCAAGTGGGCAAACCACATCTTGGCCTGCATTTGGTGCAAAATCCAGCCATCAAGGCTCAGACATGGGGCTTGGAGAAATGGCATTATTTTGGGGCATGAAGACTGATGGTGTAGGAGCTTTGTGATGCTGAAATTGTAGCCGATACGTGGTGGCACTCACGTGCTGGGAAGGTATTTGGGGATGTGGAAGCTGCCAAGTCTTTAGGTTGACTTTGCCAGCCTGCATTGTTGCAGTGAATGGGTCCTTCACCAAATTCCCCAGCCGTGGCTGCTGCAAAACCCTCCGGCCCCGGGAGCTGCTCAGGTGAAGGAGGGCTCCTGCAGGGCTTTGTTGGCTCCTGCCCAAGTAAAAGGGCTGGGAACACCAGAGCATGGCCTGGTGGGCTGCAGGTTGATAGAACAGGGCATTAAAGACTGATGCTAAGCCAGAAATACCTGCTTTTACCTACATGTAGGTCAGTCAGTATTTGTATTCGTGTAGCAGGGTATCGATGTTCTGCTTGTCAGAAAGGAAATACGCTCATGTAAAATCTGATTAGAATGAATGTTAGGATTGGAGACATGGAAAGATGCTAGAGATGCATAACTCCTGAACTCTGTTACTGTGTGTTAGCTACAGGTTCTAAAGAAGGGAGCAGAAGGTAGCACATGTTTCTCTTTGTAAGCATATGACTTGAGCAGAGGACTCAGATGCTCAAGGATTAGCATATGCCCGAGTGCTTTGTTGAGTCGGGTCTGTCTTAGGTGTGAATCCGAGACGATGGAGCCTTCAGTTGTTTTGCTGTAGCCATAAGCTTGAGCACCTAGGGTTTAAAATATCCGAGAGACCTTGCTGCTGCACGATGTCGTCTTACCCACATCTGTGGTTCTGATCTTCCCTTCACGTGGAATCGCAGTGGATGGTGACAATTAATTCCATAAGGTGAATGAACAGGATTGTATGTTTCCCATCAAAAGAGCAGCATCTGTTGTTTTTAGCACTTCCCGGAATCACGAGTGTCTTAAATCAAACTATCAGTACATTAAGGTTGTTTGAGGTATTAATACTCCACATTTTCATATTTCTTTTTTTTTTTTTTAGAAGGACCTTATCTTTAGTTTTTCAGGCTTCCCTGTAGTTGGTGTTCTTTTCCGTAGCAGGGACTTAGTAATGTGTGGGTCTTTTTTTCCCTTGCCTGTGTCAAGCGGATGTTTCTTTAAAAGCAGAACTCCAGTGTACCAAAAGATTGTGTGTGTGAATGGACATAGGCAGTACCTGCAGGTCAAATCCGGTGTTCTGGCTGCTGTAGTAAATTCAGCCTTAAACATGTTATTAGCCTTTGGCTTTGGAAAGCCATATGGCCAACAAATCTGGCCAGAAGCAGACTGAATCCAATTCACAGAAAGCTGGTAAACCTGTATTTGTTGCTGCGAGTGTCCAAATGTTGTCTTTAGTCAGCCAAGAAAATACTAGCAGCCAAACTATTATGGTAAAGTAAGAGTGATTGCTGTGTTTTCACCTGACAAACACGGGTGATGAATGCAGGGAAGGACAGAAACCCCCGGCATCTCCTCAAGTGGGATGGGGTTAGGGCTCTAAAGAGCAGATCGAATTCTGATGGTCTGTCGGTGTGACACCAGCCAGGCTTTGGGCTGCCTCTTTCTTCTGGGGTCTCCAGAGCAGAGGGAGAATTAGCTCCAACTTTGTGCTCCGGACTTCCATGAGCAAATGAAGAAAGCACTGGCTCTGCCGCAGAACGGAGCGGGGCCTGGGCATCCAGTCTATTCATATTTATGGCAACGTTGACCAGCGGGGATTGAATTCATGGAACTGGCTGGGATCAGAATGCTTTTTGTTTTTCAATTTTTTTAATGAAGGAGATGAAGCCTTAATTGTCATTATGTGTAAATCCGTTCCGTTTAGCTTCATGAGAGGGGGTTATTTTTATTATCTTTCACTAGTAAGAGTTACTTGCTTAAGAAGCTTTCAAAATATTAACCAGTCGCTGAAGGTTCTTTGAAGAAAAATATGACTGCTCGTGTAAACAATTAATGGTTGTTAAGCATGGCAGTGTATATTATGACAAACAACACATGCTACATTATGCCAGCTGGTGTAATGATGTGATAATGTCTGACTCATTAACTCTGGCACACAGTTTACGATGCCCTTCTATGACAGGATTAATTGATTCACACATACATTAAAACAAAAATAACTAAACTGAAATTCAGCTGGAAGCCTGGCTTCTCATTTGTCATCAGCCCTGTTGGTGGCTGAAGCCAGCTCTGGCCCAGCGAGCGGAGGTTTGTCCGCTGACCTTTGGTTTGGCTCCCGGGACGGGTGTCTGGTGCCCAGGGAAGGGCTGGCACCGGCCGGCGTTCCGGGGAAGGGCTCCCAGAGCTGCTGGAACTCTCTGCATCAGACAGGGGACTTGAAAGGCGAAAAACACCTGAAGAGTTCCAAAGTCATCTTGGCCTGAGCAAGGAGGGAATTGCACAGCCCGTTGTCTACTGTCTTAGTGGAGCAAGAGCTCGGTAGGTAGATTTGTATCCGAGCTGGTTTTGTTGCTAGTGGGGAATCTTCCCTCAAACCAGAACTTAACATGAGAAGAAGTTCCTGAAGGTTCTCAAAGCTGTTCAGGCAGTGGGAAAACTGAATTGGAAACCATTTGATAAAGATAAAATGAAACCAATGATTTAAAAAGGGCAATGAAAAATCTCGTGGTAGGGTGACCCGTGGCTTGCCTGTCTCGTCCCTGTCTGACAGGGAGACAGCCGGTGTGGTGTGTCTCTGCTTTGACCCCCTGCCGGTGACTACCCCGGCCCTGGCACAATGGAACCAGCCTCTGTACACACCTGGAGCTCCCAGGTCACCCCACTGGCAGCGTGTACCCTGCCTGGAGCCCCAGCAGAGGTGCTGCACCTGAGCTGGACCACATTCACAGCTTTGCTTGATATCTAGGAGTCCAGCACATACAATAAGCTATACAATTGCTGTGAGATTCGCTCTTATGGGCGTAATGTGTAGTACTAAGGTGTCAGTCACTCACGTGGCAATTAGTTGATAAAAGAGTGTAGATTTCTCAAACCCCAAAGATGTTCATAAAGATGAAGTCTGGAAATGCCTCGCTGCTGTTACACTGTGCAGTCAGATTTCTCTTTTCTGTCCGTCGCTCAAGAAGACTGATGTAACTGGCCTTAGGAAAATAATGTCATCCACAGGTTTCCCTTTGACGAGTCCCTTAAAGAAGGACAGAAGGGAAAGAACAAGTAATTTATATTCAGTAACACTTTCAGTTGCCCTACAGAGCAATAGCTTGTGGCAGGAGGAGAAGGCCCGGGGCAGCGGGCACACGGGGAGAGAGCGGTGGCAATGGCACGAACCCTCTGGGGGCTGGGGTGAAGCTGCAGGGCCAGTTCCCCTTTCACTGAACCCGTGGCTGCTTCCTGCCTTCCCAGAAAGGGGAAGGCCCTGCTACGGTAAATGGGATCTGAGAAAAGAGAATAAGCAAATTACAAATAATGAAAAAAAAAAAACCCAAAACAAAAACCAAAGGAAGAAGCAGCATTATCCAGTAAACTTTACACTGTTTAAGCAATAAAGGTGGCTGAATCTTAATGTTCAGTATGTACTTAATTTTAATTTTTTTAAAGAGGTTCCCCTTGTTTGTGGTGGGATTTCCTGCAGTGGTTGTCTCTGCAGCATGTGGCAGGGTGCTCTGAGGGCGAAGGGGGTACGTCCCAGTGCAGGCACGTGGAGAAGGTGCTTGAGCTTTGCCACCGGGAGCTGGGCCGTGGGTGAGACCCAGTTGCCCTGTTCCTCTTGGTCACCATAATGCGGCTGTCACAAACTGCCTGAAAGCTCAAAAATAGGTCCCTAGCTCAAGAGTAGTTTGCTGCCTCACGTGCTTACCGGATAACGGAATTATGCTGTGGTATGGCATAATCTAGGAGTGTGTCACATAGAAAAAGGTCTATCCCAGCACAATGCACTACTTGCTTCAGTAGAATAGGGCAGGAGTTGTTCCTCGCAGATGTTTTTCAGCGCAAGTTTGTGGCCTTATGGGGGTGGTTGGGATCATAGAGCAGTCAAATTCCTTTTGAAATGAAGTCCTATTGTGGTATTTTAGAATAGTTACCTGGTTTTGCCCAGTGCATTTCCCCTTAGGCTTTGTGCATTAAGAAACTGCAGAACGCCTTCCAAGCTCTGAGCAGCCTTAGCCATTAGGTGTTGTCTCCTATCCTTCTGATGATCCATGTCCCTCTTCTGTTCGCTTCACTGCATGTTGGTGGAAAAGGGCTGGCTCATGTTGGTTTCAGCATCCTGGAATGTGATGAGATGAAAAAATCTCGGGGTTTTTCTCTGTGGTGAATTCTTCATGGAATTTTTGTCTGGGTGTTACGTTGATAAACATACCCTGACCTGAACATCTGCTTGTGCTGGGTCACTGGAGCCCAAGTTACTCACTGTCCCCTCATTGGTTCTCTCTGGGTCTTCTCTTTCTCTTTTGAGTTGGAGTTGGGTTTTATTGTAGTGGTGTCTTGTCTACAATTGGGCAACGTGCCAATATGAAGGATATTTATACTGTATTTATGAAGATAAACCTAGCTGTAATCATGGGCAGTATGTTGGCCATTTGAAGTACATTGGGTGCTGCATGGTTTTAGCAGTGCAGTTTCAGGTGTGCTAACGATCCCTGCTGTGGCCTCTGATACCCGGGGTGGTTCAGGCGTTCCTGAACTGCAGACAAGTCCGCAGGGAGGTGAAATCCCTGGATAAACACAAAGGCCTCTCCTGTGGCTTTAAGTTCTGCTACGTGCTCTCTGTGGAGTCATTTTTCCTTCCGAAGGCTCTCATGTGTGAGCGTGCCTCGGGTTTAGATGTTACATCTAAACGCAGAGAAACCCCTGAATAGCCCTAGGGGGGGCTCGTGTTAGTTTTACTGGAATTTCTCCGGGCAACTGGAGCACAGAGCTGCTGTGGAGTTGCCGGCTTACACTCATCTGAGCTGAAAGCTGAGGCTGTGCGCTGACCCCGCGTTCCGGTGACTTGTCACAGTTACCTGATGTGACATGGCTGACCACTATGGGTGTATCATACCCTGTTGCTCAACACGTTCTTTTGGAGACTTCACACTTCTGCGCTGAGCTGACAGGTTCGGGCACAAGAAGCAAATTGCAGCCCAGCATGGACTGAACCCGAGCCACTCCGCAGAGCGGGGCTGCTCTCCTCTCTCAAGAGCTAAGCGCTCCCCAGAAGGACGGCACTGTCCGCCTCCCTTTGAGGATATTGCTCCATGACGAGGCATGGCTTATTGGGGTTTGGGTTTTTTACTAGATCATGGTAATGGTCTGGCCTAAACGCCCAGCTGAGATCAGGGCTTCACAGTTTTTGAGTGCCCTATGAAAACTGTTTCTGCAAACAGGTAAGAAGAAAAAGGAAAAAAGGGTATTTCATCCCAAATAATTCCTGGGAGTCTGTTAGAGACACAGATCCAAGATATTCTCCATCATTGATGTACCTTGAATTGATATTTTAAAAAAAAAAAACCAAACCAAACCACCTTTCAAGCGTTTGGCCAGAAAGATGCTGCGTTACTGTCTGTGGGAGCCCTCACGGTGAGTGTTTGCAGTTTGGTTTGTCATGAGATGTGTCAGTTCTACTGGGCTCACAAATCAGGTGAGGTACTTCAGTTCAGGGTTCAGATGACCATGATTCTTTCAGTTGGGGTTTCAGAAGAAACAAGAAATGATGATTATGAATTGCAGAACAATAACTCTATAAGTATTGCCTGGCCCTGACGCGAGCAGGCTGGTTTCCCTGGCAGTCTGTCGGACACGGCGACCGGTGGGATGTTGGCAGAGTGGTGCCACGAGGCAGGAAGGCAGCAGAGACTATGTTTGCTTTTTAGCTGATTCTAATAGTGACACTGGTGGACTGGAGAGCAGTGGGTGTCAGAACAGCTTTTGGAGATGTGATCATTAAAGTCTCCTTTAGCTTTTCTTCCCTTTCCTGGTATGGTTGAGATGGAGTCTGGCAAAACTGTTGCACTGTCTCCTTTGGACCTCTGTGAGTTTGAGACACTCGAGGCTATGGCTTTTACTGCTCATCTGAGCAGTCATGAGGTACCCAGCTTCTTTGCAAATTAGATGTAATTAAACACAGAACGTGCCCCATTGTTACGTCTCGTGGAGATACTGAGGCTAGGCCAACTCGTTAGTGTGTGTATGTGGGGAGTCATTGGAGGCACCAAACCCACTGGATGTTATTCCTCCTGGGGACAAGGCTCTTATCAACTAGTACCAAAGGAAAAGTGTTTCTAGGGCTTGCAGTAATGATAGCGAAGATTAATTTGAGCTAAAGGAAATGTCTGATGATGATGGAAAGATAACAATCACCTATGGAGGGATAATGGATCACATAATTAACTGGGTTATCACGTTATGAGAAGGTGATCCTTGGGCTGTAGGGGAGCACAGCCGGGTGTGTGGAGTCTGGAATGCTTTTTTTGCCCCTCCTGGGGGGCTGCTGAAGATCAGCCCTGTGTCAGGGCTCGGCACAGAGCTTAGTGTGCTGGGTGAGGAGTGATCCAGGGTACGTGCCGCTGCGCAGGAGCACAACTCTGCACCGAGCACGGGGCTGTCCTGGCAGCAAGACAAAGCGGTAAGGCCATGGGACACTGGGGGACAGACGTCAGGGACACCGTGTACTGGAAACTGCGTGGTACAACTAGAAGGGTGAAGCTGTGCCTGGGTTCGTTATACACGTGCTTTTATAGCAGGAGGTGCCACGTGATGCTGTAGGTACATAACACAGTACTGCTGGTCCTTGTTTTGAAGCATAGGGGCTAGTTTGTAGTTGTCAAACTCCGTTGAGGTTAGTTTAATTGTGCACTAGACATTTGAGAATTGCGTACCCAGACTTTGCTTCATCCTGATAGTTAATGCCGAAAGTGGAGCTGAATTCAGAAAAATCAGCAGCCGCGGTGGCTTCAAATTTGTCACAGAAGAGGTTTCTGTATTGTTTGTGTGCTGGTTACCTGTGCATATCAACAGTAACTTAGACCAGAACCAGCTTCATGGACCCTTCCGAGTCTCCTCCTGCCGCCCGAAGGCACAGCGCTGTAGGAAGAGGGTCGACTTGGGCTGTGAGGACAGGACGTGGCTTCCTGCGTGTTAACGTGGAGGAGAGGAGAGGAGAGCTGCAGGAGTGGGAAACAGCAGAATGCTTTTCTCAATGCCGGGCTGGAGTGGAGAAGCAGAAGCCGTGGCTGGTGCCATGTGAGCTGCTGGGCCGGTCTGTGTGGGGAGCACCAGGCGGGAAGGGGCTGGAAGAGTTCCCCCATTGCCTCCGGCTCCGAGGGAAGTGTTCAGGTGCCCGTACACGTTTCCTGATCAGCCTTAGCCCTCGCCAACCCACCAGTAAGGTGTGCTCACCAACCCCCTAGTGCCAGATGCTGCTTTGGTGATAAAAGGTATAGATGTGTGTGAAAAATAAAAAATAGCATCCGGAACTGCTGGGATAGTAATGAACTCTAATGTAAGCTAAACACAGAGGCCAGGCACGGCTGGCAATTTCTCCAGTGCTCATATAAATCACATGGTAAAGGTTTTACTGGAAACTGAAGTGGATATTTAAATATTCCCCGGGTTAAGTTTATTCATTTTGTTTTGATTGAAACAATCAGAAAAGATTGTGTGGCTGTAATTTCACCAGGAGGTTAAAGTAGGTGACTGACCGAGTGCTGATGGTATTTGCTTTAGACCTCAGCAGAGAGATTACTCAGAGGGATCTTATTAGGTTGCATGATTAAAAAAAAAAAAGCAGTAGCAACAAATTTTCAATATCTAACACATATAGTGGCTGCATAATGTTGCATCTAGATGGATGATAGTTTAATTTAATGTTTAGTCTTATGTGTGGGCTTACTCAGACAAACAATTGCTTACTCCCAGGGGATTATGGGCATTAATATCAAAATGATAACACAAGCTTCGGAGCCGTGCTCAAGCAGAGAGCTGGAGGATTCGGAGCAGCCTGGTCCTCACGAGCTGATGGATTTGGTTGATCTGACTGTAGGTTGGACTCCTTGGGAGAGAAGGGAGGCTGTAGGAGCTGTAGTGTGCCCTGGACCTGAAGGGGAAACCAAAGGCTGGAGAAATCCAGCAGAAACTGGGCAGAAATCCCCAATGAGATTCGCACCGTGTCCTTCAGCTGAGCTGACATGCTGTGAGGTCCCATACCGATCTCTATTCAGTTAGTGCTCATCTACCCTCCACCCTCTCACCTGCTCTCTCCATCCACCAGGTCTGGCTTCTTAAAAATGAAAAGAGCAGCCCAGGAAAGGGTGGCAGGGGAGAAGTGGGGTGCTGCCTGGCCATCGGTGCACACACACACAACACGCACTGACATTAATGATGACTTGGTGGCTCACAATGTGCGTGTAATGAGGCACCATCATCATAATTTAACCGTGTAGTTCTGCTTAGTGGCAATATAGAGAAATTATTAATTAACCAATTTTATAATAGAATATACAGAGGTGATGTAGTTGCCTAAAGGAGGAGGAGAGGGTTGTAATTTGCTGGTATCAGATGAATTATATTATGAAAATGAGCTTCAAAAACTGCAGGAATGGAGAGGGGAAAAAATATGACTGTAATGGTTTGGGGTTGGTTTTTAGTTGCTGTTTTTTTCTGATTTGCTAATGATTATTGTATGTCCATCCTTAAGGTCATTTGTGATGTGTCCCATGCTGAGAATTATGACCAGCAGCAAGAAATGAGAAATTAATTTGTTTTAAATGATACTACACATTATCAGGAGAGAGACTGCATTTTCAGCCACCAAAATGATTCCTAATGACAAGCTTAATCCTTCTATCAGACACAGATGCGCAGAGTGCCATGCGGCTTTGAGAATCGGCTGCTGCGCGTGAGGATGAAACACAAGTTGGGAAAAAAAAAAAAGGTCCTGCAAACTCTTATTCCTGCCCGACCGTCCCTTTTGACTGGGGATTTCAGACGGCGTTAGGAGGTAGCTGTGCAGCGTGTTCAGCCCCTGTGCAGTGGGTGCAGTTCCAGCTGATGCCAAGGAGCTGCCTCTCTGTGTGTCACTGCGGGGTGTCCTCGCTGGCCAGAGCTGGGCTGGGAGCCCGGTGGCACCCCTGGAAGGGCAGGGGAGGACCTTAGGGTGCCCAGGCTTGGTTTTGTTGCTGAATCGGTGCCATCAAGGGAAATAAGGCCAATGCTCTTGTTCTCGTGGATGGGTGGTAGTTCACTGCTACGTTACACTAGTTCCAGTTTTTCCAGCTGGGGCCGTTTTGTAACTAAAACTTTGTCATAATTGAGCAAACTGGTGCTAACACTCTCTTGGAAGGGCACTGTGCCTGCGGTAATGCCACCAGGATGGCAGTGCCAGTGTGCTCTCTGCAGCCGTAGTTTCCTTTTGGATGTATTTGAGACTTCCTTTTTGGTTTGTTACTTTGCATCTTCTCCACGGTAAAACCTAGGGGCTGTACCTGTCCATGCGATGGAACAGGGAAGGGCTGTGGGTTCAGCAGCTCCTTCTCTTGCTTGGCCGAGTGTGTGTCTCTGCCACTGGCTGAATGAAGCCCAGAGCTTATTCTTCATCACCTGGTCTCTTGAGATGTGACCAGACACTGCTCCCTTCCTGCCACCAGTCCTTGTCCTCTGTGAGGAGTCACAGGTATGATCCCATTATGCTGCTCCTACTCAAATAAATTCATGTAGTGCTCCAGCACGTCTTAAAGTCTCCTCATATTAGAAAGTAAGTGCAGAAACTGCAGATGGTTGAATTCAAACGAGCTTTTCAGGAGCTTAATGAAATTATTTTCTGATCCTTTGTGTTGGATTTCACATGTTATAAATTGAAAACTGTTGAGACTCAAGAGGACCAAAATTCCCTGAGTAAAGCTCTCTGTTGAGCTCCTTCAGTGGTAAGAGGCACATAAGGGAAGAATGAAAAGCACCGAAGCTACAGACTTGGAGGAGGTGGCACAGATACCCTCTGTGGTAGGGTGCTGAAGGCTCCAGTCCCTTGCCTTGGGTTCAGGTTAGACCCAGAGGAGATGTGAGGGGAGAGCAGGGTGATTTCTAGGGTGTTGCTGGGATCCTCTCCCAGTGGGTACATGAACTGTGAGGAATGGACGATGTTGAGAGCTTGACCCTCGTGCTTGTGTTTCTAGGGGGTGAACCGGGTCAGTGTCTTGAATGAAACCAAACCAGGTCTGTTTGGTGAGAGATCTCACCGAGTCACTGGAGACGTTTGGGAAAAGAGGAAGACACAGCTTTGAAAGTAATGTGGGGATAGACATTAAAGGATGTGGTTTTCTGATAGTTTATCAGGGGAAGGTGGGATGCCCGATTGCTTCTTTCTCACATACCCAGAGAGAAATTCTCTCCTATTGCATTTTCCTTTCTGGGTGCTTGCTCTGAATGTCCCCTCACAGAAGCCTGGTGTTCTCCTACCACTTGCCACGTTGGTCCCGTCAAACGGTGATGTGTGCTCCCGGCTACGGCGGGGAAAGGAGTAAGGATCCAGGGCATTCCCCAGGGATTTTTGTTTTTCCCCAACTGAATGAAGGCTGCTTTCAGGATGGGTCCTGTGTTAGTATGCCAGAATGAAGATGAAATATAAGGAAGAGCCTACGTATTTTAAAAATGAAGACCAAAGCATTATGAAAAAGTTTGGGCTTTTTTTGTAAGAAGTGGGTATTGAGAGTACAGGGTGTCGTCGTGCTGCTCGGTTGTGTGAAGCAATAAGCAACGAGCTAGCGCAGCCTGGAGAGCCTCCAGCTGCCGGAGCAATCCTGCTGGGAACCCGGTGGAGAGGGAAATGCAGAGATAAGCTGTGTGGTGATGAAAGGTACATCTCTCTGGGGGGAGTTCAGGAGCAGGTAGAAAAGACCGTAGCTTATACAGACGCTGCAGTGGAGGAATGGAAGCCCCCGCAGGCCGTTCACAGCCATCCCGTGGTGTGCCTTTGTCCGGAGAGGAGGTGGTGTGGCCCTGGAGCCCGTGTCAGTCCCCCCGATGGGCTGGGACCTGCCCCGGGGTGCTGCTGGGGGTGACTGGGTGTCACCACACGGGCTGTACCCGGCGCTGCTGATCCGGAGCCTGAAATCCCATATTCCTTCCCAAACCTGTGCGCAGCAGTGAGGGGCAGGATCAGGTTGTCGGAGAGCTCTGCACAGCCAAGAGACAGGAGTCTGGTCAGGCCTCAAGGTGGGCGAGTAGAAGGCAGGGAGCTCCTCTGCTCTGCCGGTCCAGATGGACAGGGAAGCTTTCGGGACTGAAAGAGTTGCTGGAGTAGCCAGTGGAAGTGGGAAACTGAGCTGTATGAGAGGGCACAAAATAAACAGGCTAAGAGGGACTCTTTGTCAGCAAGAGAGGTGACAGGACAAGGGGCAATGGTTTTAAATTGGAAGAGAAGAGATTTAGATTA
>JAOXJM010000033.1:520676-543031 GCA_026413425.1 Tringa solitaria | reverse complement strand
CCCTGCCCAGGGCAGGAGGGTTGGAACTAGATGATCTTTAAGGTCCCTTCCAACCCAGACCATTCTATGATTAAGGTAGGGCAGCCTCAAAAGACAAAGTTTTTTGTATGTAAAATGTATATTTTATTGGGAGTTTCTGAAGAGACTTAAGATTTTTTTTTTTTAAATTGTTTTGGGGGACATGGGAGAAAAGGGAACGTTTTCCCCCTCATAGAATGGATGTCACGCCAATGAAGTAACTAATAGGGGTTGATGTTTCTTTTGTCCTGCTGACTTAGTTTCAATGGTAGCCCCTTCCTAATGTTGAAGAACAACATGTGTAAAAAATAAACAAACAAAAAAACCAAACCAAAACCATCCCCCCAAAAATACCAACAAAAAACCCCAAACCCCAACCAACCCCACCAAAACAAACAAAAACCCAACCAAACAACCAAAAACCAGACCCAAAAACAGTAACAAAAAACCCCAAAAGCCCAAACTAGCTTCCTTGCAGTTCAGTGCCTGCATGAATGAACATGTGTAAAAATGCTTGCCTTTCACTCTGTGGTGGAAAGGGTGTATCTTGCTGTAAGCTTCCTGGCTGATTTGTTTGGCAGAGTGAGGTGTTTTTCTCTTTACATCTTACTCCACAGAATAATTTCTTCCCCCAGTTTGGCTGTGAGCAATAGAGGGGCTCCACCAGCTGAATTGTTTCAAATCTGTCCTGCCGATTGCCCAGGAGTTGCACACTGCTGATTGAGCGGTAGTGATTGCTCATGAATAGTTGTGTACAGGTTGATGGAAGATACAGGCGATCTCTTACAAAACACAGTTTGTTCGGGTTTGGAGGTAGGTGGATAAGAGGAAATAGTTTTCTTGTTTAAGAAATACCGAAGAAGGGCTGGCTGGTTCTTGAGAGAGCAGCTCCAGCTGGGACCTGCAGTTATGGCTACACAGATGTTAGGCAGAATAGTCAACTGTTCGCAAGCTGTAGCGAAGCCCTTGGTGCCTGGTGTTTTAACAAGGTTTTCCTTAAGATGTGCAGGTGCTTGAACTTGTTTGAACTGCTTCAAGCCCCTAACAACTTTGGGTGCAGCTCGCAAGTTTTTGTTTAAGTTGGAAATAATGATGTACTCTAGAGAATTTCTTTTCACTTTTGTTCCTGTGTGGCACAGCACAGAAATATTGATGGAAAACGCTGGTGATGGTTCTTAGGCTGTTCCTACAGTCTGTGCCAGGGCTGCCTTCAGGCAGCAGTCTTTGGCCTTGCTGTGACATGTCAGGTG
Source organism: Tringa solitaria (assembly GCA_026413425.1). Taxonomy (NCBI): domain Eukaryota; kingdom Metazoa; phylum Chordata; class Aves; order Charadriiformes; family Scolopacidae; genus Tringa; species Tringa solitaria. The sequence continues at coordinate 541,763 of JAOXJM010000033.1, read as the reverse complement.
ACTTAAGAGCGGTGTTTTGGGGAAGACCTGCCTGTTGAGATGACTGATGAGAACTGCCCCAGCACTCTCTGTTCCCAAAGCAGTCAGAGCAAGGTACACATTGGAAAAACGGGCTATTTATACTGGTCTCTAAACAGGGACTTACTACATTTTCTGCTTTCGGTTTTGAACATCTTCGCCCGAATGGCATGCTGCTTTGTTTCCAGCAGAGTGCAGAGAAACGGAGATGGGCTACAATAGCTTATCAGCCTGGTATTGTTTATTTGTTGTAAACCACAGCTGTCTGTTGAGTGCCGGCTCGTGACTGACAAACAAATGAGTTTACCCTTCCGCTATTTGAAAGTGATACTGAAAATCTCGCCATTCCGTATTTTAATTTTTGTGTCCTTCTTTGTCATTTTCCCAATGAAAATTACCCCGGCACTGATCTCAATGTTAATGTATTCCTGCTTACATTTGACTTCTGAATATGTTATGGCTAATTATCATTACACAGGACGAGAGATCAGAGCCCTGACTGAGGTGCTGGGTATGGGAACAAAAGGAGGCCAACTCTGCCTCTTGGCACGGGGCCCAAAAATTGTGACTGAGCATCTTGAAACTGGTGGAGTCTGGGGAGGGGAGGGAGGCTTGTTGGCTTTTTTTTTTTTCCTGAGTTTCATTTTATTATTTTTTTATGAACTGGGGGAGGGGCCAGGATGGGGCTAAAATTTCCCCTTGAACATGATGTCAATATGTTGGCATGTCTCCTTTTATTAAGATGCCATCCAACTGATAACAAGTCCTGCTGTGTTTTACCAACATAAAAAATTAGACTGGAGACCAGGGAGCGGCAGGTGGCTTTTGGCACCAAGAAATAATCACACTTGATGTGGAAAGTAAAGTAAAAGGAGCCATCTGTTCACTGCAGGAGGACGTGAAAAATCACATTAACATATTGTCACTAACATCATGAAATACACAGTTAATAATAAATTTAGTTATCACGGCAAGCTGCATTGGAAGCTTCCTTAGAAAAAGAATTGTGTGGAAGATGTGCTTGCTCACATCCTTTTATTGAGAATACAGGCTTTGCTGTGTGGCAGCCCCAGCCCCGCCGTTGGTGAGCACCAGCACGGCGTCTCTGCTGGGAGCACCAAGGGCTCGGAGTCCCTCTCCTGCCTTTGCCCTTTCATCTGCACAGCCTGTCCCCGTCCTTCCTTCCTCGCTGCCCGGAGAGCAACAGAAATGGCTCAGAAGGGAGGAACTGGCAATCCAGTAGCAGGAAGGGAATGAAAAGCCTAGAAAAAAGGAGGAGTCTGGGATGAGGTGTATCTGCTGTGATGCGCCGAAGGTCTGCTCTGGTGTCTGCTTCAGTCCTTGGGAAGCTTTTCTTTTCCTTCAGTTGGCATGGGATTAGACTTGTGATATTGAAGGTGCTTTTGATGGGAGCTTGTTTGTTCTTTTTGTTGCAGCTGAGTTTATTCCGGGTTTCATTAGAGCTGCATGTAGCCTGCAAAATCACCTGTGGGGTCAGGCAATCTTTTAACCTCTTTTCCCTCTTCCATGTACTTGGGTGTGCAAAGTCCTGTGCCGAGCGTGTCTGAGCGCTGCGTGCTAGGCTAGGGACCAGCTCTCCCGTTGATGCTGTTCTGCAGAAGGGCTTCAGGAAGGGAGTGCTGATATAAATCCCAGCAGCTGAGAAGCTGAAACAAGGCATAACAAGGATGTTCTCCTCTTACTCTTTAAGAAAAACTTTTGGTAAAAATGTACTTAAATAGCATCGTTGTGTTCTGTGTAAGGTGTACCTTGAATTTGTCTGGGGTGTGCTTGAGCTTCAAATGCATCACACAAAACCATTTACTTTTTTAGTCATCTCTGCAAAAGCTCACAGTCTCTGAGGATGGAGCTAGTTCCTCCTTTCCTGTACAGTGATCCTAGTAAAAGAAGGTTTTAATTGTGCCCCCTCCAACCTGTGTGACTGTTTCAGGTTGGATTGAGAATTGCAATAGCACACAATAACCTAAGGAGTTAGCGGTAACAGCCTGGCAGTGTACAGTGGGAGGAGAGACCAAGTGAGCTGTGTTGGGTCATATAGTGCAGGTACCTGTTGTTTAACCACGTAATGAGATTTGTACCTAGATGAACATTACGGAAGCTGGTGAGATGATTTATTTTTTTTAATATATCTTGGAGAAGTCTTCTTCACCCAGTGTCAGCATCTCAGAGAGGTTAATTTCAGTTTATAAAGCTTTTTTTCCCCTCATAGTGATAGTCCTCCTCATGTGGCTTTATTGACATAGAATTGTCTAGGTTGGAAGGGACCTTTAAGATCATCCAGTCCATCCATCAACCTAACGACTCTGATTTAAAAAAAAACAAACAAAACAAAAAAAAACCCAAAAGAAAACCATACAACCCCCCACCTGTCCATTACTAAACTATGTCATTCTTGTCTACGTTAGAGATGAGTTGTCTGTCACTATTTACCTGTGTTCCTGACTAACTGTGGATGTCTCAACACAGAACCAGATTATAGCCAAGTCTCTCAGTCAAAAACATACGTTTCATACAAAAGTAAAGAAAACCGTCTTCAAAGATGAGGTTGTAAATTTATATAAATTTCCTAAGTACCCAAAACAGAATTGGGGCAATCCTGGAAACACGTCTGTGGTGTCTTTGATACCCAGTGTGTGCCATCCAGGGAACTACAGATTAAAGGAGGTAAGAACTACTTTAATGGCAATTTATGTTTTGAAAGACTATGGATCTGCAGGTGTCAAGGCTCTAACAGCTAAGAGTAGGATGTCCTCCAGCTGCCTGTTGTCGAGCTGCTTCTAGTTGGGTTTGGATCATTTGGTCTGTCGGGTGTTTGGAGATGGGGTGTTGGGTGAGCTGGGCACCACCAGGGTACCACAGCCTGTTTCCTGGCTGTGCTCCCGGCAGTGCTGTCGGAAGACTCACTGCTTGGCTTCCTGCACGGGTCCTCGAAGCATTTGAGGGATTTGTAAGCACTAATAGATACGTCCTCACAACCTCCCATGAAGTAGGACATAGTGATATGCTCATTTAAAAAGATGAAGATTGAAGCCTGGAAGGAGCAAGCAACGCCCACACGCAGGCAGTCTGGGGCAGAAACAAGTATTGAATGTAATTAATGTCAGTCAGCCTGGCCTTATGGAAAATAGATCTTGTCAAATGAACTTGATATCTTTTTTTGATGAGATTATGAATCTGGTTGATAGACTTCTCTTGGTACTGAACAACAGTTCGGTTAAGAAACTGCAACAATGCGAAATTATCGCAGGCATTATTAAATGGATTAAAAACTTGCTAACTATGGAGTCTTAAAATGCAACTGTAACCAGATGATCAGTGTTGGGCAGGTGTGATTCTGAGGGTGTCCTGCAGGAATAGCTGTTCACTCCCGCACTGTTGTACCGTGTTATTCTCTGCTCCTGACACAAGAGGAAACACTGGAGCTCTTGGGGATGGCACCGTGATGTCTGGGACACTCAGCCGCGGAAAGGGCCGCTTGCTGAGGCAGAGCCACGTGGATGTCACAAGGGGAGGAAACCATTTCCTCTTTCAGGTGACAAAAATCAAAGCCACCTGTGTGAGAGCAGAGCGCAGGCCCTGCAGGTAGCAGAGGAGAGGATGTCTGGGAAGCTGTGCCTTGGGAAAAGAGTCGGGTCACGGTGACTGAACAGCTGGAGGTGAGCAACGCTGGAGCTAAAGGTGCTGTTGGAGTTCTTGAAAGGCACTACAGAATTAACAGCTGGAGGATTTCTGTGCCCAAAACAGCTCGTGGCAGCTTTTTTAAAGGATGTGTGTGGTTCTGGGGCTGGCTATTCTAGTAGTCACATGCAACTTCAGAGAACTTGAAGCGAACTGTGAGAAAGACAGGAAAAGTGAATGCGATCTCTCCTGGGAAAGTTGTCTGCTCAGTTTGTTGAAATTAAGGAGGGAGAAAGCTGAAGAGAGGATGGGATAGCAGCCAGAGGCATCGGAACTTGGCTAATAAAAGCTTTTCGATAAAGGGACATAAACCTGCAATAAGATGACTGTGTAGTAAGAGACCGTGTCTGGAAGCTGAAGTTGAAACAATTTTATGCTTGCAGGTGCGAGTTTTCACAGAAAAAGGTAGGCTCAGTTTTTCATGGCTTGAGATCTTGGTAGAAGAAGCAACCATGGGGTGTTTTCAGTAAGGAAACAATACCTGGAAACTAGACTTTGAATATTCTTGTTTTAATCAATAATCCATGCTGTGGCCCTACTTGTAAGACTGTTCTTCTGTTCTGTAGCCCCTGAGCAGAAAACCTTCGCTTGGAGTAAAGTGAAATCATTGAAATAGCAGAGTGTTTGGCTGCTAACAGTTCACTCTGCAAGTAAAATGTCACTTGTGGGGAAAAAGCTGTACATATTGACAGCCTTTTTGTGTTCTGACAGCCCTTTCTAGTGTATTTGCTGCTTCGTTTTGTACATGACGGACCTCTCTGTGACTGCGGCAATGCGAGGCAGATGGGCTCCGCAGTCAGCCTGAGGGGACAGGGGGAAGGCAACTTCAGAACTCTCCAGTACCCTCAATTTTCTGCCTTTCATCACAGCAGTTACGGGCCCCACAGAGACTGACAGTGCTGCGGGAGCTCCAGGAGGATCTTCACGGGTGGTTGGGGTTGAAGAGAGCAGGCAGGGAGAGAGGGGAGAGCCTCCTCTAAGGTGATAGCGGTGCTTTGACATGGGCAAAAGGAGTATGACCATGAGCAAACGTGCTATGTGATGGATTCCAGCCTTCTCTTCCCCGGCTTGCTTGTCCTCTTTCCCTACCTGTCCCGATCTTTCTTTACTTACAGCTGCCCTTCTGCCTGCAGGGGGGTGCAGAGGTCCCATCTGCTTCCCAGCAGGCAGGGAGCTAGCTCCTTCCAGCTGATGGCCTCTCAAAAAAAAGTGACTCCTGACTCTCTTAATGAATATAAGCTGCAGGTTCCGTTAGCTGCTGGGTACAGGGATCAGGTTATTTGATGCTGGGAAGGGCTTAAAGAAATCCGTGTTATTTGTAAAAATGGTTTGCAAACCTTTACGTCCTGGCAAGTTTTGGTTGGTGTGATGGCCTTGTGCTGTTTGTGTTGTGCCAGGGCTGGAGATGCCCAGTCCCCTCTCTGGGGACACGCTTCTTGGCAGGGTGCTGCACCGGGAGATGGGGATCTCCTCCCGACAGCTTGGCCAGGCCACGCTCTGCCGGGCGAGCCAGCCCCAAGGATCCCGGCAGCCGTAGGGAGTGCGGTGGCGACACGAGGCCTGTCTTCCTCTGAACACTACTGCCTTGGGTGTCGTCGTCTTTTCCATCAGTCCAGTGCTCACTTGCTTTGAGGAACTGCCTACACCCGCAGGAGTGCTTGTGGAGGACCAGGCAGGAACGGGCTTCCATTTGCCCCGCTGCTGCTCACTTGGGCTGTTCCGGATAACCTCACTGGCAGCCCATGGTTGTGTGTGTGGGTGCAACACAGCTCCTCCCCGGCACATCCTGGTGGGGAAGGTGCCAGGTGAGACAGTCTCATGCCAGCACTTCAGTGGGAATGTGGCAGGAGGGAGACTGGCTCAAGTGGATAAGGGGATTGGAACAGCCTTCAATTACAGGGTTTGTGAGTACTTCAAAGGAAGAGGATGTTTCCTTTTCCTTTCAAAACACTGTGAGAGCAGAAACAAAGCCCTTTCAACACGTGTTGTCCTATTGAATGGAAATTGAGTTACAAGGGAGCGTTGCCATACGTATCTCAGCGTGTTTATACACAATTGAATCCTTGGAATAATAAGAGTGTGCTATTGTATGTTTTCATTTACATAACTAATTGGAGCACGGTCCTTATTATTTTGATGATGAGTCTGTGTAATAGAAATCTCCTTATAGCCCGGTAGGAGAGTGAGGAGATAAATACCTTTGAGGTCCAGTCTTCTCCTTCCTTCAGTACTGTAGCGTGCTTGAAGTGGTGCTAAAGATTTGCAGAACATCTGGCAGGAGCAGGTGGTAGTTTACCTTTCAATATGTTATTTAAATGACAATTTAGTTAAGCCTGCAAATAATAATAGTAATAAAACCAGTCTCACATACATTCATGTCTTACAGCAAAGGAGCTTTCTGAGTGGAGTTATTGAGCCCTTTTCTTTCTGGGCACAGCCCGTGCTCTGCCTGTGTGTGCTGGAGCCAGGGGTGGATGCCCTGGCCGGGGCAGGGAGGAGGAGATGGCCGCTGGGTGGGCTTCCCAAGCACGGCTGGTGCCGAGTCTCCGTGTTCCTTACTCTGGGGTCTAACCCCAAACATGGGGTGGCCTCACTGATGGACTGAGGTGAGAGATCAACAACAGCTGGAGTTGTCAGAGAGGAGCTTGGTGTTGTGATTGAATATTGTGTCTCTGCATCCTGTCCACAGAGAGCGTCTTGTGCCTCAGAGAGCTTCAGGTAGTGACCGACTCAGCGTATCTGAGTGTAAGTCAGTAGCCTGTGATCCTTGGGAAGAACTGCTCTTTAAAGGTCACCTCTGACAAATGCTTTCAGAACAGGAGCAGCACCTTTATGTGTTTCTGTGCTGCGGGTGTTGTGTCCCACCTGCTCCACAGACAGTCATTCGTTTCACTGGCATGAACAGTGTGACAGCATTAAGTGGTAATGAGAACCTGATCAGTACAAAAGAGGCTATGCTTCCTTTCATTATTAATTGACTAATGAAATCAGACGTTTTATTTACAGTTGGAAACTGACTGTAGCAGTAAACATGCTGGTAGACTATTTAGGTCACAGAAGATGCAAGAAGAGACAGAGAAGGTGGCACGTAAGATGCGTTTTCTGTTGGAAAAGATGGAGGAATGGATATAAACATGTTTGATCTAGTAAACGTGATGGTTGCGATATTCATTGTTCAAGAAATTATTTTCACTCTGTTAGTATGTGAGTATAATTTGGTGGAAACCATGAAACCATGCTCGAGAGAGCGAGCCCGTGGGCAGAAATAGGTGGGTTGAGACGTGGCCGGGTGGGACAGCTTTCCCCCAGACAGAAAGTCAGTTACTCTATTTACTTGCAGGGCAAGTAAAATCCTTGCAGGGACTTCTCTAGGGAAAGAGAAACCAGACCCAGAAATCCTTCTTTCTGTATTTTCAGAATCACAGAATCACCTAGGTTGGAAGGGACCTTTTCAGGTCTCTCCTCAGTCTCCTCTTCCCCAGACTGAACAACCCCAGCTCCCTTTTAGTAAAGGGTGGGCGGTCTGAGCTGTTTGTTCTTTTAGGGTACTTTGATGGTCATCACAGTGAGACTACGCCCCCACTGAGACATGTAAGGGAATGGGTATTGTGGAGTATTTACTTTTTGGCACTGCTTCATTACCTGCTCTTGATAATTTATGGCACCATATGGAACAGGGTTGATAACTACCCGTCTTTATGAACACACTGGTTTCATTTACCTGAAGCAGGCTTTTCAGTTTTGAATGGAATCAGAGATACATTGTTGCCTCATTACAGTCCAATTAAAATGCGGTTTTAACCTAACGCTAGGTTGATTATTAATTGTCTGGAAGGCCTTTTTCCTTCTGTGCCTTTAATTAGGATTTCCCATTACAGCCTGGTCCAGCAGCAGAGTGCCGAACCCCCTGCGCAGTGTGAGGGCGGTGGGGAGAGGGGTCTGGACCTGCACACCCGGAGCTGGTACAGCCCGAGTCCTCCCCGAGTGATGGGGGAGTGCACCTCACAGCTGCAGCCTCTCGTGGCACACCTTCAGCTAAATGGCTTTGAGCCCATTGTGTGATGGGGGACTGTTTTGCCATAGAGTGGGACAGGAGCTTTGGGGCTACTATGAAAAAACCCCTGAAACAACACCCCCCGGTTGCAAAGTATCTCTGGCAGGGACTCGCACGGCTATAAGAATACAGCCGTGGCTTCACTTTGACTAGCAGCTGTGTTTGTAGAGGAACTTGAGGCAGAAGTGACACAATGCCTCTCCATGATACTGTTTCCATCCCCCTTTTCAATGACTCTTGCAGTAACAAAGCAGAGGTCTGGGCAGCCTCGGGCAGGAGTTAATTAGTGCAGGGGTATTGATTTACTTGGGGGAGTAAACTGGTTCCTTGTGATGAACTTCAGGGGTGGGCAGGCTGCCCTCTGCACGCCTGACAGCTACCTTGCAGTTACTTGGAAAAATGATGGGTGTTTAAGTTTTCTTTCCTGTTGGTAGCAAAACAAACAACTCCCGATTTATTTATTTATTTTGTGGTGTAAACTTTTAAGACATGCAAGCTGACAGGGACGCTCCAAGAACACAGGTACTGTGTTTTGAGGTGTGTGGTGGGAACAGGACTGGAAATTTTCGGGCTTGCTTGCGTTCCAGTATTTTTTTTCAATCTCTTTGGCATTTAATCATTGGGAAGAAAGCTTAGCGAGAAGGATTTTAGAGGAAGATGCTGTTACTCAGAACTACATATGGTAAAATGTCTGGTTTCACTTGGCTGGTGCAGTACTATATGGAATATCTTGTAAAGGTATTGCTTAGGGCCAAAGGTTTCCCAGCTGGGGTTTGTTTTGAGAGGGAATGGCTTATTCTCACATATTGCACAGTAGGAAACCTTCTGTCTTGCAGCTCTCCAGTGATTTATTTGAGGTGTTTAGCCAAGGACTTAAATGGTTTAGTAGACTAGCACCTTCAGGGAAGTTGCTCTTTATAATTTAACTTTCAGAGAGCAGGTTATAGTGCTCTCAAACAGTTGTGTCAAAGACCCAGCAAAAATTAATGGCTCAGAACTAATGGCAAGCTTTCCAGGATGTTGCTCTGATTTATTGAGTGGTGCTAAGCTCCAGCATCCTTGTGTGGAGAGCACTTGTCTTCATATAAGGGGGCTAATATTACCTCAAGCTGTTGTCATTTGACTTGGTGAAATTGCTTAGATGCCACTCTGGGTGTAGATAGCTGGAGGTGATTACTCCTAAGCATTCAAAGAGCAGAAGCCCTGGGGAAAGGCTGATTAGCTGCCCAGGAGGATGGTGTTCCAGCCATGTAAACAAACTCCTGAAGTCTCCTGGTCATAATGAGGCCCAGGCCCTGGTGCCAGAGCCCACTCTGCTCTGTGCTGCTGCATTGAAGTTGGGCAATTTGTGAGGGGAAAGTGATTGGAGTCAGTCCCTGTGATGCACGTAATCCACTAATCACCACTCTGAGACTTCTGGTGCTCAGAAACAGCAGGAGGGAATTGGCTTTTATGAGCTGAAGGAGACACTGGCATATGTTGTTGAGGAGAGGGGGGAGGAGAGACTGCTTAAATATTTATAGATTAAGGGTACATTGGGATCCCTTCTGTCTTTTGTGCGCCTGGTTCCCCCACTTCCTCTTGGGGATAACGAGACAGAAAATCTCTTCAGCCTTACCTGTGGTTTAACTGGGAAGCATCCAGTGTGAGCCTCCTCCCGCCTCCCAGCCCTCGGGCTTGTGCTAACAGAGTGGCTGGACGTGAAGCCATTGCAGAATGTGTCTCGTCACCATCCATCTCACTGGGCTGTCTCAGCCTTGGTCTGGAAACTGAAAAACCATCAGGGCATCGCAGCCTGGGCACTTGTGGGAAGTGAGGTTGGAAGGGAAGTGAACTCCAGAGCAGATCGGCAGCAGGCAGATAGCAGCTTGGGATCCCGACCACCCCAGGGCAGGAAGGCAGAGGATCTCTAACCTTCCTCCTACCTCTAATTTTAATATAGATTTGTTTTCCTGCAGGCAAAAAGGTGACCTTTTCATTAGATTGCCCCTCCTGCAGTGATTACTTTGCATCTGTAAATTCACCCTCCCTCTGATAAAGGAGGACGTATTTCATACTGTGCCCAGTCACAGAGAAGTCATTTCCTGCAGACAAAACTTCCAAATGCAGAGAGCTCTCTTCCCTACAGAGCCTGAGATGGACCTGGAGAAGGTGGGGAGAAGCAGATAGACCTCACGCTGCATCCCGCCGGTAGCTCGGAGCAGCCCAGTTGCGTCAGGAATAGAGTGCCCGTGGCCCACCTAGGAGCAGGAGGCTGGAGGAGATCCCCAGTGTCACCAAACCCTCGCTGCTGTCACAGGCAGGTGTGTTACCCACAGGTGTGTGGTAGGGAGAGCAATACCTGTGAGAGGGGTGACTTCAGGAGCTCTGCCCATCGAGCTTTGTGGAAAATCACTGTGATGTTGAAACCAGGGGAACGGTGTGTTCCCTCGCTCTGGCCGGGTAAAAACTTGACAATTCTGTGGTTTGTTTTTCCCTACTTTTGGTGTGTTGTAGTAAAGTAGTTTCTCCACAAGATGCAGTTTTCTCAAGTGCTCTTCGCTCTTTTCATCAGTGCTCCTGAAGTGTTTTATAGGGAATATAAATATCGCAATAGCCATTCTGTGCAGCAGACTGAGGCACAGGGTATGAAGAGAATCATTCAAAGCTACTGAAGGTGTCGATGGTGCAGCCGGGAGCTGAGCCCCGTGTGCTGGGAGCCCAAGTGCAGGGGATTGTCCCACTGCTCACCTTCTCCGCTGCGTCTGAAATAGCGAGAGGGGCTGTGAGAAAGTCTGCTGATTGCCTTTTTTGAAAAGACCACACAAAACTTGTAATAAGCTCTATTTGCGGTTTGCAGTGCAACAGAACTTGTTTTTATATTCATATCCATCCTCAAGTAGCTTTACTTTTGCGATCCAGCTATTTCCACGTGCTGGTTTTGCTCATAATTTTTAAAAGTTTCAATGTGGCATCAAGAAGTCAGACTCACACCTGCTCTTTGCTGAACCGGGTGCATAACTCCTTTTTGTCCTATTTGGGTTAACAGCTCTTTTAAGACCTATTAAAACCTGTACTTATATAAATCACATATTAAATGGTTTAATATTGGGTATTAAAATTGCATAAATCAGTTCTAATTAGTTAAAACTGTTGCTGTAATGAAGATCAGCCCCTCAAATCCAGTGTGGTGCATCAGTCCTTGAGAGTCTTTGTGGAGCCTGCCCCGAGGCTTTCCAGCAGCCCAGCCGGAGAGAGCAAACCCAAGGGGGTACAAGGAAAGGCAGTGGTGTGAAACCCCCTCAGGGCTGGAACTTCGGGTTGTTCTAGGGGTTGTGACGTCTCTGGCTTCTCCACCAGCTGGGTGTGAGGGTGTGGGGTGGTTAGGCTCAAGTGCCCCTGCTGCCTCCTCTCACAGGGACTGGGTCTTCGCTGGGTGAGTTGGGAAGAGCTGGGGGCCGTGTTTTGGGGCACTGCAGCATTACAGAGTAGGTTGAGGAGTATTTCTGTCCAACTGCAGCATAACCCTCTCCTAAATCGGTTTTAAGCCAACTGCGCCTTCAGTATTGTGCTCTGGAATGATTTACAGCCCGGTCTTCAAGCTTTGGTTAAAATTAACAGCGTATCTGTGTGACGTAGGTTGTGGCAAATAGTGGTGTGAGTTGCCTCCCTGGCTGGGAGCGTCTGGAGCTGTTCCCTGTCACCTGGTAATGGTTGTGCCCTTCAGTCCTCATGGCACAGAGCGCTTCGCTGCTGCCTCACAGTTCACCATTCTTGCACCGAAACCATCCCACTGGGGTTTTGTGAGCAGAAATATCGAAATCTCTCGGAAATAGTAGCCACTGCACTTCTTTTATTTTGCCAATGGTGTCACTGCTGCACCACAAGATTTGTGTTTTCCTGTAGACTTGAAGCCACAGCAGTGAGCGTGGTGTGGTGTTTGGAGGGCTGGCCGAGGCGGTGGGCAAGGGCAGGTGTCTGCCAGGAAGCCAGCTGGAGCCGGCGAGGGCAAGGCAGGTGCCTCGTGTCCACCGGTCCTGCTTCTCCCTGGCCACCCTGCTGGGCCCGGGCAGGGCTGAGGTGGCAGCTCCCAAAGCCAGGGTGCGCGGGGAGGGCTCTGTTGGGCTGGGCCTGCGTTGTCCCCCGGCTTCAGAGGCGGTTTGGGGGCTGGATGCGGTGGGTTCACTTGAAGCGGTGAATGGGACACCTTTAGTTGTGTTGGAGCTGCCAGTCCCGGCCCCGGCGTGCACAGACGGGGACTGGAGGGAGCCCTCAGATGCTGTTCATGAACCTGTTCCTTCCCAAGCCTCAGGCCCCGTCCCCGTGTTCGAGCATTAGTTTCCTGTCGGGGTGGAAGCTGTTTGTTTGGTTTTTTAACTTATTATTACTATTTTTAAAGTCAGGGATAGTGTGTTTCTCCTGACAAAGAACTGACAGCGTTTATCAGCAGCAGATGTGTCTGTTTGACGGAATTGCCAACACATGCATTTAATCTTTTCTGTGGGTGTCAGGCTGGAGTTTAAACAATGGGATGGCACCCCATCGTGAGGCCTTAAGCTGGGGGGAAGCAGAAATTGACTGTTGTTGTTGGGGGGAGAAAGGGGAAATCCTGTAAACTAATTAGCTCCTTTGGCTCAGGTGTCATTTCTGATCAGAGCACTCAGTGCTGCTTTCCCAGGCAGATCAGGTGTCTTTGGCATCAAATGCCATTTGGCAAGACCAAGATGTGTCTGGGGCACCTTTCGGCCGCTCTGCGTGGATGCTGGGGGGACACCTCACGGCTGCACGTAGAAGCTTCCCCCCATTCATGTCACACACTAGAGTTTGGGTTTCTTCTGTCAAAGGGCATTGCTGGGGCCCGACCCAAATGTCAGCAAGCTTCAAGATTTTTGTCTTCTGCCTGGTCACTGGGAATTTCCCAGTAGGGATGGAAGGGACAAAGCCTGTGGAAGAGCCTCGGGGCGCAGGGGTACCTGTGCTGGTGAGCTCTGCCCCTCTTCACACAGGTCCACGAGTCCAGGTGCGGTCACGGTCAGGGGGGCAGGAGGCTACACCATCCAGGACTGGCCTTAAGTGCCCGTATTGGAGGGAGTATTAAAGGGACTGATAAAGGAGGAGGGTTAGTTTGGAACAGTGATAAGTATAATCAGCACCGATGACTTGCAGAGAAGTGAGGGTGTTTGTGGGATTAATACATATTGGCATTTGATTTGTATCGAAATTACAGGATAGCACGTGGTTGAATTTTTGCTGTTTACTCACCTTTATTAGTAACCATTTCTTACCAGTATTTTTTCAGTCTTGCCAATCAAAAAGGTGAAGAGAATAGGTGAAAATAAACCACAAGCGAGAGAGGTGTTTCTCGGCTCCTCTTTCAGATGCTCTATTTTCACGTAGGTAGCTTTTACAGATTGCAACTAGGTTGGCATGTGTGCTTAAAAGCGCGTGTGTGAGCCGTGGGGACCCGCCGGTAGCTCTGCAGAGAATCGGTGGGTACTTCATGTTGGCACAGGAACACTTTGCAGAGAGAAGCGCGCAGGGTCCTGTGTCAGGAGGAGGAGGAGGAGGAGGAGAACCACCGCAGCCAGGTTTGTGGCGCTTGGTTAACCTGGAGCCTGGTGCTTTAGAGATGGCAGCGGGCTGGGGCAGCCCCGGCAGAGCGGAGGGGGTCTGCGGTGATGGTGTCCCCACACAAACTGGTCCAGAGCTGGGCAGCTGTACTTGCGCTGCTGTTGCCCTCAAGGGGCCTTAAGCTTTCCCAGAGCTTTCTCAGAAAATGAATACTCAGTTTTCCTTTCTAAAGGGAAAGGTGTCTGTAAAATAGTCTCAATCCCATCAAGTCTCACGTGCTCGATCATCGCTGCGCTGTGATAGCAAGTGCAGTGGGTCGTGCAAGAAAAAAAGGGGCCAAGTTCTTACCTGGTGTAAATATGGCATCTTTGCAGTGATGTCAGTGATGTAGTGCTAGTTTACACCAGCTGAAAATATGGTCCAGATGGTCTTGATGAGAGAGAAATATCATGAGCCTGGTGCTTTCTATTGCATCGCAGTTCATGTAATGATTTCACACCTGTGAAAATTGGTACAAAATCAAAATGGGGGTTCATACAGGTGTAGAAAACACGGACAGTGCAAGGCACTCGAGAGAGAAGCCCATCTATTTTCCCAGAGAAGAAAGCTGCACACTGGAAGAGTTGATTCCTGGGGTGTCTAAGCTGAAGCATGAATTCATGGTTTTGTGTATTCCTTATCTGTCTTCTCTTTGGATAATTACAGTAAAAGCATCTTGCATACAAAAGGAGAAGGTAATTTGTAATGGAAATAACATTAGCAGGAGTGGCTAAGTATAAATATGAATGTGATTGCTTGAGTGACAAACTTAGTGAGCTCTGTTTGACACTGTCGTGTCAGATCCCACGCTAGGATAAAATATGTATAACTTCTGTCTTCATAAACATATGGTAAGTGTAGTGGTGAGGGCAATTTTTGACAGGTCTACCTGCACTGTGCTTCAGTAATGCTTTGTGGAAAGTCATTGGAAATTGCTTGCTTGTGCTGTCTTCAGAACTCTCTAAAAGATAAATAGCATTTCTCTAACGCTTGTTTTATTCAGTCTGTGGATCTAGAGGAATGAGATGATTTTGCTGTTAGCAAGTTCTTACCTCTACCTGGGGTCGGCTCCATCCTCCCCCCATGAAACTCCTGGTGGTAGATCTGCGGAGGTTATTGGAACTAGATGAGCAGTGGTCAGCTGAGGGTGCATTCGTTAGAGCAGGGGAAAGCGCTTTTGACTTAATTTGGTCATTAGAACTTGAGTGTGTTGGGCTGAGAGCACAGAAGCTGTCACTGGCCGAGAAGGGCTGGGTGAGGGCCAGCACAGCTCACGTGGAGCCGTGTCGGTGTGCAGTCACCAGAGATCTGCCTTCGAAATAGCCGGTAGCGGCAGCACCTCCGTCGCTCCTCGGAAATAACGGTGTTACTTGTCGAGACACCTGAGAAGGGCTTTTTAGAAGTGGTTGCAATCGGCAACCTTTGGCATGTGTGGGCCTGCGCAGACAGGGTCTGCTGCCACCCAGCAACATCTAACCTCTGGCAAGTCCTGGACACTGTTTTCTTTCTTTAAAAGGTTAAGAGGGAGTTTTGCATCTCAATATTTTAGCAGTCGAGCGTAATACAGTAAGAAAGGTGTCAGGATGCATTTTATCTAATACAACAGGATGCTGTAGGCAACACTGTTTGAAATTTGTTGAAAAGCAGGTGACAGCCACCCATGTAAAGAGTCTCACTTCCTTGAAGCGTGTTATGCTGTGCTGTTGCTATTAATTTCACAAGCTCCGCTTGCGAGCAGGGAAGTGAATGAGTGATGCAGCACTGCTTTACAAAGCTGCCTTGGCCTCAGAGGTTCCTAGGCTATTTAAACATGTTCCATGTAATCCACTTAATTGCATGTGTAAGCTTGTCAGGAGAACTTCCAGCACTGCGCTCAGAAGTGGCGGGGGAACAGGCGGAATGCTGGATTACTGTGCTGCGTTGCTGTCTCCCGAGTTCAGAGCAGGTTTAATTCCCAGTCAATAATTAGAGCAGTTAGTGCTGGGTGTTCCCAGAGGAGGAGTGGGGTGTGGGTGCTGCATGGGCTGACAGCTGGTGTAGCAGGAAGCCTTCAGCTGGAACGAGGAGCTGTGGGGTGGTGGAACACCTGAGATAACGTGGGGCTGACGGCCTCACCCATCACTTCTGGTCAGGCTCCCGTTGTGGGATGTCACATGGCAATTGTCCATGCTTGGGATATGTCTAACTGGGTTCTACCTCAACCTGGAACACTTCGTGTTTCTGGTGGGTGGGGAAAACAGGCAGCAGGAACCAGTATGGACACACTGGTTCCAGTGCTTCCCCACAGAAACCTGGGGTTCCTTAGCCAGCCAGAGCTCTGGGCTTTACAGGTAGGCACAGAAGCACTTCAGTGTTACACGGCATCAGGCAGGAAACAGATTTCTTCTGTTGTTTTTCTGTTTGTCTGTAGCTGTGAAAGGAATGTGAAGTACAGGCAGAACTATCAGTGTTGCTCAGGTCGTGCTCCTGCGAGGAGCTGTGCCTCGGGTACCTGTGTGCCCGGGCATTGCCTCCTCCTCCCTACCCCAGCAGGACACTGGTGTCTGCTCACAGGAGCCGTGGGGAATGGGGAGATGCTGCAGAGAACGTGAGCCCTTCCTTAGGGGCAGAGCACGGTGAGGGTTCCTCACCAGGTTCTGCAGTGACTGCCCGAGGACTCCGCGAGCCCCAAGGGAGCTCAGCTCCCGAGTGACACTGGATTTCCCTGGGCTTTGAGGAGCCGTTTCTCTTGGAACACTGTGTGTGCCCTCGCTAAATACAGCAGGGTGTTGGACCAGTTCTGTCCAAAAGGAGTCTCTGTGAACTGACCACTGACGTGAGCTTGTGCAAAGTTAGAATTTGTTTTTTTAATTACTTTCAAAGAGTTTTTATTCAGATGCATGATAGGCTAATGCTGTGTTGCACAGGCTGAATTAAGAAGATTGGTAGAAGAGAGTTCAGATACTGTAAATAATAGAGTGTCTCTCCTTTACCTTATCACAGTTTGTAGGGCCCGTATGTAACTGGGGTTGTGCTTGCGTAGCAGCAGGAAAAGCAGCTATCCTCAGGTGCACCGCAGGAAATAAACACTATCAGAACACAGAAAGAAGTCGGAAGTGCCGTGCTTGCTCTGTTTCAGCCCACCACCTGGCGGGGTTCAGCTCTCGGTTCTGGAGAGCACCAGTTTGTACCTGAGGAAGAATTCTCTGTCCGTACCTGCCTGGCGCGCAAGTGCGGGGGCGTTCGGGGGGAGCCCTGGGTTCTTGTCCTCGCCTTGGAGATGGAGTCGGGGGGGACTAACGTGCCTCGGCAGATGGTGACTGGCTGCTGTTTCATGTGTGGCATACAAACACACACTGGGTTTGTATTATCTACACATTACACCTTTGTGTTGGCAGAGAGGAATGAAAATAAGGGGAATTTTGTTTGTTGTTTTTTTCCCCAAAGAACAGTGAAGGTTCTCTTGGAAAACCCAAAATTCTCTCTTACAGAGTGCTTGTTGAGTTGAAATTCTGAATTCCTTTATGCAAAGTCCAGAAGCAGAAACAAATTACAATGTGGAGGGTATGGCTAAGAAGGAAGTTGTGTGTTTTCAGTTGCACCAACGTGTTTCCTTGTCTGGCTGGGGGTATCACCCTTCTGATTTATTTGGTTTACTCTTGAGCCTGGAAGGTCTGACTACTTGATTTACTGTGTGTGTGAAGTATGCTGCTAGAGGTGAGGAGTTCTCAGTTTGTAGTGGCTCCTCTACCTGACGTACACGGTCACGGGAGTATTATCCCTGCAGAGAAAATGGGTTTGTATTCTGTAACGTTCAGAGGCGTTTGAAACCTCCCTTGAAGCTGTTGAGGTACCAGAAACCAGCTACAGCCTAGAATTGTCAGAGATGCTCGTGAGTGTCGTCAGGTACCTCAGTATCACTCCCTGGCTTGTCACCCTGACTGGAGGACAGTCCTGTGGTGGCTGGTGGAGCAGGGGGACCACGTGCCGTACCCTCAGCTCCTGCTTCTGGCCTCCTTCCCTCTCTGGGGGTTTGGGGCCGTGTTCCCACACTCTTGCTCTCAAAGTTTGGATGCGAGTAAAGAGCCTCAGAAGAGCTGACACCTCGCTCAAACACACGTTGAAACCTGGAACAACGTGTGGGTTGGAGAACTTGTGTCACTTAGTGCTGCTTGTAATCGAGGTGGCGAAATCAACCCCAGTCACTGCACTGGGAACTCACTGGGAAGTGTCCATTGCTCGTGGTCTCCCTGTCCTGCGCCTGTTCCCAGTGCCAAGAGCAAACTCCTGGTCTTCGGCAGTGCAAGGCCGTGTTTTTCCTCCGTGGACCTATCTTGTGACATCTCCCTGGTTGCTCTCTCGTCCCCTCTGTGGGGGAGACCCCTCGAGAGCCGACTGATGTGTGTGCGGAACGCTCTCCGTCAGCGGCTCCAGGACTGAAATGCAGCTGTCACTCTCCGCTGTGAGTAACAGGAAATTTAATTTGTTGGGTGGAAAGAGTTAAGCGAACTTTAACTGAAAAGCTCTATCTCTCCCTCTCAGGGTAGAAAATAGCCAAGGGCAACAGCGGATGACTAATGTGTAGAATATTGCAATTAGTATAGCAAGGTACTTACAGGGATCAAATTAAAAAATTCATTAACGTACGCACTTAATTAAGAAACACTTTTCGGTTTACATGATAAATTATGACACCTATTAAATCTTCTAGTACAAGCTGTAATGGCTTCTTTGCTCCTGGGCAGAGAACTCTTGCCTTTGAGGTCCTTCGCGCCTCCCCAAGGACCGGCAGCGTTAGTTACAAGTGTGTTAAAAACAATGCTTTTTCTCCCGGGAGGTGCGGGCCCTGCTCTACTGGAAACTAATTTAAAGTTAAGAAACCAGCCCGGGGATTAAGGGACCCATCAGACTGCAAGCACAATGGATGATTAAATAAACAAGAGATGACCTTGAGAATAAAGACAGAATAAAGCGAGGGAAGTGCCGGGGTGGTCCCGGCGAGGCAGCAGGATCCGTGCGCTGAGACCGCGTCCGGGCACGTCCCTCTGTCACTTCAGCTGGGCTCCACCACGGCCGCACCGCGCTGCCGGGAGGACCCTCAGCCGCAGCGTTTCCTTCGGGTTTGGGGGTTGTTTGGGGGTTTTTTGGAAGGACTGTAGCACTGGGAGATGCCGAGCCCTGTCGCGGCAGGTGCTGTGATGTGCCCCTGAGGGGTGGGAACCGGGCTCTTCATTCTGCTGCGCTGGGAACGTGATGGACCGAAAAGGGGGATTTGCTCAAGTTTCTTATGTTCTGAAGTAGACCACAGCTGTGGTTTCCACAGCACCTGTTATTGCAGTTTTTTTGGTAAAAAAATCCAGCTGATGAAAACACTTTACCTGTATTTTGGCTTTATTGTTAGAAAAGAGATAGTTTTGAAGTGTAAAATCCAGACGACCAGTTCAAAAGGGACTGCCAGAAAGGGCTCTGACCTTTAGGAGAATGCTGTTCCCCACTTCACTTTCTTAAATCTGCTAGGGTTTTTAATTTGGGATAATTTACACTTTGTTCATCGAAGAGTTGCCTGTGTCATTGCCGAGGAGCAAGTACAGGGTAGGCAGCGTGGGCTGACCTCAGCATCCTCAGGGGTGGTACCCACAGTTCTGGGGGACCCCTTCTGAGTTGCCAAGTGCTGGCCTGTGCCAAAGAGATGTCTTTCATGCTTTTTCTCCGTTATTCCAAAGCTTACCAGATAGGTGTAATGCTTCCCTGATTTTTTTTCTTTTTTTAATTTCATCTGGCCTGTATCTGCTGTGGTCTTGAAAGAGTCCCCAGTTTGGCTCAGTGCTCTGGCTGGCCAGGAACACTTTGCAGGCATGTGAGTATGAAACGTGCCCCAGGTGTGAAATTCCACATCCCCTTACACAGGCAGAAGTGACAGCAGGAGGCATAAGCGGAGCAAGCTCAAGTGTTTAAGTGGTATAGAGGGACTTGTGGAGTACACACACTAATAACCCTGTGGAAAATCATTTTATCTGGACTCATTCCTGAGCAAAATTTGCAAGAGTTTAAGCTGCCTTTGGTACTTTATCTCCAAACACTTCATCCCGCTTAGATGCACCTCAGAAGTGCATGGTGTCCAGCATCCCTCCAGCATATCGGGCACCACATGACAGTTCTAGTCTAGAGGACTTTCAGAAATCCCTGTCTTTCATTTTAAGGTCCTAAAATGAAGCTCTTCAGATTCTGTCTGTCAGTCCATGGTCCCAAGTGTTCCTTCCCGTCGGTCTGAACCTGTCTGGCGTTGCCAGGACCTTCCGAGGAGTTGAGTACATTTTTCTCTCAGACTGATGTGGATTTTTTCATAAATGAGTTTGAGTTTTGAATAATGTTGATGAAATGTACGCAGTTTATTAAACAGAGCAATTCTAAGTAGTGTAAAGATTTACTGTTCATTAACAAATGTTTGAATGAACTTTAGATGAGAGTAACCCAGGAGAAGCAGGAATGATGGCTTCACGTGCATAAATAGAGTTGAAAATGGAGGAGATTCTTCCCAGACAGTGGTGCCTTCTGCTTTGTGTATGGCCAGGTGGGACCTGTTTTGCACGTGCAGCTGTTTCTGCGAAGCCCGATGAGTAGCCTGCTGAGGGCAGTGGAAACATTTGATTTTCTGATGCTCTTTGCATTGGTTGGGTTTTTGTTAGTGGGGTTTTGGCTTTTTTCTTTGGCCTTGGGGAGTTGTTGGTTGGTGGCAGGTTTTGCCCTTGCACCTTTTGTCCGTCACCCCCAGAGACGGACCATGACTGAAACCCCCACGAGGTGTGGGGAGCCCTGGGGGCCGCTGGGGGGGGACAGGGCTGTGCCCCCCTCGAGCATTGCTCCACCTTTCCCGTCACCCCTCTGCCTGGCCAGGATGGGAATTCTGGGGAGCGCTTCCCCAGCGGCCTGGCCTTTTGCTTAATTACAGGGAGTGCAAGTAATATCTAGCATCCGCAGTATTTTTTCGACACTGACAGGCCTGCATAAATAAATAAAAATCTTACTTTATGCAGTGAAATATCTTGTTGCTTTTTAATAAATCAATAACTGGAGGTGACAGGAGAAAAGCATCTTGAAAACAATTTTTGAGGTGACGTAGAAGGCACTAGATTATCCTTATTAGTGATTTTCTTTGCAGATTGCTTGGTTTGAAATAAGTTATCTAGTGAGTTCCCTGGAACAGTCTAGAATGACTGCTAATTACTGGTTTATCAGCGTTTACAGCTTTACATCCTTCTTACAGTGCACGAGGTGCCTTTTACAAGAACTAAAGATCACTACCAAATAACCATTCCAGCCCCGTTTCAGCTAACTGCACGGTTCCCGTTACGGCCGAGGAGCAGAGTGGCTCTGAGCCGAGGCGGCGTAGCTGGGCTTTGTGACCCCAGTTCTGCACCCCCAGGGGTCCCTCCCCGGGCACACTCCTGTGCCCGCAGCCCTCCTCGGGGAGAGTCGTGCAGAATCCGTGGCCGGGCCCTGTGTTAGCAAACGGCCCATATCACAGGATCACAGGATCTGCCTAGTTGGAAGGGACCTTTGAGGTCCTAGAGTCCAACCATGGGAAAAAAAAACCAAACCCCAAAAAACCCAAACATGCCATCAAAAAACCCCCACCACACCAAAGAAAAAACCCAACACAAACAGACACAACCCAACAATCTCAGGCACTCGAGCATGCCCTGAAGTGCCATGTCTACATGTTTCTTAAATCCCTCCAGGGATGGTGA